>VZRI01003996.1:1009515-1072297 GCA_013397515.1 Upupa epops | reverse complement strand
AGGAGCGCGGCGGAAGGGCAGCCGTGATTGCTCGGTGTGCTTCGAGAGTGAGGTGATAGCCGCGCTGGTGCCCTGCGGCCACAACCTCTTCTGCATGGAGTGTGCCAACCGCATCTGCGAGAAGACGGAGCCGCAGTGTCCCGTGTGCCACAGCGCCGTCACCCAGGCCATCCGCATCTTCTCCTGAGGAGCAGGGTTGCCGACAGCGGTGCATGCTATAAATAATAACGGGCGACTCCGTTCTAGTGCTAGGCTAGTTTTTACACTGTACTTTAATACGAAGCTTCCAAAACTCCCTCCTTTTTTTATAAACCAACTTAAAAAAAAAAAAAAAAGGAAAAAAAAAAGTCGAGAGTAGAAGATGCTTATGATGATGACAATGGTGTGTGGACTGTTAGTAAAACGTGCTGGTAGTTTCTAGGATCCTTATTATGAAATAATTAAATTTATGGGTGGATACTTTTCTGAATGTTCTTGAAAGGGCAAGAAGTTCCTGTGAAAAAAACCATGATACTGCAGCTTTATCAAAGTTTAAAGAAAAAAAAAACCCCACCTGTAACATATCTCTTATATATATTAAAAACGTTTAAAGGTTTTAAAGATAAATTGCATTAATACAGATTGAAGTATTTTATTCTTTTTTGACTTGAAAAATTATATTTCATATTGCAAAGATGTTTACAAGTATTTTAATTTAAGTTCAGTGAACTTTTTGTAGCTGGGTTAAATCTTTTTTATTTTAGTATGGCCTTATGGCAAAGAACACTGTATTATTTTAATATCACACAATTGTGAACGGAATTACAAACCATAAAATGTGTAATGCTTTGAACAGTATTCTGTTGGGATGGAGATTTTATAGGTTCAGAAAAAAAATCTTTTAAATCTGCTTCACCCAGCATATTTTCTATTCAGTGATATAAAGCATATTTTATTCTATATTATTACAAGAAATGGAAATGTATAAACATATGTCAAAAGGAACTGTTGAAGCTTTCTAACATTTGTATAAATAGAATTCAGTGGAAATTACAAAAAATTCTGTTGCACCACTATAGTTTTAGTATTTCTATTTTAATACATTTGTTTACCACTTGTTTATGTATATGTAGGTGACGTTACTTGAGCTTAAATGTACTTTACTGAGCAAAGTTTAAAAAACAAAGTATATTTTATTTTATGATAAAGGGCCTTTAACCTCATGGTCAAATACTAATATTATATTTGCTGAGACAAGATTTGAAATTGTATCAAGAGTTTTATTTTTCTGACATTTAAAGTTCTACATAATAAAAGTAAAACTTAAGTAATGGTGCTACTTCATGTTTTTTTAAGTATTTCTATATAAATAAAATATTACAGAAAAAAATTAAAAGCACTGGGTGTGGTGATTTGATTTGATGTGCTGAAGGGTGTCTGTTAGGTATCTTGTTACTTGCTTGTAGCACTGGAAAGTGTTGGGAGTTTGAACTGTGTTGTGTTACTGTTGCTGAAACTCTAGCTTGTGAAGCTTTCCAGGATAATGGTGTCAGTTACTGTATCTTATTACGTGTTTTTGAGGAAAAACGTGTGCTTTAGTATCTGGTGTATTGCTTATTCCACATCTAAAAATACTGGGGATTTTATTCAGAATTTTTAGTCATTACAAATACTTTGTTTCATACAAATTATATGTATGAGAAAGAGCTGTGAGCTGGTTTAACTTTGGGATTAAAAGCAAGACAGCAGGGGAGGCCCCTTTGTCATATCTGCTGGTAGAGAGCTATATCCTGCCCATCCTGGCTCTACTGTGCCCAAGGGACCTCAGATCTGCACCCCAAGCCCTGTGTTTTCCAGAGGGGAACCAGAGCTTTTATCTCCTTCCTCAGTTCTTGAAAGTGCTTCTGGTATTTGGCAGTTGTGGTTCGGGTAATTGGTGTTGACAAGCTTATTTGAATAAAAAATTTATTACCGTGTAAAATTTGTTTGCTTTTGATGATGCCTGCAGTGGTATTGGGGTGAGGGAAGTGCAGATGCTTTCTGAATAAGGAGTCTATGAACCCACTAAGCAAACCCTGTAATATTTTTGTTGCTGATTGTTAGTCAACGTTTTTGGGTGAGCTGCTGTGTACAGCATGTTAGAGCAGATTTCAGAAGGTGGTTGCAGATCGCACTCTCGGTGTTTGATTTAGAGGATGCCAGGACACTTCTCAGTGTCCAAGTGAAAATAGGAAAGCAAACCCAACCTGTGTAGCAGATCTTGTGTGTTTTAATTTGTGCTCAGCAGTGTGTGCCAGAGCTGCTCTGCTCATATCTCCCTTATGGACTCCAGTGCTGCTGGTTGGGTGGGAAGGGGGAGGAGGGAGGATGCGGCAGGGGATGATGGGATCTCTTTGTTTGGTTTGATTTGATTTTTTTGCTTCTTTAATTGAACTATGATTGTGGTATCATCTGATTTATAGGGTTAACATCCCTCACCGAGTGTTGCGTTTGTCTCAGGGAACTTGTTTTGAATGTTGGAAGAAAAGAAAAGCAGTGCTATGAAAAAGAATCAGAAGGGGGATAGAGAAGATGCGCTTCAATACAGGAGTGGTAATGACATTGAGGAAAACCCGGGGCAAAATTGATTACTGTAAAGGGATCAGGGAGTTTAACTCCACATGTATATTTTCTTAATGATGGGTGTTTAGGAATTGTACTCAAAATGCGTCAATCAATTTCTTGTTGCAGTGTAAGCATCCTGTGTTGGTGGCTGTTGTGAAAATAGCTATAAGTACAAAAGTCAATTTGCTCTCTGCTTAATTTCCCAAGCTTAGTGAAACAGAAAGGTAGATAGGAGAACACGAAGTGAAAACTATTCTACCATTTTTCTCCCCTTATTGTACAAAGAGAAGTGTGTCTCTGTGGTGTCAACAGCAGCAGCATGGACGACTGAGCGGGTGCAGTCTGAACGAACAGCTACTTGGCCAATGTCCCGACCTGAGCAGTACAGCCAGGCATTGCTCAGCTAAGGCACCAAGGCCCCTATTAAATATAACTGGCCTCGTCGTCTCTGTTTCATCTTGCAGGACTTACTTTGGTATTTTCTTCACCGAACTGTGGCTGAAACAAAGGCAATCCTGGATCTGGCCCCCATTGCCTTCTCGGCCTCTGTACACTGTTTCAGCTCCTGCACATGCTCCACATCTGTATTGTTTTGAGTTGGAAAGATGGGCTGCAGTGCCTTCATCCCTCTTCGGGAATTATTTCACCTGCAGAGGGACCGGTCTGGATTACTCTTGCTTTGGCTTCCAATGATGCAGCAAATGCATTTTACCCTGTCTTACAGATGTGTGGGGATGCTGGTGGAGAGAGAGCTGGCTCTTAGTGTGCCGGTAGGGTCTGCAGCACCTACCGCAAGGGATCCCCACTGCACAGTCCCTCAGGCTGCTGCAGGGCCAGGGTGTTACACTCCATTGGATGGAGCTGTGGCAGCAAGTGTGTTGTACGTTGTGTTATGTCTCCTCATTTGCTGGTTTGCAGTGATCTGCCCCAAACCCGCTCCTGCTGGTGGGATGTAAAATCCCTTGTCTTTGGCTGGTGGGGATGAGTGCATGTGAGCAGAGCGTGCAGAGCACCATGCAGGCTGCACATGTGTGCTGCCCCCAGTTATGCATCCCGGGCCAGATTTATGCCGTAGGTCAGTTCTTGAAACTGCAGAGGCCATAAATCAGTGCAGAATTTGTCGCAGGGTCTGGAGCCATATGGCGTGTGGGAGCGGGATGCCTGTGCGAAATGAGAATAAAGGCCTGTGTTTGGTGCAGGACTATTTCAAAGCCTGAGAAAGGGGCAAAGTTCAGGTTCTAATGGAGTGCTTTGAAATACATAGATGTATATGGTCAATGTTTATCTTCCAGAACAAAGATCACTTTGTTTTTCAAATGTTTATGTGTTGGTGCTGAAGCTGTACACAGGGGTCTCCACCACGAGAGGCTCCTCTGCAACCTCTGCAATTGCTCGAGTGGTGGGTGAGCCCTGCACAGTGAGCTGGGGACTGCCTGAGTGGAGGCTCAGTGGGGAACAGCTCTTTGCTAATGTACGTGTATGGTTCCTTGTGCATATACACATAATTATATAAAAGAAAGGGGATACATTTACATTTACAATAATTATTACATACAAAATCCTGAACTTAATTATTCCTCTGTCCATATCTTGTACTTCATGGAATTTGCATAACAATCAGACATCAAAGCCAGAGCCCTTACTGGAAGGAAGGTCTTTCTACTGTCTTATTTCAATAAGATAAATTATAATGATCAATTTAATCTAAATTTACTCTTTAGGGTTTTTTTCCCCTGCAGATCGATTGAATTGAGACTTAAAAGCAAACTTTAAATTTAGTAGTAAAAATCTAGTACAGTAAGTTATTTAAATTAAATGGCTTTTTGTTTGATGTTTCTCACTCCTCTCTGCCAACCCCCTCACCCGTCTTTTTATCTCCATTCTTCTTCTCTTGCCATTTTGGAAATTGAAATGATGCTTTGCTGTCACTGAAGTGAATGGGAACTCTGCCACTGGAAAAGCAGAGTTGTGCTGGTGATTGCTGCGTTTAATCAATCTAGAAGAAGAAAAAGGTAATTGTTCACCCTGCCTCTGCTTATCTGTGTTTCCTGTACCTGTTGTCTTTCTAGTAGAGATGATTCAATTAGAGAACAAAGACTATTTTAAATCTAAGGTGGTTAAGGGATGCTTCAGTCTGAATAATCATTTGAATTTCTGATCTACCTTTTTATGATGGTCTGCCTGGAAAATGCCAAAGGGTCTGAGTTTGCAGGTAAATGAGTGCTCTATTCAACAGGGAGTAGTGTGTGAAGACACCCATAGCACTCTCTTGCTTCTTAGGAAAAAAGGAAGGACTGTATATTCAAAATATTCTTGTGTACACAGGTGACTGCTTAAAATCCTTCAGAAAATCATGGTTTGGAAAGTATTTCCTTTTTCAGCGCTATAGTGTTAATAGAAACTTGCTGTAATATGAGGAAAAAGTTATACTACTTGAAAATATTTTAAAGTAGTTTCATTACTTAATATTAAGGATTTTAATGAAGCTTTCACGGTTGGATATATAAGATAGTTACATCTCATCTAATGCCTAACTTTGATTAAAAGGTAAAAAGCTTATTCTGACTTAGTTTTAGCACAGTAGGTTGTGTCACAATACAGTGGTGAAGCTGTATCAAAAACATTTTGGCATGTGGCTTTCTCTTTAACATTATCTGTGCACATTTTGCCTGAGCAGCTCTGACTGTGACCTACAAGTGTACTTGTACAACATTGTGAGGACCATCTCCCCTGATCTTTTTAAGATTTGTGTAAATTGATAATAACCTCAGCTGTGCAACATGGGATTTGTGACCTTAAGAACGACAAGGCGGGGCCATGACTACAGAAACCGCCCACATCCATCCTAGGCTGCATTATACTGAGTTTTCTGCTTTGTGAAACCAATAGCAGATGTCCTCCTTGATCAGGATTTCATTCTCCTCATAAATTCAACTCCAGCAAATAAGGTTCATTTGGATATAAATTCTAATCCAAGGTATACAGAGGGTATTTCTCCTTCATGTGGGTTTGTTGGTTTTTTGGGGGAGGGTAATTTTTGTGGCATCTTCTGTAACAAGTTGTATCTCTCCACTACTTATTGGTAAGAAAATCAGCCAGTTCAATAGGATCATACTCAACACATCTTACACTTTTTCCACTGCAAACACGATTGATTAGCTGTCATGAGAAATGTATAGCCTTTGATAAGATGTGCCATGTTGGTTTTAAATGGAGAACAAAAAGAGATTTTTGATACGCCTCATTGCTAGTTTTCCACTCACGGTGGAGATAAAATACAGTAAAGTGCTTTTTCCTATTAGGTATAAGGGCTCTTCTTCCTTTTGTACCTGGTAGAATTGTGTGGCCCACTTTACATCTGTATGAATGGCAATTGCTTTGTAAGTGTGACCGCCAGGTGAGAGTGAATAGTCTGTTGTTTTCTATTTTGTCCTTTGTCTTTATGTTTTATTCACTTCTACCCTTTACAAAAGAGCCTTCATTTAGACCTGAGAAAACAGTAGCGATACTCCAGTTCATTACAGATCTAGTGGCAGGTTTTATTTGATTTTTATGTTCTTGATGTTTTGATGGGTTTACTAAACAACAGAAATTATTTCAATCCAAAGGAAATTGAAATGAAAGTGTGACCTGTAAATGCTGGTTTTGACAGTAAGTTTTTGGTACACATTTGGAAATCATTTCCATGAAGTAACTGCAAAGGACAGGTAAATTGGATCCCTTTAAGAATTAGGATTAAGGAGTGTTTTTCAGGATCTTTAGTTTGGCTACTGAGTCATTGTATCATCTTGGCTAATTAATTTCACCCTTTGTAGGCTTCAGATTTCCATGTGTGAATGAACTAATGACACCTGCTTACAGACAGTATTGTGAGGATTAATTAATTGACATTATTGAAATACCCTGAGGTGGAAGTCCTGGTGTAAGTACAAAACATTATTACTGATCAGTTCACAGTAGCCAGTATGTGGGCATCTTGCTGGTCTGCAGCAAAACTGAATTATATTTAAAATCTGTGGGTTTGGCTTTTTGTTTTTTTTCCAGATTTCAGGTGTGGTGGACTTGCCTGAGGAGAAGTACATGATCGCAGTGACACACTTACAGTCCTGGTAGGCTTTGTTTAGGATACAGAAAGGCGACTTCACCCAGTAATTTTCTTGCCTCCTCTGGTGTAATAATAATAACACTTTAAAGTGTGATGCCCACTTTTAATGGAGCTGAAAACATTTGCATTATAAAGAAGCATACAGCACTGATCTAGTAGTCCCTGTGCAAGTGTCTGGATATTACTGAACAGAATGTGATGGAGGATGGTGAGGGTGATGTCTTATTTCAGCAAGCATTGGAAGGGAATTGATGTTGTGAAATGGTTCATAATTTACACGAATGGTAAGATGTATTCTTACCCTTAGCTGGGGTGCTGTTTGCATGATAGGACAACAGTTGTGCAGGTCTCAACCACGTATTTTAAAATCACAAGAAGGACTGGAAACAGTGGAATTTCCGTGAGCCATGCTGTAACTACGTACTGTGAAATATGTACCTGTTTTTATGATGTTGAATGCAGAGCTGATGATAAGGTGAGTGTAGTTGCTATCTAATGCTTTCCAGAGAGTGATCACATTCCTAAATGACTTGATACAGGGTTTGTTGTTGATGTAAGCCACTGGACTATGTTTTTGGAATTACGTGCAACTGTTGCACAAGTGCAGGCAAGAGGTTTAAAGCTTCACAGACATTCATATTTCTTTCTCCTTATGTCATTGCTTTTTTAAAAAAAGAAGGAAATCACATGCAGTTATGAAACTGCTTAGTGTCTGACGCAGCTGAAGATGCTTTCAGGCCACAAAAATGTAACTTTCTATGACTAATTTGAATTAAAAACCCACTAGGGCAGAAAATGCTCAGCCTTTGGAGTCACATGGTTCTTGGAAAGCTTTTTCTTGGATGTGCAGGAGGTCAATCTTTTAAGGAGAAAGTCTGCGCACAAAAGTGCAGTGCTGCTAATGAGGAGTTTTCCCCTGACTCAAGTTCTATGGTCATCCTGCTGCCTCTGAAGCCTCTTGGTATTAGATGTTCTAATGAATGCTGTGCCATTACAGAGCTGCTGTGGCAAAACACTGTAACTTTAGCTAAAGTGATGTCTTCCAGGAGATAGGGTCGCCCACTCTGCAAAGATAAAAAGTAATTAAAACTGGAGTCTCCTGTTCATTCCTGAGTGTGTCTCAGTTAAATGGCTGTGCTTCCTTTCCCCAGTGTAGATTTTCAAACCAAATATCCATGTGATTCTCACTCTGGCTTAACAGCAAAGTTGTCTGTCAGTAATAGCAGGTTTCATCCCCAGATCACTGGTTGTCAGACAGTCCAAGAATGGCCTGTCCAAAATTAGGATATGGTCAACGCACCATTTGCTGGTGTTGTTCCCATCAGCCTAATTATATGACTTTTGGATCAGACAATGTCTCATTGTGTGGCCCTTGGCAGCTATGGGACTTCTAATGCTGCATGAATGTCTAATGTGAAGTTTGATGGCTATGACCAGAAGCTGCAGTTCCACACTGGAATTGAAAACATGCCTGTAGTTTCCATAGAAAAGCAGGTCAATGGTGCTTCCATTGAGCCTTAGCCCCAAGGAAAGATACTGGTTGCACTTTGCTTGTGTAGATACATGCAGGGGGAGCAGTTCATGGTGCATTTTTCTTTCAGGTAAATGACACTTAGGGAGTTGGATTGGTTTAGTCCTTAGCAAGTTATTTCAGAATCCTAATACATATTGCAAGCTTTGTCCTTCATCCATTTAACTCCATCTTTTCTTGTATTTTGTGCATCTAAGAACACTTGTGAGGTGCCTTACAAACATTGTGAGCACAATGAGTATGGCTTTGTATCAGTAAGCTAAAAAAACCCCCACTGCTTTGTTTTCCCTGACTGTAAAATTTCTTTTGCAACATTTCCTGTAAAAAAAAAAAAACAAAACAAAACAAAACACAAATCCCTTCCTTTTTCACAGGCAAAAGCAAGGTATGAATGTAAAAGGCAATTCATTTTAGATGAAGGCTGTAATATGCTTGTTCATTTCTAAGGAGAATGTATAACTAATTATGTTTTAATTAAATCTCTAACGTCAACAGCTGTTTTTAAGGGATCTTTTTAAGCCACATTTATTTTTAGTATTGTGTAAGATCGTCTTTCCTTGCATGCAGCTCCCTTCATGCATTATTGCCTTTAAAAAAGTTTTTCCTCTTAGAATATTAGCGAACACTGGCACATAATAAAGGCTAAGTGTCGGTAAAATTAGTTTTTTAAAATACTGGCAGTGACTTTTTTACTTAGATTTTTTTCTAAGTAGACAGCGAGAAGTTGTGACACCACCAAAACACTTTATTTTTTCTCTCATAGAGGTATAAGGTTCCAGTTCCAACCCCCAAATTGCTGAGGCCCGTGTTCAGCTGACAGTGGTATATGTTGGCTGGCTGTTATCAGTTCCTCTGCAGTGCAGCTGCTAATTACAGCCAGCAATAGCACAACTATCTCTTTACACTGAGTGAGCCACACTGATTTAATCCTCTCCCTCCCGAATCCATAGCAGCATCAGTCAGTATTCTTTAACTTGTAGAGGAGAAAAATCACCCTCTTTTCACATGAAAAAACTTAGCCAGACTTAGTGTCACACACATCAGGGCTTGGTCCTGTTGATTTTTCCTGGAACTCATGTCATCCCATGAAGCTTCAGGTGTCACTGCAGTTTCTTAGAGATCTTGGATTGTCATTCCTGGCCCAGAAGTAGAGAAGGAAAAATTTCTCTGCTCAGCCTGTAGAAACCTGGAAACTCATCTGTGGGAATTGTCAGATCCTACTCTTTCCCAGCTGCTGCAGGATATTGAGGTGAGCTCTGTTCTGGGCATTAGGGTCAAAGACACACCAGAGATCTCCATGCCTGGTATGACAAGACCCCGTTCCATTGCTCACTGCCTGTTGTAAGGGGACACAGCTCTGCCATGTACTTCTCCACTTCCAACTGAACGCACACTCTGTAATCTACACAGCCGCCCCATCACCTCTCCTCTGGTTAAACTGCATGGCTTTGCATGATTCAGTGTCTTAGGCACTCCAGAAACTGAGGGAATTATTTGAGATGATTAATATAATTCTGTGCAGGAATATGTAGCTACTACCAGTTTACTATCTACACTCTAATTTACTGCAAGCATCAAAACCTAGTAATCGTGAGCGCTCTTCTAGTTTTGGAAGGTAGTTCCCTATAGACTGCAATGCCAGTGCATTAGCTAAAAATTGCATAAGCAATAAATACAAGTTGATTACAGCTTTCAGGAGATCGGCCAAGTTGTTCGGAAAATGTTGTTGTCTGATAATAGTGGTGGCAGTAAAATAATGGAAAATTACAAAATCAGGTGAACCTTCTAGTTAACACCTATAACTGCATTGTGATTTTGTTTTTCACTGATAAATGGTGATTTGTGAGACCCAGGAGCAGAGTTGACCCTTTGTGTTTTACTGTTAAATTTCTCTTCTCTCCTTAGAAGTGCACTGCATCTAATTTCTATCTCTGGCGAGTGTAAATCACAGTTATCACTGGTGACATCACTGTAATTGTACATAGGTGAAGACGGTGTATCTGAGAGACAATCAGACGTGTTCAGTCAGATTCCTCAGAGGGGGAGTCTCTGAAAGCAGAGCAAATTCTCATGAGTGATGTGAGTTATCCTCAGCCCGCCACTGCTGTAAAAGAAAGCTAAATCTGACCCTCTTAATGCCATGGGTTGAATAAGATTTTTGATGAAGCGTGCCACAGCTCTCTCTACAGAAAAATGTATTTTATTTCAATAGTGTAGAGCAATCAGAAATACTAAGATGTGTGGCCTTTCTTCAGCATGGTGAAGGACATTCCTATGTCTCCTCCTGATGGATGGGTCAGCTGTTCTTGGAGCAGCAGGCAGCTTAAACAATTTTAATAGATTTATGGGGTAACTGAGCCTAAAAATTATCCTTGGGGTGCTTGCAAGCATTTCTGAGACTATAGCATTGAGCAAAAACACTTGTTATGGTCTTGTGGGACATACACAGGATGGAGAGTTGAGTTGGTCTTGCAGCTGTGCCTTCTGATGTGAATAAATCATTGGATTTCTCCTCTCAGTTCAGTTATTAAACAGGGAAATAGTCTCAGCTTCCTGTACCAGGGTGCTGTGAAGATAACTTCCATTACAACATGCTTAAAATTTGGCATTGGAGAGCACAATAGAAATGCGAAACGTCTTCTTATGTTAAACGCCATGGAATTTAGCAGGAACAGTCGAGTGCTGAAGAACAGTTTTCCTGCACTGGAACAGAAAAACGGCCAGTAAGAAATACGCAGCAGCTGAGGCTTAGGGTAGCTAAAGTGAATCGTACAATTGTAGAATGGCCTGTGGTGGAAAGGACCTCCAAAGGTCATCTAGTCCAACCTCTCTGCAGTGAGTGGGGACATCCTCGATTACATCAGATTGCCCAGAGCTTTGTGGAGCCTCCCTTTGAGTATGTCTAGGGATGGGGCCTCAACTACCTTCCTAGGCAGCCTGTTCCAGTGTTCAACACCTCTCTTGCTAAAGAACTTCTTCCTAACATCCAATTCAAATCTACCTTTCTCTGCCTTGAAATTATTGCCTCCTTGTCCTATCACTACAGACCTTTGGAAACAATCCCTCTCCAACCTTCTTGTAGACTCCCTTCAGGTAGTGGAAGGTTGCTATCAGGACCCTTCCCTTCTCTTTTTCAGGGTGAACAACTCCAGCTCCCTCAGCCTGTCTTCATAAGAGAGGTTCTTCAGCCCCCTGATCATTTTTGTGGCCTTCTCTGGACCCACTCCATCAGGTCCATGTCCTTGTGTTAGGGGTCCAGAGCTGGATGCAGGACTTCAGGTGAGGTCTCAACAGAGCAGAGTAGAAGGGCAGAATCCCCTCTCTTGATCTGCTGGCCACAGTACTTGTGATGCAGCCTCGGATGTGATTTGCCTTCTGAGCTGCAACTGCACGCTGTCTGCCCATGTCCAGCTTTTTATCCACCAGCACCTGCAAGTCTTTTTCCTCAGGGCTGCTTTCTAGCCCCTCCTCTCCAGCCTGTTTTGAGAGTAAGGATTGTTCCAAACAAGGTGCAGGACCCTGTACTTGGCCTTGTTGAACCTCCTGAATTTATCCTGGGCCACCTTCTCCAGCTTGTCCAGGTCCTTCTGGAAGACATCCCATCCCACTTACCAGCATCACCACTCAGCTTGGTGAAGCAGCATTTTGCTTCGTTGGCCTTTCAGAACTTTGCCTAATGTTAGTGCTTAGAACTGAATTTCAGGAGCTGAATAGTCACATTGCATTGTGTTTGGAGACATACCAATCGCTCCATGATTGCTTTCCTGATGTCTACAGCACACACTGCATACCAACCTCCAGCTGTACCAGAGAAGCCCTTCTGTGTCTCTGGACAACTGCATGGTGGTGTGAGATGAGCAAATTTTGCATGCTGAGCTATTGAAAAGTTAAGTAACATAGCTAGTGTTGTTTTCACTAGTATGTACCAGCAAAATCAATATATTGACTGTTACTACCTTGTTTGATTACCATTGCTATCAGATACTAATTGCAAAATATTTGTGTGTGATTTCACAGGTAACGCTTAGCAGAAAGCTGTGCAGGAAGTTTCTGTTGTGGATGTTTTACCCAGCTTCTTTTCTACCTTTCACCCCTTGGATCACAGCAGTGTACAGATGAGCTACAGCAGATGGACTGTGCACAGAGACACTGAGTATTTGCCCTGATGCATTCAAGCATTCAGATTTCTAAAGTCTGGGGGAATCCTAAGCTTCTTGAGTCAGCCCCTGTTTTCTTTCTGATGTTGTTGGAGCCAGAATTTTCCTGCCATGTACATTTGCTGCCTGGGCACTAAGGAAATGTTCCTTTACTTGTGCAAACCTTCACGGAGCAGGTGTGCCCTGTGTGGCTGATAACTCGCAGTGTGTGGTGTCTTCAGTCAGAAACATGCTTTTCTTGTTGTGAAGGCTATTCAAGTGATCTATCTATAACAGGAGTTGGAAGAGAAACGGGATTTTGTGACCTTTGAAGAAGTTCCTCCAGATTCTTTTCTCTCTCTCTTCAGTGTGATACACCTCTATTTACATTCTTTTTTATCTCTGTGTTTCCCTTGATTGTTCCTCTCTCTTTCCTTTCACAGTCAGAACCTAGCTTTGGTCTTGCTGGTGGATGTAAGTTTTCATTTTAGCATGCTACTGGATTTTTTTGTTTCTGCTGCAGAAGCCAGGCTGTCTCACAGCATCTCCTCTTTGCATTAGCCCTTGTCATGTCCCTCCTGTACTGATGCCCTTATTAAAAGCGTAGTTATTTATTCATTTCATCTTCTCTATCTTTAGGTATACACCTGGAATTGAAAATTATCAGTCATGTTTTTTTCATGTAGCCTTGCTCTTTTTATTCTTTTATATCAGTATGGAAATCCCTGGTGTTGGTGCAGAACTCTCTCCTGGAAACTAATATTTTCAACCCATTTATGTGGACAAAATCTTTTTCTGGATTATCTTTTCAGCTTTTTCAGAAAAAAGCCTGCTAACACTGAAGACTCCAGACCCTTCCTTTTTGCCTTACTGAGTCACTAAAATGTATGGACCTGACTTGCTAAGCTGACATTTTCTCATTGCTATGGGAATGTTTAAAAAAAGAGTCCATTTTCATTTGTGGCTTATATTATTGTATATTACTTATATACCTGACTTATTTATTCTTTTACTACTTAAGAGCATCTTAAATGAAAACATTTAGGAAAGAAATAAAAATGACATTTTATAATAGGTCATGTTGGCCTGGAGCAGTCTGGCTGCTCTATTTTCCAGCTCCCATGGCTGAGAGAGCCCACAGAAATGGTAGATGTAGGTCAAAAGAGAGGACCGTGCTCTGGCATTTGGGAACCACTTTCCACCCCCAACCCCCCACATTGCTGCAGTAGAGCTCTGGCTTGTGCTCGGGATCTTCCTTTTACACAGCCTCTTCAGCCCAGTTCTGGCAGGAAGGTGATACATAAGCTGCCTCTGCCCTAGATCCAGGAAGGGGACCATGTGCCTCCTGGCCTCTTGTTGGGAAAGGAGAGTATGAGTGACTTGGGTTGTGTACTGGGGAGGAGCTTTGGAAAAAGCTGCTTCTCAGTGGGTATGCCCAGGGATCCTCTGATGTGACAATTCTGCCTCAGGTTCAATTTTTGCTCAAGGTTTTGTGCTAACATTGACTGAGTAAGATGGAAATTACTTAAGAAGTGGGTTCCAAGCTGTAGCCTTCCTTTTAGGATGTCCAGTCTGAAGACTGGAAATGCAAACAGCATATTGCTGGAGCCCTTGGAGACCAGACTGGAGTATGGAGGGCTCAGGGGCTGGAGGAATTTCTCCTCCTTTGCTGCATCACATAAACAGCTGAAAGCAAGCTTGGAATTCCAGGTTTCAATGGAAAGCATCAAATCACACCAGAAAAGAAAGGCCAAGGTACAGAAGAAGCATGGTCATATGTCAAGGCAAGCAATTATGTGTGTAACAAGCACTTGTGCTCACCAAGCAGGCAATGAAAGACAGGGATGGCAACTGGGTGGAAGTAAGGTTTTTGAATCCAGAAGTTCCAGTTATATGATGAGATTGGGTGTATTGCAGGGAAATGAGCATTTGCAATCACCTGGGTCATCTGCTGTTATTTATTTAGACAGGTGTTGCTAAATTTAAATGGTTTAATTTTGAGGGAAAATTCTACTGGTACAGACCAGTCTGGAGACACTCTCCTGCATGCAAATGGGAAAGGGGGAAGTTTTCTTCAGAAGTACAAATGGGACAGGCAGAGCAAACCAAAGGAAAACGTACATCTAATTTGCCTTTTTCTTAAGATAAAATGTGATTAGACCTCAGGCAATTCTTTAGATTTTGAAGAGAATGGATGTGAGGCAGTGCTAGGGCCCAGGAAAGGTCGATTTTCATAGGTGACATGGTCATTGGTAAGCAGGTGTCCAGGATGTAGGTTATCACCTGGTAATGCAGATTTGATCTGAAATCAAGAGGCCCAGCACAATCACACTTCTGTCAAATTAGCCAGGATGAATGACGTAAAGTTTATGCAGCTTTATGTTTTCAGATTAGCTTGATGCTGGCTGTGGGAGGATGTCTGACAGTGAGCCAGACAAGGTTAGCAGCTGATCTGGCATAAAATCTTCCAGCACAGAGCTACCCCATTCAAAAATTCAAAACAAGCCTGCAAAGGCAAAGTGAATTTGTATTGGTCTGGTGCTTCCCATCAGGTGGTCACAACACTGTCTAATACCTTAAAAGCAGGTTTAGCTTCTCCTCAGGTTGCCTGCACATCTCAATGAGGTTCCTTTCTCCAAGGCTTGAGTCCCTGGTGGCCCCAGTCTGAGCAGAGCAGGAGCCAAGAACATCAACAGGCAGCCTGGTGGGTACTGTAAACGCATGTGAGGGGTGTGGACTGGTTGTGGTTGTGTGTGGAGAGACTCAAATTGCACTTGTAGCTTAACTTGGGGAAGCAATTGGCTTGGGGTTGGGTTTTTTTTACATAAGTGCATGTAAGTTATAATGCTGAAAATGTACCTGCAGACATTTCCAGTACAGCAAGCTAGAGAACAGGGAGCTCACCTAAGGTTGTGTCAAATCTATTTGCGTTCCCTGGAGTCATCTGTCAAAATCTCTGCTGATTTCTAGATGGGTGTTAAAAGCTTCCTCCAGCCAGCTCTGTCTCCCCTCTGTGCCTCTTCCTAGAAACCTCTAGCTCTAAGAGGGGCTTCTTCCTCTCCCACCTCCTTTCTGCACCTTACATGATCATATTGTCTTCACCCTATTGCTGTATACTTAGGCTAGCAATTACGCTGACAACCTATCTGTGGTAAGAAGCCAACACTCAAATCAAATGCAGTTGAGAAGCTGATGGCCACGTAAACATTTTGTGGGCAGGAGCCAGGTGAGAAGAGACTGCCATACATCTGATAGGACAAGATTGTGACTCCTCTCTGGTTTCATTGATGTGATTTACTGTCACTTGAATGATGCCTTTCCAGGACTTGGTCCATGAAAGGGACTTGTCTGAATGCAGCTGGTGGTTCCTCATTTCAAGACTAACACCAGTGCCAGGCACACTTGTGATGGGTGAAGATGGCCAAGGAAATCTCCAGCTGCTGCTTGCTAAGAGCAGCATCACTACCACTCTGTGTTGTACCTGCCCTGCATCCCTGCTGTGAGGTGGGTTATGTAGCATCCTGGGAACTGTTTTGAAAACTGATGGGAGAATCATGAATTTACAGACTTACCACTCTTTAAATTGTAATGTTAATTAAAGAGGCTGTCTCATAATTTAATCTCTGCTGGGATTGAAGTAGTTTCTTAAAATCAAGCTTCTATTAGTTTGTGCTAGTGGTGCTTTTTTTCCTCCCCTCCCAATTATTGATGATTTCTGCTAGCACTGCTTCATCAATAGCAGCAAACAGGTTTGCTTGTACCTTGCAATTGTTTGGTTTTACCTTAAACCATTTTTGCAGACAGTTTTTTTTCCACTGTTGTTTCTTCTGACTAGAAGAAACTATGAAAGAGAATGAGATTAATGATACCTTTTCTCATAGTATCACTTTAACTTAGTATGGTATCATTTCCCACTTTAACAAAATGGATTGCTGAAAGATGTATGAGGACTGGTGAGCCTTTTCTATCTGAACAACTATACTGGCGACTATACATTTTGCATAGGTCTGCTTCATCTGCAACTTGAGGAGCTGAAAAGAAGCATCATAGGCAGTATAGTAGCTTGGTAGCATACAAGAACTCTGAGCAGAGAGTTTCTTTGGCTGCAGGTAAACAAAGCCTTTGCTCTGGATATTCACAGAGAGTAGAGACTGTGACAGGCCACTTTCTTTCTCCCCTGGCTCTTCAGAGTGCCTGGGTACCAATTTTTGACCCTTTGAGTTGTGCGGAAGATATTTAACACTGGGTTTGTTGTTTTGTTTCTGTTTGTTTGGGGGTCTTTTTCCCCCCAATGACTGCAAGAAAAAATTCTCAAATTTCTCTGTAGAAAAGATTACTCAGGTGTTTGTTGCACGGCTGCTCTTGTTCAAATCTACAGAGGAAAACAGGAAATTGTGATAAGAAGCCAACTGCTTGGAGGTGTCAGTCTTTTTTCCTTGGTTAGCTGACAGTTGGGGAACACTTCTGGTGGCTGCTTTCTCTTGCCTTTGTCTTCATGTCACAAGAAAAGACCTGCAGGGTAGGAAATGGATAGAGCATGTCTCAGCCATGTGTTTTCAAAGGTCAGATGGCACTGGCCTCCAAAGTGTCTTTTTCTCCCAGAGGAATAATAGTCATTGCTGGTGACAGTAACTGATTCGTACAGAAGACAGCATATCCTACCTGTGTGCTGGGTATTACCTTGCTCCAGTGGAGCTGTTCTTCCCACTTCTTGAAGCCTACTTGACATCAGTAAAGCTCTCAGCCATGCTGATGTTGTCATTAATTCTGTAAGAACAATTTAGTCTTGTCTATTAATCTATAGATGAGCCTTTAAACTGATACTTAAACCTATTTATCTGTCCTCTTTGAAGTGAAAGGAAATTGCCCAGGTGGGGCATGAGAAATGGTTCTGTTGTTTTCAGATCCTTTGTGAGAAATTGACTTTTTCTTTCCCTCCATGGAGAATGTGTGTTCTGTCGTGTATCACAGCAGATCAGCACTGGCATCTGGGCAAACCTTCTTGCTCAGGTTTCCCTGTTGAGGGCTTTCTGACTTTGCTGCCCATACTGTATCTCAAGAAAACACCTTTCCATCCAAATCCTTCTATTAACTGTGAATGGTGCTGGGAAAGAGCTTGACCCCATTATTCATTCCCTGAGCCAAACCTAGCTCCTGACAGAGGGGTTCTCCCTGTGGTTCGGCTTTCTTTCTGTTCTTCCCAGATAAGATGACTGACCAGGGAGCCCACTTGGCTGTGGCAAAATTTAAGCTGTAGGTATCACGTGAGAAAAACAAAAGTGAAAAAACTAGTAAAAGTGTGGTTTCTGCAGTAGGAATTTAACTGGGCTGTGGCAGATCTACTTTGGGTTCCCAGATGTACTGTAATAATCCGTAATTTTATAGATGTCACTTAACACCTCCATGTCTCCCTTTCTAGTCTGAAACCATGTTTCTGCTTCATCCGAAGGCTGTGCTTTCCGCCATCCGTCCTTTGGAGTAGGGCTTCTCTTTGTTTATGAGTTACTCAGCATGATGATTATATGATCTTGCTTGAGGTCTGTGCAGTCTCCAGTAATAGTAACTCGAACAATCAGTTAACTGAAACAGAAACAAAAAGTCAAACAATATGCCTGTGAGGTTTCTCTCTTCGCTGGATTTTATGACCATGTATTTTTTCATTTACTTTATACCTCTAGGAATATGTATTTAGCTTATTTGTGTCATTACGGTTCTCCTAGAAAATCAGGACATGGTTCTGAGTGATCAGGATAATGCCTTTATTCTTGTGGCTTCTCATGCAATAATCCATAGCCTTTACAAATATCTACTTTGAGCACTGAATTTATTAAAATTCTTGCATAGTTTTTCCTCTTTCAGAGATGATGAAATACCTAGCCTTAGCTGGCTGTGTTCAGACCCTTGGTTTAGGCTGTGACAGCCACCTTACTCCACAGTCAATGCCACTGCAATTGCCTGACTATCAATATGAGTCAGAGGACCTAGCTAGCAGCAATAGTATGCACTTTATTTCTGCCTTTCAGAGGTTATGTCTGGTGACTGTGTGACTGGAACAATGAGACTAACCTCAGTTTTACAGTAACAAAGAAGCTATGAGTTTTCTGGGTAAAGTGTATTTTGACTGACATACAAGTAGCAGTAGCTTTGCTGCACAATGGAGAAAATGACTTCATTTAACAGCTTTCTGTGCCAAAAAAGAAAGAAAACACTTCTGAGAATGTCAAAGATTTTTCCCCTATTTTAATTTTAAACCTAAAAGAAAAAGCAGTTGCCATGTAATCCAAGTCAATAGACTACATAAATCTTTTAAAAGGTTTCATAAGTAATAATGACTTTAGTATATATACACCAAACGAGATTAAAGGGCTGCATTTGGTTCTAATACAGTTTCACATTCGAAAGGGCCATCAGTTTCCTGTTTAATATCTACTTATATTGAACTGAATGGAGTTCAAACATAATGCCATTGTATTTCAGACATTTATCTTAATTTGAAAAAGCTGGAAAACATTAACAGAGCAAGAAGATGTGGAGGTATAGGCATTTCTCCCTTCCTTCTCCACTTTTTAAAATAATGAATGCAGATATAACATACTTGTGTTTACACTCTTCTGCCAGTCATGTAACAGACAAGGTGCACAGCGTCAGCCCCTTTGAAGCCGTAAGAATAATAGACTTCCTGAAGGGGCAAAGGATGTGAGTGGTTTCACTTGCCTCGCCAAGTATCTGTTTCTGAACAGGGGGATTAAACAATGATTTATTGAGGCGGTTTTTACCTCGATCATATTGATGAAGCCTTTGCAGTACAGGCACGCTAAGCTATAACTTAGTGATATGAACACCTTCCCACTTCTTGGCTTCTATTCCCAGTTTCCTCTTTCTTCCTCTGTCGTGAATGTCTTTAAACATAAAACGTTGCAAATCATATGAAGGATGTTTACAATGCACATTGGTATGAATTTCACCCTCTCTGTTGTAATTCCATAGAGGGATTGTTAATTCTCTGTCAGCTGAGCTTTTCAGAATTTTCAGCATCTTGAAGCTCTGAATGATTGTCAATAAAATCAAAGTGGATTTCTGTTTTCCTATTAGAGTGCTATCTCTCAGGAGGAGATAGTGAGGGAAGAAAATGCATGATAAGGGCATGAGAGGTCAATTTTAGCATAAATACTTGAAGTATGCTAATTAGGATTGGGCATTATTGTGCTAGGTGCTGTACAAATACAGATAAGAGATAAATCCTGTCTCTGAAGGTCTGTAACATAAGTAAGATGTACAAAAAATTTCCAATAATTTTTCTAGAATAAATTACCTTAAAATCCCTTCAGAATGGTAAAGCGGTCTCCTAGTTCCAAGTTGCACTTATTGGGGAAAACCTTTTCCCCAGACACCAGATATCCCACCAGTCAACGTATCTGTCTACAGGAATAATGTGAGAATGTAGTTTTTATTATCAGGATCTTCCCAGGGAGCCTGAGGTACTTTGAAGAGCTGTATTCTTTGCAGTTCTTGGAATCATGTGCATTAAAGGTTGCTTAACAGCTGGTGAGTCACACAGCTTGTTCTTTGAGCTCGAATGCTCCATTAGGACACATCCACTAGAGGTATTTTAACCTTTGAAAAAATCAATACAAGTGGCTTAAGCATTCTAGGTTAAAAAAACCAGCAACAAACCCTTAAACACCAGAAATCTACTTGCATCGTGTTTCATAAATTACTCTCTGTTCTAGTGGATGCATTTTGGGGTGTAATATTTGCTAGAGAGCAGCACAGTTCTGGTTGAAAGTCTTTGTCCTTGAGCACTGAGTGAAGCTGAGTCCCTGGAAGAAATAGAATGTTTTTTGAGTTAAAAATTCTCTAGTTCATTTTGTTCACAGGAGTGGCACTTGCAAGAAGAGTAGTCCCTAATTTCACTGGGAAGTTAGTCCTTTCCTTAAACCATGACCTGTATTTACTGTAGATAATTGCAAAGATGACTTATATGTAGTAAGCCACAGTGCTTGACTAAGTAGCCAGAATGAGAGAGGAATTCTGTGGGCAGTGTGTGTTTTCCTCTGGTTTAAGTGTACCTGATGTTAAATGAGTTGAACTAGTCTCATTTTAGCCAAACTTCTTGAGGAAACGAACTTTATACTCCCATTTTGCTGGTCAGTGCCGGTGCTTCTCCTCTGTGATGTAATGAGGAGAAAGCTGAATTGAATCAATCTGTCTGTGAGATGAAGAGCTGAAGGATATTGCAGTCCTTCTAATGTCATAAGAGGTGGTCCAGCAGAGGGAAAACAAATCAGTGCTCCCTTTAGGGAAAGTACTGCAGAAGAAGCTCCGTTGCATTACTGGACACCCGAGAATCCTGCCTTCTGCCACGCACACACATGACATAACTGAAGAAAACCAGATTTCCAAACTTCTGTCTGTGGACTGATTCTTTTGCATAAAAAAGACAAAGTGGTTTCATTTTTCTTTTACAGTATAAACTCAATGTTTTAATTTCTCATTAAGTCCCCTTGGGATAGCTGCATCAAATCACTAGTCACGTACTGTAACTCATGGATTTCCTCTGCTTTGATCTCTTTGGCATCAGTTTTATCCTGAGTAACAAGACAGAGACGTCTTGTAATGCCTGCCATCCCCTGAACCATTTGAGTTATGATGCAGACACAGCTCTTCCCTGTGTGTAGCCAAGGGATGTGCTGGTGGCAGGGCTGTCTGGGAGTGGTTTGGGGTCACCACCTGCTGCTTTATGCAGTGTATAAGCTGGCAGGAAAACCCTGGCCAGACGGAGGTGGTTTCAAGATTCTGCCACAGCCTCTGGATGATGAGCAGAGGGCAGTACCCAGGATTTATCTGCTCCTTATCAGGACCCAGTCCAAAGCTGCTGGGCAATCTCAGAGTCCCAGGTTTCAGGTAGGGCACAGGGTTGCTATCTCACTGCTAAGAGAAAAGCCTGGATCTGGTGGAAGAACAGCTAATTAGTCATGCTGGGGGGCAGGCTGTGCCAACCTCCCGACCAATTGGTGCAACACGCTGCTAAAATTTGCTGGGATTACTGCGAGGCAGAGCACAGGGAGATGAACAGTATTTAGTATGAGGAGAATTTTCTGGTACTTAATGCCACCAGAATGTCAGAAGAGTTAATGGCAGATGTGGTTGTGAAAATGTTCTGTATTTTTAGACAACCTTTAATTAAGACACTTTGTATGTAGCAGCGACCAAATAATATGCTGCCACTTGAAAGCTGTCAGAAGGGAAAAAGTGTACAAAGCTTCTAAATGCAGCCCTTTTTATTTTTATCTGAAAGTGAATTAGGAAACCTTTCCAGTAACAATAACTGTCCTTTCACGTGAAATGATTTATTTAATGCACACTGTAAATACTTTGGGCATCTATATGGATTTATACTTAACCCCTTTCACTTCACGCTGTTTAATCTAGCCTCGTATTAAAAAGATTACATTTGAAAGCTGAATGGGTTTTTATGATCCCAGCCTTTTCTTCTGAGACTAATGTTTTATATAATTATTTTGATAGAGCAGATTTTTTTTTCCCATCCTGTTGTAAACCTTTTTAAGAGATGAACAGTTCTTTCAGGATTTTCATTTGGAGTGAATTAAGAGAAAGCAAATGTATAGAATGCGATTCCATTTTGAACTTTAATATGCTTTACTAATAGATTATTTATTTGCCTATAGGGCTAGAAAATCCTAACATGATTCTCCAAAAGAGCACTAATTCTTTGGTGTATCAGAGAAATAACATTGTGCATGCTTGGCCTTGGGTGGAAAACAGTGAGGCTGTGGTAAACCAAGACAAAATAATCTGAAAGGACTGTAGAAGCATTATTTTGACTTTCCTAGGGTTCTGATGCCCATCACTGTTAGTCTTAACACACAGCAAGTAAGTAACTAGATTGTTAGTTAGTTCCTACTATATTACACACATTTACAGAATTAAATTGGTTGATGTATTGAAGTGGTTCCCAGCCTGGATTCCCAGGCTGCTGTTTGAGGTAGGGAGCAGGATATCTGAGCACTGCCACATCTCTTGGCACTCAGCTGGCAGAATGCAAAGGGGTGAGCAGCAGCACCCACACAGACTGTGAGTGGAAGCACTGCAAGTTTAAGAACCGCAACAAAAAGAAGTCTTCTGTGTGCAGGCAGATATTCATTTACAGACTTGCTGTGCCCTCTGTGGAATTGCAAAATCTCTAGAAAGCAGAATCCAGCTCGAAGCAGCCCAGTGCAATTTTTCCTTCTGCAGGGCTGTTCCTATTAACTGGAAGTGCACACGTGTGGAGATGATGGCAGGGGTTCTTTATTTTCTGCTTTCTCAATTCAGTTCAGTGTGTCTCCATTCTTGGTGTTTTGTTAATCTTGGTGGCGGATGCTTTGATATGTTAATGTGTAGGGAGAACTTGCCAGCAGTTGCACAGAGGGAGACAATCTCTAATCCTCCAAGGCTGAGCAGGATGTTCCTACAAGTCCACATCACTGTACATCCCGCTTTCTCCTGTGCACCTGTCTCCAGCTCATTGATACCTTTTGTAGCAACTGCTGTTTACTGAAATAATCTAAAGCACCTATGTACTGCTATTAATATGCATTTATAGCAATACAAGTGATAAAAAAATGCTAATATTATCAGTAGTCAGTGGTAATGCAGAGGGAAATTTATCTTTGGTTTTTGGGTTCTAGCGCTTTTTAGCTCAAGTGCAAAAGCTCACTGAAATGCCCTTCTTACCATAAGGATCGTAAGGAAAGAGAGAGGTGTCTAGTGGTTTAAAAAACAGAGAGGCTACAGGATGTGCAGATGTATTTGCCCTTGCACATATATGGCTATGAATTGGTTTTAGTAGTGTCCTTACAGGTGAAGCACGCCAAAAATAAGCAGCAGCAGCAGAACATGTCCTAGTGCTAAAAGCACTGATTTTATTTACATTTTAACTTTTTTCTTAAATTCAAAACCTCTCTGAGGGTCAAAAAGTTGTTTATGCCTCTTAAACCCTTGTTTCTTTGGCAGGTTATGTACAAGTTACCCGATAACCTTGTTTCTGCAGGTGCTTTTCCATATATCACTACTTCATAGTGGACTGGGAATCAGAAGAGCAGGAAAAGGGAGGATGCATTTAGCATGTTCTTTTTCAGAGCATTTCTTATGCCTCTGGAAATAGTGTCACAGATGTTTGTGTATTGGCATCTGAACCAAACCTGGTGTCTTTGCTCACATTGAAATAGCACTTTGCTCTGCTTGTAGACCTCCAGAAATGCTTGAATGCTGTTACTCACAAAAATGCTACCTCCCCATCCAGTACTTGAGGCAGTGATTATACCAGTGCCAGAAATCAACGGGATTAATAGTAGTGCAGGCGATAACTGTTAACAGCGGTATGGGCCTTTATCTCTGAATGGCTCTTTTTGAGCACCCTGCATTGGTGGTTAACAGTGTTCAAGTGAATATTATTTCTGAAAATCAAAGTTTGCTCTCAAGGTTATGTCTTCTGTAGGACTGGCTCACACAGTAAAAAATCTGTAGTCACAGATACAGGCCCTTCTTCAGGGTTAATACTTCAACCCTAGACAAAAATTAATCAGTTTATTAAGTACAGAGCTTTTATTTCAGTGCCAAAATACCCAAGCTGTTCCTAGCAGTGCTGGTGTGCCTGGGCTCAAAGCTGTGGCAGTTTCCCATGCCACCTGGCCTCTATTGAAACCTGTCCTGTAAACATGACTGACATACGGAAAGGGGAGGGAAAATACAGATGCATCAAAAACTGGAACAAAGAGACTCTGTCCTTGCCAGGTTTGGTAAAAACGAAACGATAGAGCTGTCACTGTCCTGGGTTGCTAATGACTTGTGATGGACTTCATTAGTTTGCTGTGGTGGTGAATACCGGGGAACAGCTCTTGGGCTGCTACTGTGGTGTCACTGATGGGTGTGTCTGTGCCTCAGACCCATATTCATGAGCTTTAATAGAGAGAGATTCTGAGTTCACTGTGGCTCTAAAACCGAATCAAGAAGCTGGCTAAAATCTTTGGAGAGTAAACTGTGTTATGTTATCATCGATTTAAACCAGAGCTGGTTTCAAACTAGCTTTGATAACATCCAGGGGAGTTGCAATGCGCAGATGTGTGCCCTCAGTTATTACTAGTTGTACCTGAATCTACATAACATTACAAAGGCAGGTATTTTTCCCGGTGTCACACAAGCTGTGAAAGCAGAGCTGAAGGCAAGAGGAATGAGCTGGTCACGTGTTGGATTTTGGCTTAGTCTAGCTAGTAGACAGTCAAATAGCTTCTTGGAAGGTAGCATCTGCTCCAACAGATTCAATTACGTAGTTAAAAACAACTTGCAAGCTAGCAGGCAAGTTTAGCCGGGTGGTACTGAATAAAAAACTCTGTTTGTGCTGTTTTTCGGTGTTCATTCAGTATCACAGAGGGTTCAGGCTTAATTTTAATTGCTTTTCTGTGCAGCTGAATATCAAGAAGCAGTGTGGCAGATGATGGTGATCCCTAGAAGCCACATGGCTCCTTGTGCCTCATCTGGGGAGCTGCTAATGAGGTTGTCAAGGAATTAGGTCCCCCCAGTGCTTGGGTGGGTGGTTTAGTTGTAGGGTGGGTCTCTTTCCTTTTCTTACTCCTCCTCAGGGCTGTATGGTGTCAGCTGAGTTGAAAAGTGATTTGGCATGATCTCTATACCTTTACCAAGGCTGCAGTATACCTCTGAGGAGGTGCATTTTAGTTGCTCTTTATTCTTATCTCCAAGAATTTTTTCCTCAAAGGCATGCTGCAGTGATTTTTCTTGCAGGATGCTGCTGTTGTAGTAGCAAGGGGCTGTGAGTCCTCACCAAGGAATGTCAACTCTTTGCCATGAGGCAACATATCTGTACCTGCAGTACTTTTGATATGTGCTATCATGACTTAGTGAAGAGACTTAGGTGCCAGCACTTTAGTTAAAAGCAATATACGTTTGTTTCACTAAATTGGAAACAGACTTTTATTTACAGTACCTTCTAACAAAGAATTGTGAGGACTAACCTTAATTTTGTGACTTCAATCTTAGGTTACATAGAGTATGTTGTTTGAAATATGTCCAAAGACGATGTGCTTAGTAAACCCTTGCATGATGC
The DNA here is from genome assembly GCA_013397515.1 of Upupa epops. Lineage (NCBI taxonomy): Eukaryota > Metazoa > Chordata > Aves > Bucerotiformes > Upupidae > Upupa > Upupa epops. The sequence continues at coordinate 1,046,819 of VZRI01003996.1, read as the reverse complement.
TCAGAAATACCGTGTCTCTGTGTCTCACAGAGGAGAGCTCACTGAATGACAGAAGGACTTGGAGAGTGGGCACCTGATTGTTCTGAGCAGAATGTGTGTGGCATCTATTCTCTGACTCTCAGAATGCTGAGTTGTTTTTCGCTAGAGGCTGCTGGACTGGGTTTAGGACTGGTGTTTGCTGAGCACAGCTTTAGTCTCTAGCAGCTCTTGTGCTCGTGAGCCAGGGTAAAGATTGTGACTTTGGCTAACAAGTACCAGCAATCTACATCTGTTATCCCCAGTGTTAGTTAGTACCTTCTCTTCTGCATTAAGCTTTTGAAATTTCCTCTAATAAATACTTTCTGGATCTTCTTCCAGAGCATCTTCCAGTAGAGCTGAGATGTCTTGGACACCAGTTCAGTTGGGCTCCTTCTTACCCACGTGTACAGGAGCAGACATTTGCTCGGTCAAACAGTTCTCTGGGGAAGTAGCTATTAGTTGACACATCCAGAGTTGCATGTGTCTTCACCACAGCTGGCTACTCTTTGTGGGTGTTAATGTGAAGTTGCTCATGTCTGCCCAAAGGATGGTGGCACATGCATGGCTAACAGGGAACAATCACTGTGGCCTGTTCTTTATTATCTTTGCACTTCTTGCCTCCATCTGGACAGCAGTGTTTACCTCACACCTTGTCATGTCTTCAGCAATCTTTGTCCTGCTCATAATGCTTGTTTTTAAAAGTTTATGACTGTGGTCTTCTCTAGCCCCTTTGCCTACATGGGGTGGTTGAGAATACTTTGCACAGCGTTCAATAATATGTACCTTGTTGCTTCCAGAAATGCTCCTCACCGCCTTCCAAAGTACTTTGGCTATCAAGCACTCTCATGCTTTTCTCATTGGCATACCCAGCTTGTATTGTGAGCTTCTGGAAGCTGAGGAATTTTTTGTTGTTACGTACCTATCTGCCATGAGGTGATACCCTGGTGTGCTGTATCAGGACTAGTTCTGGCCAAGTCAGAAAATGAGACACACCATAGTTGACATAGGAATACGTGCTTTTCCCTTAGCATTTGTAATTATGGTCACGGTCAGACAGATAAAGATTGACACTGATAACTGCCTGAGGGGAGGAGCTATGCACTAGCCTGTGCCTTGCTTGCTGTTTTGGTAATGCCACAATGAGGAGGGAACAGCCATGCCAGCGAGTGGTGGCTCCCACCTTGCAGTGGCTGGCAGGTGCTTGGGTGTCATCTGCCATTTTTCCTTTTGGAGAGGTAACACCAGAAAGGAATTCCCATTAACAAGTCATGTTTGTTTAATTGAATCACACTTAGCTGGTAGCTAGTAGACAGATCATTGAGCTGCCTCTCCAAACAAATGAAACCAGATTTACTGGTGCATTTTCTGTTTTGCTGCTTCATTTACTTTAAAAATGTATTCACTTTTCAAAAATACCAAGTAATTTTATTTTTTCTTCATTTTTTGGCAATGCCTAAGCACCCCATGCATGGACTGGCATTCCACTATGCCCTAAAGACAGGCAACAGGGCAGCTCAAAAGATATGATGTCTGAAACCTTTTTTCCTAACATAGGCTCTGGGGCTGCTTTCTTCTGTTCATTTATAGGGTGCTGGCTGCAGTGGGGGTTTCATGCTCAAGTTTTACAGGAGCTACTGTGTGTACGTCAAAGTGCTGTTTTGTTTCATGGGTCTCTTGACATATGAACTGTTGATTGAGACTTTTAAAAGTTGTTCCAAAGAGCTCCAAGTGCTGTGATGTCTGTTCATGTGGCCCTTTTGCTTGCAAGTGAAGTATCTCTTACCTGCTATAAAAAAAAGGCCAATTACACAGATAGGATTTTTAAATAAATAAAAAATTCCATCTGCAAAATTCTCCTTTAAGAATAGTCAGGAAATGTCTATCTCATCAGAGTGCTTTGGAATTGCCAGCATTACGTGCCTTATAGCTACCGAACGGGTTCCGTAGAAACCGCATGCATAGATAGAAGAGGCAGACTGTGGCTTACAAGCCAGTGAGCACATTTGTAAAGGGGTTGTTTCTAGAAGGTCTCTGTCATTTTTGAGAGGTGACTATTTATGTAAGCAATAAGAAATTCTATGTTGCTTGGGGATGCTAAGTGAAAACGGGTTATTAAACAGGTTTTACTGGAAACTATTTATGAATAATTATCTTTGGAATAATCTGAAACATTAAAATAAAAAAAAAGATATGTCATTTACAGGAAAAAAAAAGGAGATGGGATCAAAAGGGATCTGGAATTAGCATTCCTCATTATTTTAATGCCAGAACATGCTTCTGTACTATTAATAGATGTTAAAGCTGCTGCAGAATTTTTTGACTGCAGTTTTACAGCTTGAAGAATCATAATAATCCTAGGGCTGAATGTCCCTTTTTTAACAATAGCACCTGTTTTACCTTCCTAAGTTTGTCTTTCAGAACGAAAAAAGGTCCTGTAAGGTCATCTTCAGCTCTATCCAGAAGCAGGATATTTTTCTTTTAGTTTACTCATCACAGTCCAGGCAGACAAGCTCAGAAACCTTTGAAAAATATCTTAGTAAGGTGTTTTTTTTCCTCTTATAAGCATTTTACAGTAAAGCATTTTTATTTCTTACCTCTTTTAATGGTATTTCCTTCCAAATACATTTCTCTTCCCATGTGATATGTCATTAAACTACAGAACATTTCAGTCTGGACTTTCCCCAAGCATTATGGGCTGTTCACAGCCAGCCCTGTGAAGCTGGCTATTATTCCTCATAGCAGGGTTTAAAAATAATTGCCCAGCTCCATTAAAAATAAAAAAAAAAAAAAAGGGAAAGGGGGGCAGTTAGATAATGATTTAGTCTGTAAGGTATATTTATCTGTCACACAACTTGTTCATGATAAAGACCCATTTGTATATCAGGCCAAAATTGAGAGACTGATTATTTCTGTATGCACGGAGGGGCTAGTGGCATGCCTGGGGTGCCTCCCCAGGGATGCTGGAGTGGGAGCACCCATGGCTGTACAACCCCACCCGTTTCTTGCAGCTGGCACCAGTGAACTCCTGTGTCAAGCTCTGGGGGCTCAGGCCATGCTGAGACACCCATGCTGAGATATCTCCCCAGCAGCAGCCGGATTGGAGCGTGGGTGTAGTCGTGCACCAACATGTCTGAGGTGTAATTTCTTGTCGAGCAGTTTTGGTAAGGGGCCTTCCCAGAGATGCACTCCTGAAAACCTTGTAAAAAGGATGATGAAAAGGTTAGGGAAACCAACCCTCATTTGTGTGAATGCTGGGGGGTTTTTTTGGGTTATGATTTAACAGCTCTGTTTTATTTGAAATAAATTACTGCACTTGGGATCTGATATGAAGTCTGTTGAAGATGATGGAACGGCTGCTGTTGCTGAAGTGAGCTTTGGTAGTTGCTGCTTTAGATTTTTTATTTTAATCTCAGTGATTAAATAATTCTCTTGTTTTTTTTTAATTGCTGAGACAGAAATTTGATGGGCTGAGTGGTACTAAATCATTCAAAAGATACTTGAAAACTGTGTTTTCATGGGCCAGAGGAATATTATCCTTTCCTAGAGCACTGAATTAATCCTAGAAAAATAACAAATATTAATGGAACAGGAAGATATAACCAGGCAGCCACAGCTGAGAACAGGTTCTTTTACTTTCTTGCCCTGTGAATCTGTGGTAGAAATATGGGGTCAGGTAATAAAACCAGAACACACTCCTACTTAAATGAATGGAGCCATTCATTTCAAGGACAGCTCCAGGGTTTTTTAGTCTAGCAGTGTAACTAACTGAATTCCCTACAGGCAGATGAGCTAGTGAAGGAAAAACGTTCAGAGTAAGGATTCCAGGTTTGGTTGTTGGTTTTTTGCTTTTCTTCCCCTCGCCCTTTCTTCTTAAACGGTGAAGCTAATTATTCCGGTGGGGGTGGGGAGGTGATGGAAAGGGAGAAGCTGGGTTTGGGAGAGAGAATCTTTGTGAATGCTTCCTCCAGGCTGCAGAAGCAATTGAACCACTAGAGCTTTGCAATTCTGAAATTCAACTAGATTCAGTAAAACATAGGCTGCCCCCAGAAAAAGGCAGTGTTTGGAACAATCCAACAAAAAATCACCTTGAGACAGACGTTTCTGGGATCTGAACAATAAAACAATATTATATTTTAATATAATAATATATTAGATAACAATAATGAGTGTTTTTCTCTGTTAGAGGCAGGTCATAAAGATAAGCACTTCTGGAGCACTTCTCGCCTTTCAAGTGCTGCTGTACTAACAATAACATCTGGGATGCTGAAAGCAGATACAGAGGGCTCTTTACTTCTGTTTATTTTTGCAGAAGGCTGATCTTAACTGTGGGGAGGCTCCTACTGAAGACTAGAAGAGGCTTCATATAAGCCTTTTCCCCAGTCAGGATAATGGTCTCTTTCTCAACAGATTTTCAAAGAGGGTTGAAGGAACCTATCACATGGTCAGAACAGAGCAGGAAAACAGAAGAATTTGAGATGAGCACATCTCATGGATGCAACTGTCCTGATGGAAAGTTGGTAGCAGAAACACGGCATTGGCCTTTGCTATCCCAACCTGCAGGTAGTGGTTCATCACCCGTGTAGGACTGTACTTATATTTTGCACTCATTTTGGATCATGGCGAATGGTGAAGTGCATGCTGCTTTGCATTTTTGTCTGAGTCTCTTGGTTTGTCCACTTCAACAGTGGAGGGCAGAGGCAGTCAGCGGGGCTCTTTTGGATCACCCAGAATATGAATCTGAGAGAAGGCATCTGTTCTTTTCCTGAAGTAGAGGAAAAGATCATCTTGTGCAATAGAGGCAGAGAACAGGAACTAACAGATGGACTCTCTGCTGCCACAAGACATCACTGCTGCTTTGCAAGACGAGGATACGTGGAGACTCAGTAGTATTTTTATTTCCCACCCACCCCATCATAAACTCTGAGTGCTCCCAGCTCTAGTTATCTTAAGTGCTCACTTTGTCCTCAGTGAAAAGGTAGAAAGGGATCCCTTATAAGTGAAGGGGACTGTGTAGGATGTCAGCCCTACCTGATGTATCACAGATCTGTTTCAAGGAATTAGCAAAAGCTTTCCTCTCAGCTGGCCTTCTTCCTGTTTAGCCCTTTGAAGAGCTGTCTCTCTATACTTGTGTGCTGCACCATCTAAGATGGGCTTGTGGCATCTTTGTTTGGAATTTTTCAGGAAATTCAACTTGGGCTTTAGCAAGTCTTGTGAGTTTTTACACCAAGTTGAAAAGGCTGGATTTTCTTTTCCCCTTCTTGGGCACATATTGCCGTGCATATGATCGTTCTTTCCTGACATCACACGATGGATGGTTCTCTGGGCATGTATAGGTACAAAAATGGGTGAGGAAATGTGGAGATGATTTCTACTTGTGTTGCTGAGTGAGCTCAAGCATGCACATTTTGTACCTACAGACCCCACAGCAGAGCAATGAGCTCAGCCCAAACCTGTGTGATAGTCTGACACTCCTGAACAAGAAGAAGGTGAGAGCAATTGCAAGGGCAGGGAGCACAGCCTGCGGTTCCAGGCAGTTACTTATTTCTAGATCATTCTTAATAAATGCTCAATGCTGTTTGATATCACCCAATTCTGGTGTCTCTCCAGCTTTTCCAGCAGCCTGTCCCTACATTTCCCTATCCTTATCTCCTTACAGCATTTTTGCTGCTGTATGCCTGTGTTACTCTTTATGTGCGGCGTGTGTAGTGGAACAGCACTTCCTTTTCAAATGTAGAAACAATATGCATTTATTCACATCTCTGTTTCTTCTCATTAAACAACCTGTTCCTGGTTTTTGTGCTGTCTATTCATTTCCTCGGTCTTTTTTATGTCCTTCCCTAAATTTTTCTTTGTCTCTTGAAAAATACAATACTCTTTTCGCCAAAGAGAAAAACCAATGGGAGGACAGAAACCCCTGAATGTCGGATGAGTTTTGCAAACCCTCACACAGCATCTCAGCCCTTTGTCTGTCGTCTCTGTTTAGACAGCAAGCTCTTCAGAGGAGGGGCTCTTTTCCTGTGTTTGTACAAGTGCTCAGCAGACTGAGGCCCTGCCATAGCTGGGTTCCTTAGGGGCTATAGTAATGCACAATAATAATGAACCATATGTTGGTTTAGCCAGGAAAATACTACAGCAGCAGGCCAGTGGGCAGACTTTCCCCTAATGAACCAGGTATTTCTTAGACAATGCAGACCGCTTCCCCTTCTATCCCTCTAATAATACACTACACTTCTAGAGGAAGCAGTCCTAGGGATGGTGATGTATTTTAAACTTTGTAGGCCTTATTGTTAGTCTAATTATACTGTAGATAATCAGAAGTCTGTTTCTGGAACACTTTGCAAGGCAGGCATTCATGAGTCACCTGCACTGTGACCCTCGTGGGGCAGCAGTTGTGAAGTGGTATCGGTGTGGGGCTAGCCCTGACCTCATACGTGGCCCAAGCGACAGGGTTTATTGGCTTGGGCTCGGCAACCTGCCGGTTACTTGGTTTTTTTGTTGTTTGGATTGCTTGCAACTTGGGTCATTGGCAGAACAAGTTGTTGTGCAAAGCAGTGCACAGATGTGCCCCTGGTAATCTATACAGTTAGCAGCCCATTTCCCATAGGGGTGGTCTTTGAAGTTATCAGATCCATCAACATAAAAGGCTGATAGGTGTCAGCACCATTGGTCAATTCTGTATTTACAACACATAATTAGAAAGAATAAGTAATTTTCTCTTCCTTCCTTCCAGAGTTATGTTATCAGCATGTTTTCATCACTCTTACAATGTTTGTCTTGATATCAAAATATTAAGACCAGAGTTATATAGAAACACCTAGAAATATTGACACTAAGATGAAGCACTGAGACTTTTTTTTAGGGGAAATATATGAAATTAAAATTCCCAGTTAAGTTTTTCAGTGTCCTGAATCAAAGCAAAAGGAATAAAATCTGTGTTTAAAAATATTCAAAATGATACCAAGATGGCCTAGCTTTCAGACAGAGGCTTTGTGAGACACTTGGAGGTCTTCACTAGCACTGTGTGACCCTGGCAGTGTGATGGTCAATGCTGGTGTGGTCACCATGGTCATTCTGCCCTGGTCACTGCTAGGAGATCAGCTGGAGCTAGCTAAGGCTGCACCTCTTTGGTGTCAGAGCTCAGTTTAGCAGGAGTCACTGGGAATTGGGGGAGGAAAATCAAGGATTTGCTGCTTGGTAAATCCTCCCACTTTCCTCTCCCAGTGGAGACATTTGTGATGATCATGGAGAATGTTACCACTTCAGCCTGCAATAATAACCATGGAGCAGCTCTCTTGCTCGTAATTGCTTCACTGCCCAGGGGAGAGAGAGGACTGTTTTTCTTTTATCATTGTCTTTGGCATTGAGTTTTGTTTTTCCTTCTGATGGTTAAATATTCCCCTGTATCATCATCATGACTTCTTTCACCAAGTAACATGTGAGGTTATTTTTAGGTGGTGGAAGGGATGTTCAGGGCACCATGAGTCCTGAAATGTTGGGGTCAATATCGATGAGTAAATTCGATGTGAGTGTGATCTGCACGATCTTGTAAAGTGCAGATCTGTTTGAATTGAGCGAAGTATTTTAGCGGATTTATTGTTGCCTTTGATATGCTTTTTATGTGTTCTTGTCAGAAACTAAATTAAAAAAAAAATTGTGCCGCAGTTCAGTGTAAGCCTGTAAAAACATAAAAATCTGGCAGAGAAAGACCTGTCATCATAACTTTCATCATGTTACAAATCCTTACTTTGCCACATCTGCTCATTACATGAGACAGGCAAGAATTCAGAGCAGCTGAGCTTTGAGAAATTCTGTTGCAGAAAGTAACAACTGATTAAAAGGTCTGGGGATAGCTACGAAAATTTTCTTATGGTCTTTTTGCTTGATGAATTATATAAGTGGGATGCTGGTAGACTGCATTGCTGCATATATTTAGATACAGATTAGGCTGGGGAATGAATTACAGTGAGGTGTAAAATAAGTGAAATGTAAGCTGTGCAGCAAATGTACTTTCTAAAGTGGTTGGCGTTTTTCTACAATTAAAGAAAAAAAATATACCAAGGCCATTTTGGGAGCATGGTAAGCAAGATCAAGCATGGAGCAGTACAGTTAATGGCGATGTGGCGATTCATCTTAGCCCACCGTCTTGCACCGTCTTGCCTATGGGCTCTAACTCTGCAACGTGGTCAATAAATGTGATTGTAGTTATTATGTTTAAGAGTAGCTATGGATTTTCAGTCAGAATGATCTTTGCTTTTGTTTTCACAATTATTCTTTTTCTATCTGAATAGTCTTCCTGCAAGAGCACCTTTAGGCTGCATCTCCTGTCTGCTGTGAGCTGCCTCGCAGGCAGTAGTAGTAGCTCTGCGAGTGTGTGTGTGGGGGGTGAGATGGATGGTACCTTCCCTCTGCAGCACTTTCTGTGGGGATGCTTCTTTGGGGGGACTATGGGGCAAGCAAATGATTGCCTCTTTCCCACCGCTCTACCTGAGCAGCCTTTTCTGTTATTGGAAGTTGAAATTCTCTTCCAGAATTCCAAGATTAAAAGAATTATAATTTTATCTTGATGTCTAGTGGGGTGTTAACATAATCCAAGGATTCCAGAAGTGTAGGATTAGAAAAAAATAAATTCGCAGACATTGTGCTATTCAGTAGTTACCACGACAAAGAATGGAATACAAGGTGCTAGTTGCGTTTTCATCTGCTCAGATGATTTTGAAGGCCTCATATCTTGTGCACAGAGGCTTTCTTGGGGGCAGCTGATTGACCAGATTTGAGGTCTTTGGTCTTTCTGAGTCACCTGGACAAGTAACATCACAGCTGGATGGTGCCATGACCACATCTAGCCCTCCTGTAGCTCTTGGGTTTCAATTGGCAGTGTACATAGTCCTGTGTTGCAGTTGCAATATCCTGTAATAGATAACATTTCAAAATGTACAAAGATACTTGTGGTATAAATATAGCTCACAGCATGAGACACTGAATAAAACATTTCTCTTCACTCATCGGGGAGGATCATGCATAACTTACTCCTGGATCTGCTTCATCATTCAGGCGTTAGAGAGTCACCCCTAATTTGTGAAAACATATGGCTTATTCCATCCTTCCACGCTGAGAATTTGTTCAAGGCATGCCTGCCTGCAGTCTTGTGTTCACCATCTGGATCAACCTTCTGCAAGTGGAGGTAATCAGGAATTATGGTAAGGGAGAGCAGGGAAGAGCGTTCTTTCTCCCTCTTCTGCTAAATTTGAAGGACATCTCTTCCAGCTTTTGGCTTTGTTACAGCCTGATGGACTGAATCTCAGAAAAAAACCCATGGACCAGGCATATAGCCAGGTTACTGAGCACACATTTGAGCAAACAATTATGAACTGCAGAATCATGTAACTTTTTTAGACTACTTCTTGATGAACTATCTAGCAACAGTGTGTTCTGGAAAACTTGCTGTGGATCCAGTACCAGCTATCTGGTCTGTCACAGGCCATTCTGGACCATGACGCCCATCCACACAGAGGTGTGAGTTGTCATTGTTTGTGCTCAAATTTGATGGAATAGGCAAATCTTAGACTACATTTGCTGCCCTTCAGCAGAAGGCTTTCACAGGCCGTGCATTACTGGAGCAGGAATGAAGTGCATACTTCCAGCTGTTTCTCAATCCTGGTTGGTGAACAAGAGACAATTGATTATCTACATCCAGAATCTTTGACTTCCTATTATTTACAGTGGTCACTGAGTCAAGTCAATGGCAACCTGTTTACTTATTCTGGTTCATTATTTTGATTTAGGATTACCCGAGGACTTTTTAAAATCAGTTTTAGCTCAGAAAAGTAGTGTGTGGCTTATTCAGATGTCCTGCTTGCACTAATGCTGCATTCTCAGTTACTTTCTCCAGCTTTCCTGAAGGGAGCATCAGCATGTGGTCAGGGCCCCCACTCTGTTGGGGGCTGGACAGACTGCGCTGCCCAGTGCATGCCTCAAGCTGGGCAGTCCACAGAGACCTATGGCAGGCATCATCATTGCAAACCACTGAGGTGCTGGTTGAATCTCAGTTTGATTGCAATCCTTTAGCTTTGGTTTTTATACAAGGTGATCCATTAGCTCATTCTAGGTTGGAACGTGGAGTCTTGTGTTCAATGCTGCTCTGAGATCCCATGGGATTTCAGTGTTACTTCACCACTTTCTTGTGGGCCTGTTTGACACTTCTGGTGTGTTCCCAAGCAGGAAAGAAAGTAGTAGCTTAAGCCATCCTTATGTTCTTGAAACTAGTTGCATACTGAGGTTAGTAGCAACGATAACAGCTAAAGATTATGTTAGAAAACAGTTGCAGATTTATCCTACACGGACATACTGATGCAGAGCACCTGTAAAGCAATCTTTCTTTCTATAACTGTAACTTCATTCTGTTTCTGAAAAAACCCTTACTTTAAGTCAGTCCTGGATTGGCAGGCAGGTACAGTCATGATGTATCCCTCCAAACAGAAAGCTGAACTGTTTTCTTAATGAAGCTGTATGCCCCTAACAGTCCATGTACTGGATTTCTGTAAAGCACAGAATTTGCAGTAGAAGCTAGTTTCCCCGTGTTTTCTTCTGCATGCATGATTTTATCATCTGTAATCACCAAGAGTCCTTCCCAGCTACTATTCAGGTAGCAGAACAGTGATCCTCTAAACTCTGTCCATGTGAATTAAACTGGACTTTGCCCATTGCCTGGGAATTAAGGCAGAACAAATATTAAAGCAGGTAATGGGGCATACAGGGTTAACTGGGCTCAGGTTTTAATGTGATTCCTTGCAGACGGTTGGATTCCTTTTTTGCATGTAGAAAAGAGTTCCCTGTGGCCATGTGCATATCAAATTATTTGTCAAGATCTGTCAAACAAAAGAAAGTGGCCACCTTAACCTCACAAATTCTTCTGGATTGTTAGGTTACCCTCTGGGAAGGAGCCCTCTGGTTTCTTCTTTGCCATACTCAAAGGAGACCATGTTTGTGTGAAGACTAGCTTGTCCATCCTGTCTTGGAGACCACTGCTGTGTACTTTCTTTGAAGATATTGTGTGTTTGCTGGGCACAGCTTTCATTACTACTAGCTTGTGCTCAAGTCTGGTTTCTTTCTTTTAGGACTGGCTTTCAGGTCCTCCTGGTTTGGGGAATGTTGAGCATACATGAAGTAATATATTACTTGTTTCAAAGTTGAGCTGGATATAAAAATATTCTGCACTGGCAATGCCTCTGAATAGCTTTCACAACTTCCTCTCCCCACCACCCCCACGCAGACTTTTTCTCCTTTACGTTTCTGCAGCAATACTGTGCAGGGCTTTGCGTTGGCTGCAGTCAGCTGTGTCCTCCATCACCCAGGTACTCACTCCTTCGCATGGTTGTGTGTCCCCAGGGAATCACTCATCACAACATGAGATACACGGTAGAAAGGAGAGGTCAGTGAAAGTATTTGGTGCCTCTGGACAGTGAGATCTTTCTTACTGCATTGAGGATACTTCACAATATGTGAGCCTGGAAGCCCAGACTCAATCTAGTTAAGGGTACATATGCTAAGAGTGTGCCTGTCCTTGTCTACCCTTTTTATTTCCTTCTCTCTTAATCACAGCATTCAAAATGATTAAAATAGATTAAAATGCAAAACAGCACCATAATCAAACAGAATGTAATAGCTGGTTTTCATGAAATAACATTAAAATTAAAGATAAATAATTCATGACTAAGTCCCTCATCAACTTTGGATGGCCTAAAAGAACACTAATGAGCTACCATTCAACCTTTAAGAATTTGTGTAGCCAGACTACCCAAGTCCAGCTCTCCAGGCCCTGAATGTATCTCAAATTGCGGAATGTTCCATAGGCTGTCCTTAGACAACCTCATAGCCTATGATCTTTATGCATGTAGTTTCGAATTTTAAATTAACTGCATTTACATGCATCTGAAGGTTTATAGGCATGCTGAAAACAGTCTGTTTTACAAATGCAAGCCTTTGCTAAGGGACCCTCACAAGCTACTGGAATATGCTTTTTATGGAATCATGGAATTGTTGGAGCTGGAAGGAATCTCTAAGGATCATCTAACCCAACTCCCTACCAAAGCAAGGCTGCCTAAAACACTTTGCACAGGGCTGCATCCAAGTGGGATTTGAATGTCTCCAGAGAAGGAGACTCCATAAGCTCTCTGGGCAACCTGTGCCAGTACGTTGTCACCTGCACTGTAAGAAGCTTTTCCTCATTTCTAAATTAACTTCTTGTGTTCCAGTTTGTGCCCATTGTTCTATGTCTTGTCACTGGGCACAACTGAAAACAGTCTGATTCCATCCTACTTACACCCACCCTTTTCTAGGCAGCTCACTTAACATTTCTTTTTGGGATAAGGCCCACAGTCATCTTTGTTACCCTCCACTGGATTCTTTTCAGTAATTCTCTGTCTTGCTTGAACTGGGGATGATAAGGAACAAGAGCCTGTGCAAGATAGGAAGGAAAACTGCCTTGGCTACAGCTCAGGTTATAGATTATTCGTATTTTTGAAAAGTTTTGGCACCAGTATTTTCCGTACTTGCAAAATACCTCTGGGACAGGAAGGTCACACCACTTTAAACTTCCTGGCATTTATCTTTTTTTATTTTTTTTAAGTTTGAGCTATAAATAAGCACCTGTATCTCCAACATAAAAGTAAGACCAAATACTTTAGATGAGCATAGTGAATATTATCTCTAAAATGGGATATGAATATGTTCGCAGATGTAAATTCGATGGGCTGAATAGCTTGAAAATACTTCAGGAACGCTTGAGGAGCTTCTTTCTGTTCAGATTACCCGTTTTTTTGCCATGCGGATGGATGTAAATGGAGATTGATGGGAGGAGCTGTTATTGTAATGTACCCATTAAGGTAGTTCCTTTATTTCAATATGTAGATTGCATTTTCAAGAAAATGTGAAGCCAGTTTAACAAAATGAGCTGTACGGAAGCTTTATGTTCTGTTCTCTTCAGCTTCTGCTCAGACCCATGTAATTTTCACAGAAAGGTTAGTTGTTTGTAGTACAACATAGTGGTGCAGAGCAAAATTTGTCTTCACCCATGTTTAGAATGGAGACAGCAACATCTGCAGAAACTGTATTTCAGAGAGAAGGGTGAGATCATAATTTGATCAGTGTATGCTCATACATTTTGGAATAATTCTTGAGATAAAATGTGTGAGCTATTGGTGTGTAAAGAATTCGATTCACTTCATACTGTGAAATATGAAATGTTTATCAATCTCGATTTAAAACCTTTTCATTGGGTGTACCTGTCACTCAGTGTGTGATAGAGTTCTGGGACACATGGAAAGCTCACGCCTACGTATGGTGTTTTAGTATGGCGTTAGTGATGCTTTGCAAGGTGTGACTGCAGCGCTCCTCTTGCCTACCCTAGCAACCTCCCTCTGTCTGCTGTAAGGGGAGGATATTATTCACTTGTTTAAACACATTTGGTGAAGGAAGGTTTTATGAATTGGCTAAGGCAGTCAATCAAATTCAGTTTTACTCTTCTGGGAGGTGTCTTGTACAAAAAATATTCTGGACATTCGGCTAAAATGAGGGAAGTAATTTATTTTGCCGGACATTTATTTGCTTCAGTTTGTGTGCTATTTTTAAAGTTTAGTGGTTGTGATCTGTTTTCTTTTCCACTCCAGCTCATTTGCAAGCTGATGGAGGATGTTCCATTCTAAGTTTGGAAAGCGTTTGATTCTGATAAAAAGTAGATTGATTGTAATTCCCTAAATGAGAGTACAGTTACTCATTCTATTGGATATCTTGGAGCTCTCTCTTACCAATGAAAGAACTGTATCTAGTCTGCCATAGTGAATTCCATACATTTTAATGCCTACATCTGTAGGATTTTTGGTACTTTCCTTTTTAAATTGCACCTCTTCTAAATTCTTTTTAAGACACTGATTATCTGTGGTGGAGGGCAGCAACCAGTGCTAGATTGCTTGGCAGCAAGATGCTATTCATGCTATGTGTATAAACTCCACATTGTCTTAAAGAGCTTGCAGGTAGCTGGGAAGATATTTGTCTTCTGAAAGAAGCTTCCTATGTGATTACAGCTGAGAGCTGGGTTTTGGAGCCAACTTAGCTTTTAGAGACACGGCACATTTTAAAAACCTAGTTACTATTTAGAATAAACAGTAACATTAATTGCAGTCAATTCTCTATAAGAGGAATAAACTATCACTTAATTGCATTTAAATCCATAATGCTAAAATGTATCTTGATTAAAGAAAGAAGTAGATCAGGTTAATTCCTTTCTTTGGTAATGAGTGAAATTTATATAGAAAGATCGGATTATCCTGTGGAGCTGTCATTGACTTCTTCCTGTAGTTGATTCTCAGTCTTCAAATAGATATTCAAACACCCAACTGTCATTTAAGCTTTGGATATTTTTCCTTCTCAGACAGTAATTCTCTGCTCACTCAGTTGAAAGCTTTTCAGCTCTCTGCTATCTCTGTTTCGGGGGTGGAGGAGATTGTGTGCAGGTAGGAAGCAACTGTGCAAATCTGCGTGCATATCTTGTTGTGGTATCTTTTGTGATCAAGTGGAAACAAAGCTATTTCGAGTTTCATTTTTTTTTTATTTTTGTTTTTATGACTGATTCAATCCCTTGCTTAAAAATTCCAAATGCTATTCTGGGAGGGGGTAGGAAAGAAAGGACATGTGCCCTAGAACACTGCTAGGGAATGAAAGGTGCTGAACAGAATTATTTTCTGGAAGATTGAAACCTGGTGTGTTGTGTAAAGTCTAATTTTAGACCACATTATGCTGCAATATGGTATCAGATTCAAAGAGCAGCAGGTGTCAGAGAATCTGCTAGCTGACGCTCCATGTTACAGCAAAAAAGCTTTATTAAATTCATTTTCTAAGCTGCAAATAGGACTCTGACATGGTGTGAAATTCAGCTAAACTGAACTTCTTCAGCCTCTGCTCTAGCATGTCATGGATTTTCTGTAATCGCCCACTGTGATCTGGCTAGCCCTACTTTGGAAATGCTGGCTATTAGCCTTAGCAGAAAAATTCTTTGCTTTTAAGCACTGTGTGCTCCCCACCCACAACCTAATGAATCCTCAGGGGGGTCTGGAATGAGACAAAACCCAGCGATGAACCAAGTGAGAACAGGAAAATCTATTTCATGCCTTTCCCACAGGAGGCTGGTCTAATTCACTGAGAAATATTTTGTGATGGGGCTGAGGTTATCTGGATGGAACAGCTATTTTTATTTTGAATATTTTAAATATGGCAATAACCTACATTTCTATGTATGAGATGTTTCCCTGAAAATTTAAAAGGTTTGTCAGTGTAAAAACATAAATTGTGAGGATACAAGTTATGATGACAAGGATGTTAAGTGCCTGCTTTCAGTACCAGTCCTGACAAAAAAGCAATGCCACCCTAGCTTCTTCACAATGGGCTTCATGCTGCCACCTCTCCCATCCCAAACCTGAGACATTGTGTCTTAGATTTTATTCTTATGCTCCTCAGCAGCTGGAACTCTGTCCAGAGATGGACAGATGAGAGAGAGGAAGTATTTTGCAGTACAGCAAATTTTGACTATGTAGTGCCCTGATTTTACCTGTAGTGGCTGTGTACAGAGAATTCAGTAGCCATAGCAATAGGAACAGTGTTAGAAGAACTGCCATTAATTTTAGACTGCTTTGACTGGGTTTTAAACATTCTTGAAAGTTTTGTAAAGCGGCAGAGAAGATCAAAAAGGAATTGTCAGGGCTCTGAGAAGCCTGTGGAATTAATTTAGAGAGCTCCCCTTGGACAAAATAGTGTCAGGTAAAGGTAGTGTTTTACACAGATCAGATGTGATCAGTTGGGCATCGCTGGCAGTCCAGGGGAGTAGCAGAACACAAATAAAAAGGAAGTGTTCATGCTGTGAGTTAAGTTCTTTCTTCATATTTTGTAATAGATTTTTTCTTTGGGGGGGATAATACTTTTCTGTCTCTTTTTGGGAGATGAATCCACATCTGATCTCATAAAGAGTGGAAAATATAGACTACATAGGAATATTTTATAGCTATGCTTATAACTGGTGGGTTTTCTATTCATATTTTGGGTCCTTTTTGGGAATCCAACTGTCTGAGCTGTGCACAGCCAATCTGTTGCTTGGCTTACAAAGGAAATTTGATAATGTAAAAGTCTTCAGGGAAGAACTGGAAGATTTGCAGTTTTCATAGAGACCCCTTCTCAGACTGGCTGCCTGATTGCTCCTGTAAGTTGCAAAACATCACATTTTTGGGCAATACAAGGTACTGGGTTTTATTATTTAGGAATGATATCAGGAAAATTTTTTCTTTGAAAGGACTGCCAAACACTGGAATATGCTACTCAGGGAGATGGTGGAGTCGCCACCCACAGAGGTATTTAGAAGACATAAAAGTGAGTTCTGAGTGACATAGTTTAGGGGAGACCTGGCAGTGTTGGCTTGAACTTGATGACCTTAAAGGTTTGTTCCTACTGAAGATATTTGGTGAAATTCTAACCAAGTACTCTACTGAGGTTTAAAATTTTGCTGAGTTCTGAGTGAACCCTTCAAATTGCTTTTAGCTACCTCTATTGGGCTACCACTACACAAAATGTATTGAGGTACTTCTAAACATTTGAGAACTACAGAATTACAGAATTAATGAGACTGGAAAAGACCTCTCAGATCATCAAGTCCAGCCCATGCTCTGACATCGCAGCAATCAGCTAGACCATGGCACTAAGTGATACATCCAATCTTTTATGAAATCCCTCTAGGGATGGGGATTCCACCACCTCCCTGAGCAGTCCATTCCATCTGATTCCTCTCTGCATGAGGAAGCGCTTCCTAATATCCAACCTAAGCCTCTGGTGCAGCTTCAGTCCCTGCTCTCTTGTCCTATCACTAGTTGCCTGGTTAGAGAGCCCAACTCCTGCCTACAACTTCAGGTGGTTATAGAAAGGAATAAGGTCCTCCCCGAGTCTTCTCTTCTACAGGCTAAACAACCTCAGTTCCCTCAGCCTCTCCTCATATGACTTTCCTTCCAGCCCCTTCACCAGCCTCATTGCTCTCTTCTGGACCCATTCCAGCACCTCAATCTCTTTCTTGCAGTGAGGGGTCTAGAAGTGGTAGTACCACTTACTTTGTGAATAGAGGTTTCTGCAGGACTAATAAGATTCATCTTTACCTCTTTTATTCAGAAAGTTATAACTGCTTGCATTTGGATAGGAGTTTTTCTTCTGTTCATAATTGTTTCTACAAGGAAATGAGCCTTCAGACTGGGTGCTTCATCAGTATTTTGGAGAAGATGACCAGAGAGCTCTAATTTAATTTCTGGTACTGCTGCTTTTGAGCAGAACCCATCAATATAATCACGTGTTTTCAGACCATACTACGTGGAGGAAATCTGACTCAATCTCAAAGGCAACCTGCAAAGGAAATTTTTTAAATTGGCTTCTATTGCTCCTTTTTGTTTTGTTTTTCCCTTTGGGTTTAAAAAACTTTGCGCAAAGGTCTGGGAAGCTTTGAGTATTCCCAGCTTTCTGCATGGTGATTTTTTTTTTGTTTTTGCTACTGTAGTTAAAATTATCCAGCATGTCCAATCTGCTTTTGCTGCTTTCCCCCTCCCCCTTCTTTCCCTGGACAAGGCCTTGGCGATTTCAAGGAAAGTGAAACGTGTCTTAGAGCCAGAGGTGTTTAGTCTTTGGAAAAAGAGCTTTCTAAGTACTTGGACTCAACAGGTGTTACTGAGCAAGCAGAATACTGGACTTGAACCAGCCCGGCTGTACTTTTCTCCTCTTTCTGTAGAGCAACATTCATCTTCCCTTGCGGTCACAATGACATTAGTTTTCATACTTTTTTTAGGATAGACAAAGAATTAACTTTTTAAAATGCTTTTTTCCCTTCCCTTTATAATTCTTTAGGTATCTTCCAAAGCCATTTTATGTATAAAGAGGAAAATGTTTTTTATTTTTTATTTTTTAAAATATAATTATTAGGAGAAGACTCCAGAAGCTCTAGGTTAGGAGCAAAAGTGACATGAGCAGAAGCTCCCCAACCTTAGATATAAATACAGAAGCCTATGTCTTCCCAAGCTCTGGTCCCTGTGCTCTGCAGGATTCAGTAGCAGAGCAGCCACTCTAAGTAGGAATCCATTACTCTGTGGTTGATCTAGCTCAGGAAAGTTAGATTTTCATATGCAGGAATTACACATTTGAAATTGGTTTTAGATCAGCCAAATGGGGTGGGTGTTTGTGTGTGTGTGTGTGTGTGCTTGCGTGTGCGCACGCACTAGGATTTTGCTGTTCTCAGCCTAGTGTTTGAGGTGCCTCTGAAAAGGTGTTGGCTGGGAGATGTGTGTGAACAAAACTGCCCATGTGGCTCAGAGCCTGCTTGTGGTTTGTGCCTTTGGGGACTCATGTGGAAAATAATGTCTGGGAGCAGACTGACGTGCGAAGCCCATGGGTCGTACCTTGCATTCCCTCTGTATTATTTTGTCTGCTTAGCTAACGTAATGAATTTTAATTGAAAAAGAAAAATCTTCTGGTGGAAGCATATTCTCAGATGAGGGAAGCAGAAATTACAGAATAATTCATGGACTGTTTGCAGCTCTTGAGACTTCAGCTGGTCTAAATAATGTATGTTTATACATACAAATTTGTGTGTCCCTGCATATTTTTAATGTTTGATTGTTTCACATTAAGAAACAAATGAACAAGGGCTGACTGTAGGCTAATGGAACATTTGCCATTTTGGGTTTAATTTTTTGCTTTTAATACAAACCCTACTTGGATTTTTATTGGTATGCTTCTCATGCCTTCATTTTATTGCTGACCTAAACCTATATGGGCATGGCAGACAGCATCCACTTAAAGCTGAAGATACTAATGAAGAGCATGAGTATAGTCAGTTCAGCCGTCATCCCTCAGCCATTAAAGATAAGAAGCAGCAGAGGATCTTGTGCTGTTGCCTTCTCTGCTGGCCTTTCTGGTGGGCTGTCTCCATCGCATAGATAAAGCTGCTTGGTACCTCACACACAATGAAATTCCTGATAGAGTCTCAGTACCTGGTGCTCTGGCTGTGCTAGGAATCAAACAGTCCCAGCACTCTAGCGAAGCCAGAGCACACATGGACTGCAGGGATGCTGCTGCCTAGCAGTGTGTGTGGGGGGCTTCTCCAGCTCCTGCAGGCCTTACCTGGAGAGGTAAGCGAGCTTCTGGATGGTGGAAATCCAGTCACTCAAACACCTGAGCTGCTAATGGTTTGCTTCTGTGGTTGTGTTTAGTCCTCAGGCTGTTACCAGCTCTGAAGGATAACCTGAAGATGGAGGATTTCAGTGTACGGCTGTGTGAAAGGCTGCTGCCATCTGTGCTTCAGCCTTCAGCCTTGTCTCCCAGTGCTGCCAGGCCATGGCTGTGCACATTGCTGTTCTGATTAGAGACTACCTCTTCTCACCCTGATAGTGTATCCAAGTAGAATGCACCAGTGATGAACGTAAGAAAATAATGGAGTTAAATAGAAATGAATTGGGAAGTCTGAAATAGGGCTGAGAAGATCTGCAGTTCTTTTCTTCCAATTGCTGCATCACATTTGATGTGTACCTGCAGGTTACATGTGCTCTCTGAGGAGGCCTGAGTGAAGCAGTGCGAAATGATAGACAGTTGGAAGGGATTTCCCTCACGTAGGTAACTGGCACACCTTGCTGCCAAACACAAACAGGGAAAGCTGCACCCCTCACTGAGCACAGAGGCCAGGGCTGAAATGACAGGGTAAAGCAAATCAGTGGGTGCTCAGACTGCTTTAGGAAAGTTAGGGAAGGGCATTCCTACAGCAGTTTTGCTTGGTGTTACATAGAGTTCCAAGCACTCACACAGATTGAAACACAAATACACTCATAGGGACAGAAATCAGTGAGATGTGGAGCAAGGAGAAGACTTTTTCTGAGGAAATTCAAGCGCGGTATTTTGCAATGCTTTTGCTGGAGAAGGGTTTATGGTCCAAAATGAGATGAATTCACTTATATGTCAGGGTAGCATCTAGTCCCAGCCATAAGGACTGGTGAGACTCAATTGACAGAGCATTGACATGTGAAGATTATGTTGGTGTTGGAGAGATGCTGCTTTGTGTTACAGTTGCTGCCCAGCCTGGGCATCCTGTAGACAAAGTACAGCAGAAGAGGATGAACAAAACAAACCAATACTTCAGGGCAGAGGGTGAAAGGAGAAAATGTGATGAAACACTAAATTCAGTTCATTTCAGACTCAGGCACGTGGGGTGAAGGTGGTATCAGCATGTTCTAGTCACTGGGGTGGTAGAGTGACATGTCTGGCTAAAGGATTGTCATGGAGATGGGCTGCAGTCCTGTGGCAAGAGCAAACTGCAGCAGGACTGTACCTGCAAGCTTGGAGCAAATTTGTCACTGAGTATTTTCCTAAAGTAATTGTTTTTGCTCATTACTGATTTGAGCTGCCTACAGGCAAAGGCTGTGGTTGGAGGGTATGATGTCCTATGCAAAATGCAAAACTATGGTAATTATGACTTCACCTTAGAATAGAAAACTATCAATAGCTGCCTCTTAAATAGCCTTGTATTTTAAACAAGACACTGATAATAACCAACATTCACTATTAAGTATAAACGATTCCCAAAAGTGTTGCCAAATGTGGGTTTTCTCTAATCTGGATTACTATTAAAGCTGCTTTTTTTTCCAGACTTTTAGTTATTTCCATCACCATTCCTGCTCCTTGCAGGTGCAAGGCTTTGACTTTTCAGTGAGACAATTTTACTTCTGCACTTTTTTGCTTTTGGGTTGGCTTACCTGGCACCAGTGCTGCCAAGGCCCCAGGAGGTCCCAATTTGAATGCTGGCTGTGGCTGCATGCAGATTGCATGCAGAGTTCAACTACCAGATGGGGGACACTAAATCGCCTTTGTCTAGCCAAGAGCTGGCAGACAGAGCATGACTGCTGCTCTCAGCCAGAGAAATACTGAAAATTGCTCAATCAACATAATTCATGAAGCTTTGTGGCAGGTCTGCAGCTCCACAGGCCAGTTCGATGGTGCCAGGTCAGACACAGAGCTGCACAAACCTATGGCTGTGTTCATTTGCTCAGAGGATGTGCACAGCTGCCTGCCACTGCCCACACGATGCCTCTTCGCAGAGGTGCTTTCAAGGGGACAATGTGAACGACACTGTTGCCCAGTAATTCTTGCTTTGTTTGCAGAAGAGGGGTCATGGCTAAGAGTTCTGGCCCTGATCCTTTTTATGGTGTTGCTTTAAAGCTCTTTGAGGACCATTGAGTTACTCAGTTGCCCCCACCCTAACCTACCCTCCCTGCTTATCACAAACTAGAGACTCAAGGTGAGGGGAAAATAGCAAACAAGTTTAAATCTTTATGGGAAGAGCTGGGCAAATACTTCAGCAACCCTGCTCAGCCATTCTTTCAAACAGAAAAAGGTTTCATCTATGGGATGGTATTTCCAGCTCTTATTTGCTTTTCATGCTCTGGGCCAGTGGGGTTTCCAGAGAGCTTGCCTTGAGCAAATGGAGTCTTCAAAGGTCCTGGTGATAGTGAAAAGTGCTGGGAGCTGTGAAAATGTGCTGCTTTGTAGTGCTGGGTGAGGTGTGCAATTGTACCTGGTGTGTTCGAATGTTTGGCTGAAATATCATCTTTGGTCAAAATGTGAAAGTATTTTCAGCTAGCATCATTAATGCCTGGCAAAAGTGCTTTGTAGTTGTCTGTATGGAATATATCTTGTAAATACTCTTAAAGAATCAATTACAGAGTTAATTCAATAGCTATTAGTAATGAAACATAAATGCAACTTTACAGCTCTGCCAGCTGGCTGAAGGAACATGCTTTCATCATCTACAGAAGCAAAACATTTATCAAATCTCTGGCTGAATATTAAAATCCAAAAAGAAATTATAATCACCAGAGGGTTTCATGGCAGTCTGTAGCCAGAGCAAAGAGTGCTCCTTCCTCTTATATGTCCTGCAGGAGCTCCACTCTGAAGCTCAACACATCTGCTCAGGTGGGGCAGACAACTGTCGAGAAATCTGTGTTTTTCCAGTACCAGAAGGAATCTGGTTAGGAGGTGTCCTCAGCTGGTTGATTTATGTGAAAGCACATAGATTTCTGTGCTTTGGATTCTGACCGCAGTATTCAATTTGTTTTGACCTTTTTTTCCACGCTTGTCAATAGCAGCAATTGCTTTTGTGGATGGTGGCTGTATTTCTAGGTCTTGTGGGAATATAATATTTTTGGCTGAGTTCCTATCCCCACACAGAATGCAGTTTCGCACAAGGTGCCTTTCGATCACTAGTGTTTTCCATACCTTAGCACCTTCTAACTGATCCTGTACTTGATACCATAATCAAGCCACTCAGTGGTATTTTGGGAGTAGCAATCCAAGGAAACAGAGGACTACTGCCATGTTAATAGAGGATTTAAGTAAATAGGGTGGTAGTACAGTGTATTTCTGTGAGGTGATTTGTTTCTGTTAGTGGCCACTGGGTGGAGGAAAAACTGAAAAAGCTGAAAAAAGGAGCTCAGAAAAAAAGTGGCCTGGTTCCCAGGACATTCAGGGTGCCTGCAAGTCCATCCGTATTCCTGATAATACTCAAAAGCTTCTTGAAATCAGGTCGTTTGCTTAGGTGCCCGATTTTGTAATATAGCAGGCTGGGACTGGGCTTGTGATAATGCCAGTGTGCAGCTCAGCAAAGAGGTCAGGAGGAAAGCAGGCAGCGACTGAGTGAGTGAGGCTTGGGCTGGGTAAGGTAGTGCACTGAGCTGGCCCCAGTGGACACAGGGCTTGGAGAGGAAGTTTTCAGGAGGACCTTGGTAAGAAAGGGCAGTGCTAGTGCTTGCTTTTTCTTTATAATTTTCCTCCTTATTAATTTAAGATCTGGGGAACAGAGGACTTGTGAAATCAGGGGAATGTGACTTGGCCAGGCAAGTGTATTTTCTGACTGCACTGCATGTAGAAATTAGCGATGGTGCCACTATTTAAAATCCTATTCCTTTTGATCCCCAGTTGCAAACTGATTGGAGGTTATGTGCCAGAAATTACTGTTTATAACCCAGTTTCTTCACACTCCTGCAGGCTGGGGATGAGACTAGCCCCTCAAGTTGCTGCTAATGCTTCTTCAGCTTAAAATGAAAATGAAGCAGTTGCTTGGAAACCCTCCTCTTCTTTGTGTTACTTATTTTACTTTCTCAAGATGCCTTTTACCAGACTATTAATTGTAAGTGGCAAAAATATTACAGGCGGAGCTGCTGGTGTCTCTGACTGTGAGGATTGTGTAACATTGCCTCTTACAAGTCCCCGTTTTTATTGCTGTGCACTTTGCCAGACTTCAACAATTTTGAATGAACTTTGGAGGAAATTTTCAGTGTTGTGTGTCTCCCTAAACTATTTGGGAAAATTTTAGCCTAAATGATTCCTGAGAGTAGATCTAGAGAACAATACAGTGGCAAAAACATTGTGATGAATTGACAAGGTAAAATATTTTGATGCTTTGAAGTAAGAACTTGAAATTCAGTGGGGGAAGAAATGGATGGTTTTTTACTCTGGGATGTATGTTTTACTATTTCTAATCTATGCACATTTGGTAAATTGCAGGGGTTTCCATAGCTTACAATTTGCATGTGTCCCATGGGGACAGCTTTGGTATATTTAGCAGCTAAAACCAGAAGCAATTTCAGGCGCACTGGCTACTTTCGACCTAGCTGAAATCAGCCCTCCAGGGGTTGTGTCTTATTGAAGGCATATGCAGAAAGCAGATACGTTATGTGCCAAGAAACTCTACTGACATCTCTGAAATTCTAAATGCTTCACTTTGCACCTTTAAAGCTCTCAAAGAATAGCTTTCTTGTGCAAAGTCTGGTTTGTTTTTTAATTTGGCACTTTAAGCACTGACTGCATATACTTTAGAGCTTCTGCAGCATTTTGGGTATGGAATATGAACGTTTTTCATACAATATTACACTGTCAATCTGTTGGGAATTTCAGTGGGCATGGGATCTCATACCTTTGATAAAGGGGATGTTAGTGCAAAAGATTCTGTGTAAAATTTAAAGTGTGTGGATAACTAAAATGCCTCAGGGTTACCCCTGTTGTGTGCAGGAAATGATGGTACAGAGAATACACTGGGGCTGGATAATACTGAAAAGGCAGCTCTCCTGACACTGGATCAATGATTTATTTTATTTTGAATGTCTCTTCTGAGGAGTAGGGTGAGAGCGAGATAATTCTGAAAGGGTTTAGCGGCATGAGATCTCTTGTGCAACTAAGCAAATAGTTGGGCAGTCTGGTTACACAGGGTTTCAAAGTACACTAATCATGCAAATATTTTTTGAGTAAAATAGTAAAATGCTGTTTCAGTAGCATGCAGAATACAATACATACTTTAAAATTTTTATGTGGAAAAACTATTGGTGAAAAGCCCTGAATTGTAGGACTGAGACAGGCATTATTTGCTTCTGTATTTTTGGATGTTACTACAAACTGCTTTTTGTCCTCTGTTCTAATGGCAGTGCTAAGTAACCAGTTGTCTGGAGGCACAGCAGAGCTATTCCTTCATGTATTTCTGGGACTTCTGCCTCCTGAATTAGGGCAGGATGATGGGGCTGTGTAGACTAATTGGACCATGAGGAATCATTTGGATAGATTTGCAAGGGGTGTGGGGTAGGGAAGACAATAAAGCACCTAGTTTTTTTTGGTGTTAAACCTGGTTTAAAACACTATATATTGCTCTACAGCCAACAAAGGACTACTATCTACCTGAGCTACCTGGACCTTCTTTTTGTACCTGAGAATTTTGTTTGAATTCAAAGACTGGTAATTTTTTTAATGTTTCAAATATGTGGAGATAACAGTAGTGTCTGGACACTCTGATGTAGCCCAGATACCCATCTTGCTGGTCCTGCTGTGCTCAGAGCATCTAGGCACTTTACTCCCTGGAATGTCCTGGTTAGAAATGCTGTCATCCTGAACACACATGGATGTGTCAAGTTTCTGTCTGCCAGAAAGCTGGCAGAAGCTACCTATCAGCAGTGCTAAAATGTGGCTGAAAGCTGTGTGCCTCGATCAGGAGCTGTGTGCTAGCATTCCCTCACTCAGCAGGAGTGTGATGAGTTTTTCATTAATATTAGCTCTCTGGAAGGAGCAGATGGCACCAAGATCTGGCACCTCAGAGCCAGAAGTAGAGTTTGGAGCCAGCTGCATTCTTTTCATTAGCTCTAGAGTTTCCCAGACCCCATCTAGAATTCATTTACCTTTGCAAGTGGGGTGAGAGTGCCAGCTCAATGAACTGATGTGTTAAACATGAATAACACATTGAATGATTATTGTGAGCATCAGTGCTGACTGATGGAGTGGTGCCAAATTTCCAACCTCTCTCTTGCTGGTGGCATATGCTGCTTTCACCTATAAAATCTGTGGACTCTACAAAACTGATTCTCAAGTCACCTGGAGAAGCCATAAGGCAGCAGCAGCAGGACTGTTGAAGGGGTGCATGTCAGGAAAGTCTCTGCTACCAGGATGATGAGATTCTTGAGAAGAGGTAGCAGAGAGGCAGCCTGGGAGGATTGGATTAGATCAAGACTTTGTGCTTGCATTCTTGTGTATGGGATTGGTGAATATTGAATCGACACAGACATGTTTCATGACACTGAGGTGATAGAACAGAAGCATTTTTAATACTATAAAGGACAAAGATAAAATGAAGATGTCTAAAAGAAGGTAAAGATGCTGTTGTGGACCCGTAAGATGTTATCTTTACAAATAGTGGCCAGGTGAAGAGACAGATCAGAGGATTTTGATGCAAATGACTCAAAGGCTTCTGAAATAGAAGCAATAACTTCAGATTGTGGTGATGTGATAGGTTTCCATAGGATGATTCAATTAACTGTAGTCTGCTTAAGCTCACTAGGAATGTGTTCTGACGTGGGAATTAAGATACAGTGTATGTTGCTTGTACAATAGCAAGTGGAAATTCGAACATTTGGCTTAAGTAATGCAGTGTGTCATTTGCTTCCCAATGCACTGTAATCTGCTTTAAAACACTGATGGGTTGTCTCAATACCATAGAGTTACAGACTTTAAATATGTTGTTCACAGGAAAATAAGTCAAAGATAAAGGGTATCTCCATCTCTGTGTTCACGTTCATTTGTCTGACTGTTCTGACTCTGGCATGCCAACCTCTCTTTTCCAGCATCTGATCTGCATACAGAAGTCAATGGAAGTATTGCTCTCAGCTTGGCAGGGGCTATAACCAGTACTGATGGAGATTATTGCTTTTGCTGCTCTGTAAATTTGGACAAGCTAGCTAAACAGTGCGGTCTTTTAAGTGGGTGGTTGTGAAAGGTTTTAAAATCTTGCCTTTTGTCCCTTGTCAGCTTTCCCCTGATGGTTTTTTCTTGTTGATCCAGTTGGTTTGATGCAAATGCAGCGAAACCATCCAGGAATACAAAAGAAGTATCACAAAATAACTTTGAGAACACTCTAAAAAGAACTCTCTAAGACTTCAGCTAGCTATAAAGTGGTCTCACGGTAGCATTCCCTTTTCAGAAAAGTACTTGTTGATTGGTACTATGCCTGGATTTAACACTGTAATTTATTCCTTTTCCTAACTACTGGCAATTAAACACAAAAGGTGAAATACATTCCACTAAAGCAAAGGGCAAAACTCCCACTGTCTTTGGTGGACTAGGAATTCACCCAAAGCATACATGGAGAAATACTTTGAACACGATGTTATAAACTGTGCTGTGTGTTAGTAAAGAGCTTTTATTAAGCTCATGGCTCTAGCTATTCACATGGTATATTTGAGTGGTGTTTGCAGCACTGCTGTTCTTTTGACTACTTAAGGGCATGTACAGCTAATTATGAAGGGAGAATTGGTGGCTCTGTGTGTGCATGTGTTTCTTTCAGGTAATAGATATAAACAGGGCCTCCAGGTAACAGCCTATGTCTGTAAGGTGAAGGAAGATTATTTCTTATAAGAGAGGAAAATCTTGTCCCGAAAGAAGGCTTCATCGGCTTCACCAGATTTCTGCTCAAGCCATAATCACTGGGTTTAACTGACACTGCAGAGGGTTGTGTTGGATGGAGTGAAATTGCTCACAAGCTTTTTCCCAGGGCTTAGTATTGGGGCAGTCTTGTTTAACATCTTTATCAATGATCTCGGTGACAGGACTGAGTGCACCCTCAGCAAGTTTGCAGATGACACGAAATGGGGTGGGTGTGCTGACCTGCTTGAGGGCGGAAAGCCCTGGAGAGAGACCTGGCTAAGCTGGATTGATGGGCCAAGTAAAATTCATGAGGTTTAACAAGACCAAGTGCGGGGTTCTATGCTTCAGTCTCAGCAGCCCCATGTTGCTCCAGGCTGGAGAGCCGATGGAAAAGGACCTGGGGGTGTGAATGGCCAGTGGGCTGAACATGAGCCAGCAGTGTGCTGCCATGGCCAAGAAAGCAAACAGCATCCTGGCCTGCATCAGAAATAGTGTGGCCAGCAGGACTAGAGAAGTGATTTTCCCCCTATACTTGGCTCTAGTGAGGATGCATCTTGAGTTCTGTGTACGGTTCTGGGCACCTCAATACTAGAATGACATGGAAGTGTTGAAGGAGCAGGTCCAAAGAAGAGCTATGAAACTAGTGAAGGGCCCAGAAGATAAGGCTTGTGAGAAGCAGCTGAGGAAACCGGGGTTCTTTAGGCTGGAGAAAAGTAGTTGAAGGGTGCCCTTATTGCTCTTTACAACTACCTGAAAGGTAGAGTGGTGGGACTTGGCCATTAGTGACAGGATGAAGGTTGCCCTGCTGGGGCAGTTTAGATTGGACATCAGGAAACGATCCTTCATAGACAGAGCAGTCAGGTAGTGGAACAGGCTGCCTAGGGAGATGGTGGAGTTGCTGTCCCTGGAGTAGTTCAAAAAACATGTAGCCCTAGGATCCCAAATGAGAAAACTAGCTTTCTGATGCTTCTCCCAAGGATATCTCTTCTTGGGTTTGAATGTCAGTATCTTTGAAGTTCTTTGGTAATATAACCTTCTTTCCTTCCTTTGACAGAATGAAAAGGAACTCCACGTCGGTACAGATGAATGTGCAGCGTTGTTTCTGGACATTAAATGCTCCACATTGTGCTTGTGTGCAGGGAATGATGTAAGCTCATGGGACAGAATGACAGATTCTCCTCTCCTCACAGTTGACATTGTGTGCCTCGTTGATTCTTAAAGAAATTCAGGTTTAATACTCTTTCACACTACAGCTGCATGTGGGCTTCCGTGGTGAGAAATGAGGGTCAGTGGCTTTGGTCTTTTTTTCTATGTAATTTGACATGAACATTGACTTGAAGAGATTCTTCTGTGAGGAAGTAGAGGGATCACTGAACATGCACTGGAGCTTTTCTTGTTTAAAGATAGAATTGCTTCATGAAACCCACATAAAGAAGTAATCATTTGGAGAGGAATATTAACAAAGGAGTCTTTGTTCTGAAATCATACTCTGTAGAATGAACACTGTCGCTGTTAGAGATTTCCTATGTACCAATGGTAAGATACATCTGGAGGGCTGACCCTGGCTGGATGCCAGCTACCCACCAAAGCTGCCCCTGCACCATTGGACAGGGGAGAGAAAATGCAATTAAAGGCTCATGGGTCGAGATAAGGACAGTGATTGGGAGAGATAATGGGCAAAACATACACTGAATAATGCTAGGGAGCAGCACATTTGTGGGCAATTTCTGTTGTTCTAGTTGTGTTGAAGGGATGAGAGGTGGATTTTTGTGTAGAAAATTGGGAGTGTAGTTGAACCCAGGGAGAGGGGAAGGTGGGGGGTAGGAAAGAAGGAGTTTTAAGATCTGGCTTAATTTCTCATTACCCTATTCTGATTTGACTGTTAACAAATGAAATAATTTTTTCCCAAGTCAACTCTGTTTTGCCTGTGACAGCATTTGGTGAGTGATCTCCCTATTCTTATCTTGATCCATGTGCCTTTATAGGATCATTGAATGGTTTAGGTTGGAAGGAACTTTGGAGAAAATCTAGTTCCGACTGCCCTGCCACAGGTAAGGATATCTTTCACTAGACCAGGTTGCCCAGGGTCCCATCCAACCTATCCTTGAACAATTCCAGGGAAGGGGCATCCACAATGTCCCTGGGCAACCTGTTCTTGTGCCTCAGCACCCTCAGAGTGAGGATTTTCCTCCTAAGGTCTCCTGTCCAGATGAGCAGGAGAGTGACATGTGGCTTTGATGGGCACCCAGCAGCCAGCCAGTGTCAACCTGCCCCAACACAGCAACAGTTCTTTCATTTAGTGTGATATTAAAAATATGTACTGGGTCTTACAAAGCTGAAAAATGGTGGGTTTGTGAGGTAGACAGGGGAGTACAATGGTGAAAAATACATTTTCATCTAGACAGATTTGACATATGCATTCACTTCAGGCTTTGTAAATAACATTATTAATTTGCAGTGTGTCATAGGAGGGCAGCATTAGTTATCATAATGCTGCATTTATGATGTTACCAGCAGCAGACTCTAGTATAGATTTCATCAGAACTCAGATTACTGGGCATTTAACATGAAAGTTCAATAACAATAATTTAATATGTACGATGTACAGTTAGAATGATAGGTTTTTTTCTCTCTGTCTCAGCAGGAAATAAATGTTTTGGACCATTAAGTCTTGCTATCCTCTTCTCCATTGAGAAAACAAATACACACACAGATTCGTATCGTTCCATGGTTTCGTACTACATAGTTTCACTGGATTTAGCAGTGTGACAGTGATTTACATCAGGAAAACACCCAGCCCAACTGTTGAAGACGCTATCTTTATATGGTCATAAAAGTGGTGGAAAAAATGTATGAGGATATCAAAGGTATTGACTGTATTTGAATAAACTTGGGCAAAAAAGGAAATGGGGGAATTGAATTAAAAATGTGTTTACTTTTCTGTCTTTGACTTCTACCTTCTGGTTCAGAACAAGCTGTCAAAGACCAAAAAAGCACTGATTTTAAAACTTATTCCAAGTGAATTTATTGTTCATGATCCATGCTGAATTAACAGCCTCAGAGACTGAAGCCTTTTAATTTGGGTGGATTTCAGGATTACCACACAAAACTGGATTGTTTTCATTTTTGGTGAGGGACTTTCTCTACTTATCCTTCTTGTGGTTCCAGGCATGCTTTTGATGTTCAATAAATAATCATAAATAACAATAAAGTCAGAGTAACATGATCTACACAGCTGTCCTGATCAGGGCTTGGAAGATGACATCTGCCTCATGCTGGGTCCTAGTGCTGCTGTACCTCTCCTGGCCAGTGCTCCTATACACTCTTGTTATGCTTGAAAAGCTGAGAGAATCTGTAAGTTTAGTTTGTGTATTTTCTTCAGAAAAGTTTGTGGGTTTGAAAAGTTTGAAATATAAACTTTCTGCCCCCTTCCCCTCAGCGACTTCTGCTTTGTTCTCTCTTCTCCATCTTGGTGTCTATTCTGAGCTACATCACTGCCACTGAGAGAAAATGTTATCTCTTTGGAAGACGATTTACAGTGGGAGGAACTGTCATGATTTGCCAATTTATCCTTGTTTGCTTGGAGAGGCCGAGTTTTGGGGGCCCAGATGACTACTGCAATTTCAGAGAGAAGGAGGATTGTCTACAATGAAGATGCTCTGGACATTTGATCTTAGTTCAGTGTAGGAGCATTGTGACAAAACTCCGTATGTCTGTGTCTACGTGCTGTATGGAGTTTTTTTCTGATGTTTGGTGGGGAGGATGAATTAAAATATCTTGTGGTTGTTTTCCCCCAAATTATTTCATTGCCTGCAGATTTGTAAGTGGTTTTTAAATCCTCCCTGACACTTCTAGCTAAAAGTTCTCAGTTGAAGAATGTTGATGACTCTAACACACGATATTAACGGTGGCCCAGGTGGGAGGAATGTGATTCCAGACAAGGTTCTACTGTACCTCTATACAAAGGCAGGAGTTACAGACGTTTCTCATCTAGCTTCCTCTCAGACTTATGCATTAACCTTGAGCTTGCTTGGTTGGTGTGATAGGGTAAGAACAGGGAATGTGTTGCTCCTGTAGGGTGTCAGCTCAAATGTTGATTCCTTTTGTCACCACAAGAGAAAAATCTGGTAGCATCTTATATTAAACACACAGTTTTCAGAACTGGTTTGCAAAGTCTTTCCTCTTTTCCCATTCAGTACATCCATTGGATGTAGTTAGCATGTGGAGCACCAGGCTGGTGCCCTATATGGGGGATATATGTTGGTGTTTGGACTTGGTCTTGGGTAGAGCACTTACACTTGGAAATGTGAATTTGCCAACAGATACCAACATAGGATAAGAATGATGTATGTCAAAGTCAGGATGTGGGAGAAATGTGAAAAAGCTAAGCCAGGATTTTGCCCTTTGAAGACAGGAAAATGTCTGTGTAATAAGCTATCCTTTATACTAAACTGAAAGGAATCATTCTTTCTTATTGTTGTCAAAATGGCCTGAAGTACCTCTGTGAATACATCTAGCTGTTTCCAGTTGCCTTTAAGTGAGCTAGATATTGAATATTTCAGCTCTTTATAAACACAAGATTAAATTATAATCACTTTCCAGAAATCTTACAATGCAGTATAAACAATTCTGCTATTTATTAATAAATGTCAAACACTGTAAAGATTATTTCCTTGTCTGTAGCTAGGAAATGCCACAGTCTCTGCCTCCACAGGTACATGCTGGCTACCAGGCACTTCTTATGGGAAGACAAAGAGCTATTCCTTACCTTATTCATTATCCAGTGTCTGCTGGTTACAGGGAGAGTGATTTTTAGTAGCTGGTATTTGGCTATTTATCAATGGCCAGAAATCCTGACATTATACTTTCAAGTCCATGAGCAGAACTTGGGCTCGTGTGCTGAACTGATTGATGTTGCTGCATTATCACAGTTGGCATCCTTCAGATGAAATAAAGGAGTGTTTTACTCACTTCAGTTACAGCTCCACCTGCAAAAGAATGCCTTGTTTCTCTTTTTTTAATGGAATTTTTGAATTTTCTCCCCTCTTGTTCCCCAAACCTTCTGCCCATTGCCTTTCCAGCTCAATGTATTTTTAATTAACAAGAAAAGATTTTATCTGTCTCTAATGTTAGTGCAGTCTGTCTCTTTGCCCTTGTGGGAATGAAAAATCTGATGGTGTTACAAAAGGAACTATGAAGACTCTAATGTCATCTCTTTCAGCATTCCCCTTCTTAGTAAAACAAGCTCTAATATTCAGGACATTGAATAAGCTGTAGCGAGTGCCAATTTCTTGCTTGTATACTTGTTGCATTGCCAAAGTCTCTTTGGCTTTCCATCAGGGATGCACAATAGTAGAAATAAGTAAAGTGAAATACCAGATCCAGCTCTGATCAAACTCGGGAGAAGTTTTTATTTAGATGTGAACTTTCTCACACCCATTTCTTTGCAATAGTTGGCTGGTGCTTGGTGGCTTGCCACAGCATAAATATCATATATACTGGAACGTGTTTAGCTTTAGTAGAGATTACCTGGGAAAAAAATGCTTTCCAGTTGT
This sequence comes from Upupa epops, assembly GCA_013397515.1. Lineage (NCBI taxonomy): Eukaryota > Metazoa > Chordata > Aves > Bucerotiformes > Upupidae > Upupa > Upupa epops. The sequence goes on along the minus strand of VZRI01003996.1, from coordinate 1,014,234 downwards.
AATGCTTTAAAATGTCTGTTTCCAATCCAAATTTCCTCACCCATCCTTTCTTGCCTTTTAACATCTGCATGTGAACATAATATAAAGTGCAGCTTGAAGCTGGTCATTTGCAGAAGGAAGAGCACTGGTGTTGTAATTGAGATGTTACTGCCTGCCTCTGTGGCACATATTAGCTGAATAAAACATGCAGTCAATAAAGTGAAACAAAACAATGAAACTAAGCCCTTTGGTGCTCTGTTATAGGGTGTTATGCAACATAGAAACCTGCAGTCATAAAACTGAGAATGAGGGAAACCTTACACTTTCAAGAACAAAGGCATCCAAGCATTAAGTTGGAAGCAGCACTAAACTTCCATTCTCTTCGCACCTGGAAGCAGTTAGTTTTAAAAGCCATACTGGCTTATACTGCTCTCTTCCAATTTAAATAGGGCCTTCATGTGTTCGTCTTAGATGCTTATACAGAAACATGGTTTTAATTAAGGCATTCACTGATCCAAGTCCAAAAGATACATTTATTTCGGAAGATAAATTCATTACCCATAGGCATAAAAAGTTAAGAGTTCTTACTGAGACTGTTACAACCTTGGGAACGATGTTCCATATCCTTTCTAAGTGTATAGTATGCCATACAGCTTTGTTTTGTATGACATCAATCAAATATACTGTATCCTTAAGATGTTTGGCATAGTTAATTTTGAGAAATAAAGACAAGCTGAAGAAGGAAAATTAAGATCTATAAGCGTGGAGGGACAGATGTTTTCAGTTGTCAGATTTCACTAGCATTTATCAGTAATGTGTGATACCTAGTTATGGAAAATAAATCCTAATGAACAATTTATTGAAATATATGAGTTTCAGGACATTATCCAGACACAGTAACAAGTTTCATGAATATCTCTGTAGGTATGTAGAGCTTAAAGATATTTTTTTCAATACTTCTTGGGGTGTAGGTGAATAGACACCTTGGGGACATGGTGTGTTTCTCATAAGATGGTTGTAAGTCACCCCCTGTGTTTAGACGTTGAAAAAGGTTTTTCACTTTTCTTAGTTTGTTAAATTCCCACAAATATCCTCACATATGTGTTCTTTAAATTTCTGGGGCATATGGAAAACCTGAAACGGAAAAAGTGATGCACAAATAAAAATGACTATTTATGACCGTCCTTTTGCAGTGGTAAATGATTAAAATATCTGTATAGTTACATAAACTACAGGAAACAAATGCCAAACTATGATGTGAAAATGTAGGAAGTTGGGGATTTTGAAAGAGAATGTTTCTACCTTGCTTTCTCCCTCTTTTAGACAAAACTTGTGTGAGTTTCCAAAAATGTATTAGTGCACATGGTTATAGATGCTAAGAATGGTGCATCATTTCCTGACAAATGCTTTTGTAAAGTCTGGTCTTTTTCCATGAGCTCAGGCTTGAAAAGATTTCAAGCAAATATATTCTTGACCATCTTAACTCACAAGAAAGGCCCCAGCTGATTCCCGACTGGTTCTATGTTTGATGTTTTTTATGGACCTCGTTTAAAGTCAGAGCACATGACAGATGTGCCTTGACACCAATGAACTTTGAACATGGCACTGCAGGTTCAAACGCTTGCAGGCCTGGGTCATTAGTGTGCCATCTGCTTTCCATGGGGCTATGGGATAGAGCTTATTGTACCATTTAAAGTGTTCAGAAATATTCTCCAGCGACATATGTATCCTCTTTGATTATGCTGGGCTAAGCTAAGGAAAATAAAGATTTTCCACTTCATTACAGTTATGTTTAGGCTTCATTATTTGCACTTTTCCTTAATGTGGAGTTAAATAGTCAATATTGCTTGCGGTTTCTCACTTTATATGGAGCTGTTAGACTCTGTGCATCTCCTAAATCAGTAAAGTTGGAATGGCTCAGTACCAAGTTTTTAGTTGTGAAACACTGCAGAGATAAATGAACCTTAACATTCATTTTTACTGGTATCTGTAAGTGTAACCATCACAAGGGCAGATAAATGCTTGAACTGAAAACAATAAGTCATAGATGGGGAGAATATTGATAGCCTGGTTTGAAGGGAATAAACTACTTGTGAATTGGTTTGTCGCAACAGTAGCTTGCTGCAGAAACTCCTCAGCATACCGTGTATTTACCTCGTCTGGTTTCTACTCCAATTCACAAAAAGGTCATCATGAAATAGACGGATGTTGTGCCAAGCTACTAGAGATGCATTGGAGAAGTTTCTGTTGTACCGTGTGTGTCTTTTGAATAGAGATTTTTTAAAGCACCATTAAAATATCAGTTAATGTAATCAGATTATTATGTTTACCTGTAGAATGAAATTTTGTTGGAAAATCCATTTACTTCAGCTCCTTAAGAGTCTAATCTTGTTTTGTTTTGAAAAGCAAAATGTATATGTTTTCCCTGTGTAATATAGGACTGCACTTCTTTCATTAAATCCCTTTTCTTCATATGTATATGCCAGTTTATGATTTTTGAGAGGTGAGAAGTGTTAAGGTGCGGTGATTGTGGGAGTTAATAGCCATCTTACATTGCCTTTCTTCCCCCTCAGCATTTGCTTGCTTCTAGTGTTATTCATTCAGAGAATTTTTACAGGTTTGAACTGAACAAATAAACCAAAAATTTCTGGTGGCCTTTCTTTTTTTCTGTTAGGAAGGCCTCCAAATATGTTGGAGACATCCACTCCCCACCCACCTCTGCAGACCAAACTGACAGCTCATGATTGCATTATCGCTAGGGGAAGATGTAGTATAGGAGGAGGAAGAGGTGACAGTGATTTTTCTCAAATATTTGTGATGGAGTAAAGTTGATTAAGCACACAGCCTTCAGCCCAATGAAATGATTTTTCATCTAAGGTTTGCTGTCTCATTAGATGATATTTCACTGGCATTTTGAAGGACACCGAAGACAAACTAAGGAGATATTTTCCTTGTTGACCCATTCTTTACGTCATATGTCTTTTTTGTTTGGTATCAGTATGGCATCCTTTATTAAAGGACCTTGTTCTGTGATCAGAGGTCTTACCTATTACTCTGATTTCCAGAGAAGAAAACTGTGTAGAGAGTTTGTATCCTTCTTGTTATTTTTAGATCAGAAGAAGTCTCTCAGGTCAATGGCAGCTTTGATTTGATGAATTGTGAGTTGATTTTCCTATTTCAGGCAAACTACTGTAAATGCATGAAGTTTGTTGCCTCTTAAATGGGTGTAATACAATGGGTGTCATTCTGCCTTTGGTGTTGCTCTCAAAGCCCTAGACAGAGAGGGTCTGGTAGAAGTGAGGTGTTCTAACACTCAGAAATATGCTCCTTTCCTAGACAGTCCTTAGAGCTTTTTCCAGATCAAACAAGTCTTATGTTCTTGTCACTCTTTCTGGAAGTTAGCCTCCCTCTCAATCAGTATAGTGGCAAACAAGCATACTACATATGGTGTGTGTAACTATGTGATGTCCATTCACGTGAAACATTGAACATACAGGTAGTCCATAAGCTTATAAACAAAGGTTATAGAAGATGATCAAATATATAAAGTATGGTGTAAAATCACAGCATTCTGATGCATTTCCAAGATAAATTTTTTAGACTTCAGCAACATGCAATTTATTGAATATTAGAGATTTTTATAAGACTAAATAATGGTTGTTCATGAACTTTACTGCCAGCACACAGATTTACTGCGGTGAGCTACAGCATTTCTTCCTTGGAGAAAAACACAGCCTTGTTCAATATCCTCCAGTAAAATAAGCATTTTTAAAGCACTGGAGTAGCAGCATAATTTATAGTTATCATTTTAGGCACTGAATTTTCAGACCATTTCCCTCTGTTTTCTCACTTGTGAGGAATGTTCAAGGTCTGTAATATCAGCATGTCTCCTATTACAAAGCTAAGCTCTAGCAATATTTAACAAGGTGAAAGTTCTAAAATTAGCCCATTTTCTTCAGCCCACACATCTCACACCTGTGGGAGCACATAGCCATGTACAGTGTCCTCTACACTTTCCTCATTACAAGTCAAAACATTCTAACACAGCATACAAAACCAGGCATCGCCTATTTTCGTTAATAAGTCAGGAGACATATTAATGCCAGATGTAAACCATTCCACTTATCCTTCTCAAAACTGAAAAGCATATTTTCCTTTACCTGTGTCTGGCTTTTAGCATGTGATCTCTCTTTAATATTTCCTGGCCTATTGCATGGTGCACCCCTGAAGGTTTGTTATCAGTTGTGCACGTGGTGAACAGAAAAGGGATCGCAGAATCACTGCAGTTGGAAAGGACCTCGAGATTGTTTTGTCCAACCCACCACCAAAACAGGACTGCCTAAAGTACAATGCACATGGCTGCATCCAGGCAGATTTTGAATGTCTTCAGAGGAGATCTCACAGCCTCCCTGGGTAGCCTGTTCTAGTGCTTTGTCACCTGCACTGTAAAGAAGTTTTTCCTCGTATCTAAATGAAACCTTCTGTGTTGTATCTTGTGCTGCTTGACCCTTATCCTGTCACTGGGCACAGCTGAAAACTTGTTCCATCCCTCTTACACTTACCCTTCAGATATTTATAGAGTTGAATAAGATCTCCAGTCTAAACAGTCTGGGCTCTCAAGTTTTTCTTAGAAGAGAGACTCTCTAGGACCCCAATCATCCTCATTACCATCCTATGGACTCTCTCCAGTAGTTCTCTGTGTCTTTTGAATTGGGAAGTCCGGAAGTGGACACAGTACTC
>VZRI01003996.1:972483-1009499 GCA_013397515.1 Upupa epops | reverse complement strand
AGATGTGGCCTTACCAGGGCAGAGCAGAGGAGGAAGGTGACCTCTCTAGATCTACTGACCACGCATTTCTTAATCCATCCCAGAATACCATTGGCCTTCTTGTCAACAAGGGCAACATTAGTGGCCCATGGTCAGCTTACTGTTTACCAAGACCACAAAATCTTTCTCTCCAACGCTACTTTTCAACAGGTTTACCCCTATTCTGTACTGATCAATGAAGTTGTTCCTGCCCAGGTACAGGACCCTCATTTGCTCCTGTTGAACTCATTAGAAGGCTCCTCTGCACAACCCTCCAGCCTGCCCAGGTCTCACTGGATGGCAGCACAGCCCCCTGGTGTGTCAGCCACTCCTCCCAGCTTTGTATCTTCAGCAAATTTGATAAGGATACCCTCTGGTCTGTCGTCCAGGTCACTGATGAATATGTTGAACAAGACTGGTCCCAGTACTGATCTGTGGGGAACATGTGTCCAACGTGACCATACACTGCTGATCACAATCCTCTAAGCTCTATCACACAACCAGGTCTCTATATGTCTACACACGAGTTCAGCTTGTTCAAAAAAGTTTTCCCTACACTTTCAAGATACTTGCTTGATATACGCTCACTTTCCATAGTTTAAGTATACTACATCACCTGTGAGTGCTGAACAAATTGGCAATGGCTACTTCTAAGAGGTACCTGACAGTTAAAACAAGCCTAAGGAAAAGGGTATGTTCTGTGTATGTATCTAGCTTGTTCCTTAGACACTATGTTTTACTGATGGTTTTGCAGTTTTCTAGCTGGTCTGTTGGTGACAGCTTCTTAGCTATCAAAAATAATTTCCCAGGAGCCACCACAGCTGAAACACTTTGTGGTACAGGTAGCAAATCTCTAGTAGTAACTAACCAAAATGACCACGCCACTTCATGCACTCATGGCTTTTGTCACAATCCGTTTGAAACATTTTTTAAACATATGTGTGCACTCGAGTTATGGGATCGACTGCCACTTGACAGTAAAAGTATCAGCAGTAAAGGGGTCATAGAAGCTGATTTAAGCTGCAGTCCTAATACAAGAGGAAGTGAGGATGCTGGTCCTAGCATGAAATGGACACCGGGCGTGACTTAGCAGCCCTCAGAAAAACTTGCTAGCAGTGCAGTATAATGTTTACCAGTACCAACATTTTATAGTAGTGTTGATCTGCACAGCAGTAAAAATTGATTTTGATCCTAACATTAAAAAAGAGGAACAAAATAGGAATATATGAATAAACCCATAACCAGCTGGGCTAGGGCATAAATTTTACTGAAGTTTTCAGGGGCAGCAATTGCCTCTTTGATGTGTGTTGGAGTCGTGACTAACACTAAGGGGTAGCAGTCTGTGCGTGAGGCTCGTAAGTGCCATGGTAAGACAAACAACTTTCAAATTGCCCTCGTTGCTGCTGGCTTTGTGATCTGTTTGAGTACATAAGTGTTTATAAAAAAATTATTTACACCCTAGCTCTGCTTTCTTTGTATTTCAGGACAGCACTTAGCCAAGACAGAGAATTAAGTCTGTGAATATCCAAGGAGAATAAAAATTGTCATAGTATTGCTGGTAGATTTTGAAAGTGCTGTAAATTTTTTTCCTTACTTTTTTAAATAAGAATAAAAAAGCTGAATGTCTAAGGCATAATTCAAGTTGCAAATTATAAATATTTTTGTTGCAAACATGATGGAAAACAGAAAATTGGAGAGAGATGAGTCACATGATACTTAGGTATAGACACAGCACATGAAGTTCTGTGCTTGGCCTGCTGCCTTTGCAGCTGTAAAATCCTTTAATTTTTGATTTATAATTTTTTTCCATTGGCACACTGAAAGAAAAGGCTTTGAGAAAAATAAAATCTTTTTCAAGCCTACCGTACATATGGTTTGGAGACAGCAATTTACAAATATTTCCACTTAACATTTTTGCTTCGAGTCTTGTAAAAAGTGAGGATTTTGTAGTATTTTTCAACTATCTGTTCTCTAGTGGATCTTAAGGGCAAAACCTACAGAAAAAGCCCCTCCTGAAAAGTTACTTGTGTTAAAACTTACAGTGTTTCAGTGGCACACAAGACTGTAAAGGAAAATAAATATCATCTATGATTTGGTTGCTTTCAAATCTGGAGTGTGGTGCTTGCTGAAGGACTGGTTTTTTTGTAGCTTGCATTGCTTGCACAGAAAAAAGCATCACATGAATCACATGTAAAAGGAAATGCAGGTTTCTTATGAGAGATGATATGTAGCGTTTTCTGCTGTTACTGTAATACAGTAAATTGAGAAAATCCAAGCTATCATTCATTAGGAGCTGTTCTTGCTACTGGCTGTCACTGAACATTCCTGATCAGTGGTGCTTGCGAATAGTGGGATCAAAAATAATCAGTTTGGAAACAATAAGATGAGAAAGAGATGGATGATGATGAAGATGTCTTGGGAGTGAATTCCGTCTGCATGGTGCTCATAAAGAGCTGTTGACAACATACAGTGCATTAGCATGTTAAGGTGCTTAGCAGAGAAGCCTTAAACCAGGAACTGGCTTGCTGATGGCTACATGAACTATATAAAGGTTGTGAGGGTGCAAGTGCTGTGCCCCTGCACAGCTGGTGTTGGATGCCATTGCTCAGAAATCCTCATGCTACTTTTGAGCAACAAGCAAGGCTCTATTTTGAATATGAATGAGTGAAGTCAACTGCCCCTTAATTTATACACATTGCCAGAGACTGTCCCAGGGTTTGGAATTAAATACTCCAGCACAAATCTCTTCAAACCTCTCCTAAATAAGAAATTATGCTAAAGCTCTTTAGTAAGGAGGGTCTCCCCCCTGTTGAAATAAAAATCAATTATGTTTGCTCTGCTGTGAACAATGTTGCTCCGTAGCCTTGCTTTCTAATTGGGTAATGCCTTAATGACCTGCTGGGAGGCTATGATGCATTGCTTTGGACCCTCTCCGCAGGCTTTTAGACTACCAGTCAGATGTCAATGAAGCTTGACTCAATAGGGGTTCTTTTTCTGAAATTCCATTATTCATCAGGGTTTATGCACTAAAATGATCACAAAATAAAACCTTCACATCAAGCAGAGTTAAATAGATTTATGGATGCATTGCTTCATTGTTCAACTCTAAGATTGTCACTGGATTAAAATTAGGTTCTTTTTTATTTGTTAAATTTGATGAAAACATTTTCTCAGTTTTAGGTTTTTCTGCTAAGAAGCATTGAAAGAAGCAACTGTAAAGGTGTGGGATTTTTTAGCTTGGCTTTTATAAAGAGATGTGTATGTATTTAAAATGAGTTTTATCTAGTACTGTTTATTATGAAATGAACATAAATTATGAAACAAATGCTCAAAAATCTTACTCACAGTTAATGAGTGATAAGTATGAGAAAATTTATTTATCTTAAGAGCTATGTTGGGGTTTTATCAGAATGATGATAAATAGGATAAAATTTCTACTTTTGTTTTATATTTTATTCCTAATGTCTGAGACCAGTAAAATAGAATTTTAAAAGCTCTTCTTTCCTGTATTACAATGCTAATGCCTGAAGAGAAGATCTGCTTGTTCTGGAGGGCTGCTCTTCCAGAGCAACAAGGATCATCGTCTCCTTTGCATGGAGAAGATGCTTTCCATGATTAGAGCCTGATGATATATAAAAAAGGTATATTTAAGCTGGAAAAGCATCTTTCCTACTTGAGGTACATATACACACACACATCTATGTATTCAGTTTGAAAAGTAAAAGGGAATGATGAATGTTTTTATAACAGCCTCAAGAAAAATGTTATTGCCACAAATAATTCTGTTATGCAGTACCAACTTAGGAGTTTCCAGGAAAACTGTATGTAATAATTTCTTCACACCGCCTCTGGACCACACAGCAACTTCTTAATGGGACTGAGTGATGTCTTGTGTGAAATACATGTACTTCCAAATTAGCAAGTAAGAGAGCCAGTGAAAAGACACTTTTACCTCCAGTTTATAAAGGTTAGCACAATGTACAAAAATGCCATTACAAGTAATTGAAATGTATTCATAGGTGAAAAGTTTATTTAGCTTACCTTTTCCTGCCCATACGCTTTGGAAAAATTTAAAATGTTAAAGTTTCAACATTCTGCTTGAAAGATAAGTCCAAAATGAGTAGTATCTCTTAGCGTTCACATCACTGAGATATTATTTTTTTTTGTCAGAATCCTCCCTGTTCAGAAAGGCAGATTTTCTGCAGATACCCCACCTTCATCTCACTCTGTACATGGCATTTTCAGCAATCTTGTTCTTTCTGTCAGAACTTCCATGTCATTGTGTCCTGATTAAAGCCATCATCTTTAGTTTGAAGAAATTTTAGTGCTATACTTTGTTTAATTGTCTAGCATATAGGCACACTTTATAATTTCAAACCTATAATTAGTAATGGATGGTATCTCATCTCACTGATTATACATCACACAGGAAAGTTAAATGGTTTCCTTTCACACATGAAGGATGTTGACACAGTTGTTTTCCCAAAATCTTGGAAATCTGTTTCAAAACCAGGATCCCAGTTACTCTGGTGACACTGTTTAGTCCAATATGTATATATTTTTTTTCACAGTTACAAAGGTTTCATCAGCATCTGTACCTCTTAAATGAAAAACTAGGTCATGAATGGTAGTCCTAATTGGAGTATCCTTTAGAAGAAACTTCTTTAGAGGCTCATTTTCTCCTCTGTTGTTCATTATTTAAGCAGCCTTCCCAAATATGCTATGTGTTAAATTGTCTCCAGGAATGAACACCCACCATAGTTACGACTGATTACACAGATTTCTCAAAACAACATTACTCAGCCTCCAGATCCGGTCTGGCTTTGTGCACAATTAGAATGATAAGCTTTGAAATCTCAGAAGTTTACAGTTTCTTAATATGAAAAGCCTGTAATCCTTGAATAATGTATTGCACCTTGTCAAGAACAAAGCATATTTAGAATAATTGGAGACTTCATAGTTTAGTATTGATCTATTGCTTAAGGTGAGAGCATGAGCTGGATATCTGGAATGCTACAGGCTTACCAAGCACTGGTTTTAGGAATTTAGAGAGGCTTATTATAGATTCAGCCCTCATGTTTAAACTGTAAATGCTGAAAAGCTGCTCTGTTTTATAACACCATGCCCCCACCCCTATAGTGAAAGAACTGTTCCCTGCACATCTCATTCTAATCAGCAGAGTAAATAAACTTGCACTTGGAATGCTCTCAAGAACACTTGTTCATGTGTTCATAAACACTTAGGAAAGGCCCCAAGTTTCTGGTAGCTAAATATTAAAGCCTTAGCTGTAATACTCGTTCCGGGTGTCCCAAACTAGAATTTCTTCCGCTATGCACTTGGAGAATTATGGGACTCTGAAAGGTGACGTGACACTCCACAGGAAGCCATAAAGTCTTCTGGCAGGGAAATAAAGGACTGCAAAACTCATTGTTTCCTTTACTCATAATCCTTCTGGATGTGTCTTTTCTGCTTCCCTCTTCTCCCCCTGCCTCCCCCATAGTAACTACTGAAATCTATATAAAAATGAGATGATTACCTGGTCCTAAGCTACAGTTTCAATAGCTACAGAAAATTAGTGAGCCAGGGGTCTTGCTATTACTATCTTCACCTCACGGTGCAGACCTATCTGCTCCCCAGGGAATGAAAGGTTACATTTCATTTTCATACACACAGAACTTTAAGGAAAGCCAGTATCTTGCTAACGGACGTGTTAATGGGATATGGTTGACAAAGCTGGACTTTAAACTCAGGGTTGGATAAAATCTTGAGGCAGGGAAATTTTTATTTCCTTCAATGCTTCTGGGTCTGGTTCTTCTTGAATGCCCCAGAAGGTCTTTTTTTCAAGCTTAACGATTTATATTCTGGAACAGTAAGGCACTGGCATAGTTTATCCCTTTTTGAGATTAGTCCAAGCTTGCTCAGAACTGGATTGCTTAAAATAACACTTAAGTGTTATCTAGGTTCTCTTCACAAGGAGTTGGGTCACCCTGAAGGATGGAGTGCCTGAAGAGACAGTTATAATTTAGTCAGCTTTCATCTATGGGACAGCCCATGTAAGCTTTCCAAAAACATAATACTTTATGTTTTACTAAGAAAATGTTAAATTCTAACTTCATTTTCAATATTCTCTCTCTATTTCTTTGCTATAGTATGGTAAAAAGAAAAAGGAGAAAAGGACTCTTGGCTCAAATGCAGCCATGTAGAAGAAGAGTACGTAATGATAACAGTGGGCTTGGTACTCAAGAAGATAGCTTTTGGTCACCTTCAGCAATAGGTAAATGAGCTTTTTTCACACTGATGCATTCATACATGTACCTGTGCGTAGATGTTCTCTGGGAAAGTGAAACTCCTTGAGAAAGCAGACCAGAAAACTTGTGGTGTAACAGATGTTCAGCTCAAATTTTTGGCTGCTACACTTAACAAAGAGGAGAGATGAGAGCTACAAAAATAAAAGAACTGCTGTGGATTTTCAGCTTTTGCATGGCTCCCATCCCGTTGTTCCACGGTCCCACTAACTGGAAAAACTACAGAGAAAAGTATCTTTAGGTGGTGACTTCTCTTCTGATCAGTATTTGCATGTAGAAACTGAGGTTTAAGAATTAATTTAGTAGCATAAGGTTTTCAGGATTTGCACGATGAGGCATAATCAAACTCCTTGGATGTCTGAACTGTCTTCACTACAGAACTGACTGCTGCACTTTGTTCCCTACTGATACCCATGGGGTTCCCAGTGGACTTTACCATTAGGGTGCTGGCATTTCCTGTCTCTCTGTTACAGAATTAGGTTTTGCTGCCTCTCTACTGGTAAAACTCCTCTTGAAATGAGTTTGCTGCAAGATGTGTTTCTGCGAAAAGACACCATCTAAAAGTGACTGGGATTTCTCCAAGAAACCACTGTGATAATTTCATGGGCTCACTGCTTTGTCCTTCCTGTTTTCTTTCAATTAATCTCACAAATTGTTCCCTTTTTATTGCTTTTAATTTCAGGAACTGTTTGTGATGTGATAGTATTTGCTGACATTCACCATGAGTTGTCAGAACTATGGCTACATCAGCAAATAAATCAGTGGAATAGGGGCAGACTATTAGTTGACTACAGAAATTAATGCTGATGCTTCTGCATCCACACTACATGTTCTTCAGAGATTTTTCTTCAGAATAAATTAGTTTGGTCATCTGTACTAAATTTTAGCATCACACATAGTATAAAGCTGTCCAAAGGAGCAGCTATTGATTCAAACCCTTATGTCCTTCTAACTTGGTTAACACCTGATGACAGCTCAGTCCTCTCTGAAATGAATCAAACAGAATTGCTCTGTCAGTCAAGCCAGCATGTGGTGACTGGGTTCAGTTGGGGGCTCTCCTCAGAGCTGCTCTGTTGTTGCAAACCAAAACACCAGTGTAGGTATAGGTCAGCTGGATCTGATTTCCCATAAATTGGTCATCTGAGTTTCTGAAAGTCAGATCTCTGTAACATACCTCAAACTGAACAGTCAAAACACCAGTCACTTTGGAAAGCATAGATCACAGTCAATAAATGATAAATGATGTAAAAATGTCAGTGTATGGGAGCATTTCACTGCCTTTAAACAGAGAACTCTGATACAGAACTGCATAAAATTTTCCAAGTGACTTCATTGGGAAATTAAGAGATTGAATTATTTTAAAATTTGGATAAATTATTTCAGCCAAACTTTAGAAGTAGGATAACATTTTAACATACTGCATCTATAAAACATTTTATTTTATAGATGGAAGTTTTTCAGGCTGTTTAAAAATGTTTCACCTTGGGTTGAAATATGGAGCTTGCTTTTTTCCCCTGAAATTCTGCCAAACAGCCAGATACGATTCAGGTTCAAGTATTTGATTTATTGACTTACTGTTTCTTGTATGTTTAATTAGCTTCAGATGTCAAATCTTAAATTCTGATCTTCTCCAGGGTAAGACTGCATCAATTTTTTCTGCAAAGCAGTTTTGGTAAATAAGAGGAATAGGTGCTTCGCTGCTCTCTTTATGAGCCAGAGACTGTGATATTTTAAAAAGATTCTTTTACTCTACTTCTGGTTCCAGCCGGAACCAAGAATTTCAGACACTTGACAAAACACAGAGAGAAGTGAAGCAAAGGTACATCTTGTTCTGGTGTAGCTCTTGCTCCCTCTGAAGCAGTTCACTCGCTGCTGGCAATGAGAATCTGGTATGGTGAGGTCTTGTGGTCAGGCTTGAGCAAACAAAGGGATGAATGAAACCCAGGACTGTGCTAAAAGGACGTGGGTGGGTTCAGCTGTGTCAATGTGAAGCACTGCCATCCTTGGCTACCTGCCTTTTGTACGCATTCTTTGTCCCTGCAATGGAGCAAGAGAGAGGTATGTCTGTTATCTGCAGTTCAGCCCCATGTTTGATTGAAACCCAGTTGCTTTGGCAGTTTAAGCCTAAACGTCAGTTCTAAGCAGAAACCCATCTCATCCTGTTACATGGCTCTGGAGGTGAACACAGGGCAGAGCAGAGTTCAGCTGCTGCCTGTCTTTTTGTGAGTCTGTCATCACAGGAACTCATCCTTACGCGTTTGTGTGTTTTGTGGAGGTTACTTGGTAAAACACCACACAATATATTGGAATGTCAACAAGGAGCCACCTACACTGGTAAATTGAAATCCCTGAACTGGAAATCAAACTAAACACAAATTCTCCCTGGGCTTTTAATATCCTCCTACACTTCCAACAAACCCCATCATTAGAGGATACTATAGAGCTTTGCCAGGGGTTTGCTTCCTTTCTGAGGCAGTACACAGAGGTCTGGTTTTGAGAAGGTTGGCTGGTTTGCCCAATATCACTCCTTGGTGGCAAAATGGACTCCCAACCACAGGTCCTGTCTGTAGTTAATGCTACCTCTCTTAGGGATTGATTTAAGTGTCATAAAGCTTTATTATCTAAATTTGCTAATAATTCTGAACTGTCCCAGCATAGCTGGCAAATCTGCAGCAAACAACAAATAAAAGCAAAAGAGAAACACTTGTCAAGATTTAACACGTGAGTAGAGACATGGCAAATTTCATCAAGCCAACGAAAGGTGTAAATCAGTCCTGCAGCACTTCTTGACTTGTGATCATATTTGACACAATCAGTGCTCCTGTTTTTTGTGGGAGCTGTTCCTGGGTTTTGTCTGTTTACAAGGAGCCAGAAATGCTCTGCCCTAAGGAGAACAATTGAGGGGAAAAAAGCGTTTTTTGAAATCCTCAGTAAAAGCCTCTCTGCTTTATCTGGACCTCATTAGAGACTTTGAAGAAAACCCAATGTCGTGTTTAAATCCTCACCCCCACCTCCCCCAGTTTTATAGATAGTTAAATGGCACTCAGGTTGTGGCTGTCTCAGCAATCAAAAGCTAAGAAAAGAGGTTAAAAGACCTCAGGGATCCTTCACATTAATTACTACCAATGTCAGTTGGTGCAAAACTGTGTTTGGGCCTTTTAGAAGGGAATACAGTGCAATTTGTGCTTTCAGTTTGGTCTGAAACAAATCCTGCACACACTGATGGTGTATACTCGTGTGTAAAAATGACTAATTTGTTTCCACTGAATTCCTGTAGTTACTATGGAAAAAAATTATGGGAAACACCCTCACTCTTCTCCAATAATTCCAAGTGAATTTTAGCAACCTGAATTGGCAGAGTCTGTAAAACTGGCTGGAATTAATTGGAAGCTTAATCCATGGAAATTCACTAAAAAAATGCATTATTCACTCCCGTGTAGCAGCAGGGAGGAGAAATTAAAGAAGCAGAGAGGAAAAGCAGAAGCAGCACCTAAGGCAAGAGGCTGTCATTTGAATTTCATAATCAAGGGTGAGACAAAGACACCTCTTTGTCCGAGTGAACTACCTTCTGAAAGGGAAAATCTGAAGAAAATAGAGAACTATGCAGTCAGAACATCCGGGTGGGCTGGGCTCTGCATTGACCATCATTTACAGTGGTGCACAAAAACAACCAAAGTGAAATGAAGTTTCTATAGCTCTGCAGCACAGTGTATGGGATGCATTTGCCCCAAAGTCTGCCCCTCAACTTTGTCTTATGGTGACAACCCGCTAAAAAAGACATGTACAAACTATAAATTGAGGTGCACCACAGCCACAGGAAGACTGATCAGAAATTCCATTTCCCCACTGAGTCATGCCCTATATGATAGCAAACCAAAACCAGACGTTATGTGCAAGCCACTAAACACCTGTATGCATCAGAGAGAAGTGTCAAAGGTTGAAAAGATAGTTAGAAATTATCTGGAGTATGCAGATGACAGTAATCTTGACAACTGGCAATTATCTTGCATTACCTAACATACATTTTAGGAGGCCAGAGAGAGAGAATGGGAGCTGAAAAGAAAGCAGACAAAAACCTGTTTTTCATTTTTAGTTGAAAAGCCATGGACTACAGCATAGTCCTATTCCTTCTAGTTATATACTGTAGATGTTATAATTAGCAGTGACAACTTCAAATCAAGTCCTCTCTTGTGCAGAAAACATCCAGAGAGATGATTGATGCTGTTCCATTGAACAGCCTAGGACCTGAGGAGGGCACTGCGACTAAAACTGGCACAGCAAGGTGGGAGAATGGTTGTTTGCAGGTTTAGACAGCTGAACTGGCTCTCTAGTCTGGGACAAGTGTCAGGGCTGAGCACAGGAGTGTGGACCGTGTTGTTGAGCACATAGGAGCAGGACCAACCCTTGCAGCAGTAGCAATGAGTTAGAGCAGCTCAGTCACCTTCTGCATCCTCATCTTAACGTGCTCTGTCCTCATAGTTTCTGTCAGCTACTTTATGCTTGTCCTAAACTCTTTGGTACTACTTTGCACAGTACTCATACTTTTTTGAAGAACTATCATGACAATCCACCCCAGAAAGGTGCATAGGTTGTCTACCAGAATTTGGCACATGAGTGCATGTTTATCACAGGAATTTCGTGTGTCAAAAAAAGACAGCAAATAGTGGAAGCCTTTCTTAGGGGAGGGGAAATTGAGAAGAGTCTTGTGCTTGCTTAAATAAAACCCCTCATTTTCACACTCCTCAGCAGCAGCACAAAAGTTAAAATACGGAGTTGACTTATTATTTTTAAGTAGTGTTGCACCCACAATAAACATCCACCTGCTTTTTGGCTTTGCCACAAACATGTTTTATGATGTATAATGTCCTAGTGTCTCTTTCTGTCATCTATAAACTGGACTTTATGCAGACAGGCTGCAGGGCAGCAGACAGCCATGGGTTGGAGGAGGCTGTGCTGCCCTACAGCCACTCCCTGGCACTACTTGTAGTTTGCATCTAAAACTGCTCCTCTACTTACACGTGCACATGCCTCACAGGGGCACATGCAAGTTAATGCATTGCTGTTTGTAAAGTGCTTTGAGATCTTTGGATGAAAGTGCAACTGAATATAAAATGATTAAATTAACTGGGGTCACCCTCATGCCAGGAAGGAAGGGTAATCATGTCCTGTGTCTGCCTTTCGTGCTGGACTTCACAGGCATGCGTATGAGGTGCTTCTGCAGTCCCCATAGTAGGAAGGGCAGAGAGCACTTTTGTCATGGCACGAACCATTCACCTTTTGCTAGCCACTTTTGGAGAAGGCAGCTGCTTCAGAAAGGCTTAACAGGTCAAAGACTACAGCTGACTCTAATGGAAGTCATTGGCCATGCCTACCACAGGCTCTTTGGTGTTTAGGGATGGGATACAATACAGTTGTGTCAGCAGCACTCCTCTGCAAATTGCTAAAGAAGGACCCAATTGCTCAGGCTGAAGTAACTGACTAGAAGCAAATGTTGCACGTCTGACCACTCCAGTCAGATGGGTACAGGAGCTATGGGACAGAAGAGGAGGCAGGATGCAGTGTGAAGGGAAGCATGAAGTTTTCTGCTCTTTGCAAGGTATTAGCGTTCTAAAATTAGAAGAAGTGGAAAGCAAGATTTCAATAGGCTCAGTTTTCCACCCTTGTCCTGGAGGAAAGGCAAAGGATGATTGAAGTTGGCTGTAGTGCATATCCTATGCACATCTAGCCTTGGATACATGGAATGCATCCTTTTGTCTCCTGGGAAGGGTGAGTCCTTGAGCTTTGTTTTGTGCCTAAAATACAGTTTGAGGGGATTGTTCGGAGGTACTCACAGGGTCCTTTTACAATTTCAAGCTTGTTTGCTGTGAAAGCTTCATAAACTTCTAATTTCTCATGTTTGATTAGAAAAATTATATATGGGTACTCATCTGAGAAGCTGGCTACCTGTGGTTATTCTGGAAGGTGTCTTCTATTTTAGTTTACAAGCCTACATTGCTTGGGAAGTGATTGTAGAGGTCAATCTCCTCGTAATTCTTGACAGCCTATGGATTTCCTATCTGTAACATCCTTTCTTTTTCAAATTCAAACAATTTTGAAAGAATTTGGAGGCTAAGAAAATTAATACTACTATGGTCCTTAGTCTCCTTTCTTACCATGATAGAAATTCTTCCATTTGTGTAGTACTAAGGCTGTCACATGGTTGGGTAACTTTTTCATCTGAGAAGGCAGTTGCATTTTATTTTTAAAAAAATCAGAAATCCAAGCAGTGAGGGCCATCCAGGTTTGACTGCTACAACCTGTGAGTCTCTCACTGCCTGGACAGTTTCCAGATTTTTGCAAGGTTTCAGGTGGTTTTTTTCTTCTTAATATATCTAAGCAAAGGAGGGCTTGATTTTATTCCCAGATGCTTTTCTGGTGTTAAGCTTTGGCTGGCAAACCCTTACTATTTCTTTGGAGTGCTCTGCTAGGTACTGATGTTGGAGAGTGTTGCACTGGTACTCTAATTTCACAAGGAGCCTTATGCTAAATTCTACATCAGTTACTTAGTTTAAACTTAACATAAATTTTTCTGAGACTTCTCATTTAAAGGGAAAATGATACCACAATGGGATCTAGTGAATTATGTGTCTATAAAAGCAATACAGTTCAAAAACCCCTCAGATAACTGTAAATGCACAGTAGAAGACCTGTGTTGCTCATCATTTCTCAAGCATGGTCAGAACCTGAAAAATCTGTTTCTGCAGTGCCAGGGTAACTATTAGACATTAACAAGTAATACATGTGTAACTGTGTCCTGCAGGTTTAGAATGCCTGATGAGTCAAGAATTTTGCACTTAGCGATGTTAATACAACAGCTAACATTGATTTCTTTGGAGCAGCATCAGAGCTTAGCATGGTGCTTGGACATTTCTTGTTGAGGAAAGCGACCTAGTGCCTGCGATTTGGGTTCTATTGGACAGTAAAATTAATTCTTGAGCCTAAGCTAAATAACCAGTTTGTTCATCACTCACTTATATCCTTGTCTGTGGCTTGAACCTGGGCTGTTTGCGCTTGTACTGCAGATTGTCTCTAGTTTCTAGAGCTTTCTAACCAGCTGCAACTGGGATGCAAAAGCAGATTCCTGGTGGTGTTCCAGTAGCAATGCCCTGGGCTGTAGAATTGCTTTGTGAATGCCCCTTGCTGTTGTAGGGCTAAGCTGGATAGTGATGGATAAACTAAACAAGGGAGGGGGAACTAAATGGAACCTGGGCAAATATATAAGCATCTGTTTTTAAGAGGTATTCTTCTTTGGGATGTCCCATAGAGCAAACATTTTAAACATCTGATGATTCCTTCTCTTGGCAAGAAAGTTAAAGCAACAACAAAGCTCAGCTAAAAAAGGAGAAAAAAAGATCGCAGGCAAGGTGAAGTACTGGGGGGTGGGGTGGGGGGTGTGGAGCAGTGTAGGGGTAAAAGACCAAAGGTGAAAAGGAAGAGAAAAGTGTCAGATTTCTTCTGGCGTTTGTGTGCTCTGTATATAGAGTTGGAATATATTTTCCAGGAGAGGATTTCCCCTTGCATTTGCAATTCAAAGCTTCTAGCAAATTCCACTGTTTCCCTTGGCACATCTTCAGCCTCTGTGGATTTTCCAGTTCTGCTTTTCAGATGCAGTGTAACTGTCAAACTGTGGAGTTGGGGTGGTTTTGTTTTTCCTGTGAAGTAATGTGGCTTAAAGTATATTGTGGCATTCCCTCAGATTTCAAAAACAAAAAAGGTACAGGGACCTTGTTCTCTTGTGGATTTATTGTTTAATTTGCAGTTTTTAGGACCCCTTCTTTTTCCGCTTAGTTCCCATGAATGAAAAAATGGAAAAAGATTTGGGATTCCCTATGGTATCAGTAGATGTTGGATCAGATACTCTGTTCAAGAAAAATATTACTAATGACCTGGTTGAGATATGCTCGTAAACAGTACATATCATCAAAAGAGGTGATGTAGATGGGATGGTAAGTAGAGATGGAAATAAGACATGCTGCATCAGTCTTTAGGATCAAAAAAGCTTCTACTCTGCATTGTAATCAGTTTCATCATCCCCTGTATGCCTCCCAGAAGTATTTTTTTAGGTAGTAATTTTGGAATTGCATGCATAAGATAATATATTTTGTCTAGTAGGTAATAGTATACACATTACTAGATGCTATAGGCATTATAGGTGATAGCTTGCCTTCTTCTGTTTACCCCTCATAGTGTATAAAATGATTTTAAGTGATGTTTTAGCTTGTTAATGGCATGCATGTAAATCAGAAACACTTCATATTTGTCAAAGTGGGACTACAAAATAAGACTGATGTCCAAAACCTGGATATCTGCAGACAGCCTTTATGATGGAGAGCAGTAATTGTGGCTCTTCAAAAGCCCACATGCAGTGAAGATGTGTTAAGTTAGTGAAAATTGTTTCGACTCCTTCAGAACTGAAGTAGGATCTTGCAGATGGATCCATTACCAACATGAAGCTATGCAACAAGGTTTTTCCTGATAGCTGCTGTGATGAGCTAGTGAAAGTATTTGGGATAAGCTGCAGTAATAGCTAATTGTATGTGGAGGCCCAGCAGCTTGACCAGGCTAAGGGTTTCAAAGGGCTGTATGGGAGAATTCACTTCACAAGAGGCCCCTTTCAGATACTCTCCAGGTTTGGAGCTCCTTTCCTTTTTAGTGCGTGTTCTGGGAAAGCACTTTTATAATCCTTCTTTAGAGTTATTGCAAGCGAATGCAGTGATGGTTCAATGAAAAAGCATGAAAACAGTAATGGAATTTCTTTTCTTCCTTTTTTTTTCATTCCTAATAGGCCTTTTTAGAAAGTCAGACCATGTGTGTGGAAGCCTTATTAACTAGAGGTCAGGTTTGGAAAGAACTGTGGTAAATTACCAAAATGAATTTGGAAATAAACCTCAAAAGCATGCACTGGAGTTCTAAATTAGTACTTGCTAAATAACTATAGGGTTTATTTATGTTTAATCTTATGACAGATCAAATGTTTGATGTAATATTTAACACAAACTTAATAGGCAGAAAGAGTATTGTTAGCAGAAGTTCAGAATGCTGTGTATTTCACTTTGAGATGGCTTTCTTGTAAGGGAACTATATATCCTCTGTATTTCAATACATTCATTGCAGAAAATGTTTCTTAGTAGACTACGTAAATGCTCTGGGTGACCTACATAAAAGCATCAAATTGTTGTATGCAGCTGAGACAGAGAGAAAGCTAAGATTGGGGGCGGATGCAGAAGGCATTATTTCTCCCTCACTACACAAGGATTGATTTTTTGGTTTGTTATTTTTTAATCAGAGGTAGTTTTTGTTTCTCAATTTACACTTGTTCCTAACCTCTCAGGTATACATACTGTAGGACTGGTTTGGGTGGTAGTTTTTATCTTGTCCTTTGTCTACTATAACTAGAAAAGATAACTAGATTTAGAGGTTTTTGTACCCAATTGAAATAAAGGTCTCTGTTCAGATATGATTTGAATTTTGCGTGAATAACACGATTCTTCTGTTTGAAAGTCTCAAAGTACCATTTTCACCCTCTCATTCATAACAAGAATTTCCTCTCATGTTGCTTCTTATATGGAACAAGAGACTCATCCCCACCTTGATCCAGTTTCCTTTCAGGCAGTTGTAGAGTGATAAGGTCTCCCCTCAGCTGCCTTTTTCTCTAGGCTAAACAAACCCACTTTCTTCAGCTGCTCCTAACAGGACTTGTTCTTTAGACCTTTCAGCAGCTTTGTTGCCATTCTTTGCACCTGCTTGCACTTCAGTGTCTTCCTTGTAGTGAAGTGCCAAAACTGAACACAGTACTTGAGGTGTGGTCTCACCAGTGCCAATTACAGGTGGACAATCACTTTGCTGCTGCTGGCCACACAATTTCTAGTACAAGCCAGGGTGCTACTGATTGTCTTGGCCACCTGGGCACACTGCTGGCTCATCTTCAGATGCCTGTTGATTAACATCCCCACCTTGATCTTCTTCTGGCAGGCAGTTCTTCAACCACATTTCCTCAGGCCTGGAATGCCTTTGTGTCATTGAATTGTTGTGACCCAAGTGGCAATTGGCCTTCTTGTCCCTCACGCTATTGGCCTCATTCTATTGATCTAGCCTGTGAAACAGCAGCCTTGTAGGAATAGCAGGTTCTTATCTCACAATATATTTGACTCCCGTATCTTAAATGACTGGAAAATGTCAGCCTTCTGATTAATAAACTTAGGCAAGTATTTTAATCTTAAGAGAAGGCAGTGTTTGTTCAGAAATGTGGATTTTCCTATCTAGATAGTTTACTGGACACGCTAATTGAGTACAGTTCTGTGGTTCCTTGTGGCATCATGCAAATTAGCTAGAAATTCTGCTGTGAATTAACACAATTTGGTTACTGATGGAACTACAGGCAAGTCATCATCATTATGGTTTAAACTTATTAATGGTTGCAACTGTTGTTTTAAATCAGATTTGTTTTTAAATAGGATGAACATGAGAATCCTTTTGTGTTTCAAAGATGAAACAAAATGAATGAAGGCTGGTTATCCGTAGTATGATTTTAAGATATTAATAAAATACTCCACTGTAGAACTCCTCAAAGACTTTGGTTAAGATTTTTTAGGGAAAGAAAAGTTGTTCCTTTTTGTATAATTAATATTGTAGATCTCAGTAGTACTTATTGTTGAAGCCTCTGGAAAAGCTGGATGGATGAAATGACTTCCTTAATGTGGAATATAATAAACTTGTAGTGTAAATGCTTCTGCTTTCCCAATTACTCCTGTTAATCTTAAACAGGACACCTATTACTAGGCTACCAGTTTAAATTACTTAGTCTGAGTATCTAATACTCCCTCCTAAATGTGACTGGATCCAGTTGTATGATGATTTCCTCCAAAAAAATCTAATCATTTGGGCTAAAGAGCATGTTGGATAGCCTGGGCAGGTGTTGGAAACCTGAAGCAGCGACATAAGGTGTTTGGCAAACAGCTGAGCATGGGAGAAAGTGAAGTTTAGCCTTGGCATAGATAGCAGGTGATGAAACTGTGTGATGTCCCACTGTTCTGGGCATGAAGATATACATTAGCTTCTGCACTTCAAATTTGTCTGCAGCCTTGTGGACTTCACAGAAACTATCCACTATGCAGGCCCTGCTNAGGGAAACCCCGAAACCCCAAATCCCTCCAGGCACACCTCCCAAAGAGATTCTTCATTTTGAAGCAGGGGATTAGCAGAGGGTGACTTGGTATGTGTTTTCACTTTCTAAGTAGGCTTTCCAGTGCACTAAATTTACTTTCCTTTTTCAACTGCAGATTTCTGTTCCCCCTCCGAAGTGGGGTAGTGACAAAGGGAGAGTGGGTTACTTGCTGATCAAGTGCATTGCAGCAAGCTGTCCATGCTTTCTGTGAGCTTTGATATGGATGCAGTTGGTCATGTCTGAGGTGCTAATGCCAAACTTAATACCCTTCTGTTCTTGACCCCAGTCCTTGACAGCTCTGAAATGTACCTGTTGCAACTACTGTGTTTGTAGCGTAAGCTTAGGTTAAGTTCCTGAGGATCAGCCAGCAGATAAACAACTTGTGTTTTCTGGTTGTTGCTTGTAAAGAAATCTTGAAATAACATTGAACTGTGGCTCTTAAGAGGTATTGGCTGATTAAGAGCTTTGCTATTTGTATAACAGCAATAAATACAGCACTGCCTCTTATTAGCTGCTTATATAGTCCTGATGCTGCCATTTGAAACTTAAGGACACCTTCAAATCGGGGTTTCAAAGTTGGTATCTTAGTTAAGTGTAGCTGCTGTTCAATATTTAAATATCAGAAATGTAATATTGGAAAAAAAACAAGATAGAGTAACCTGGATTTGATGGCAATAGCTACCGGGAATAGTTCATGTGTGAAGGCATCAATTGGATTATTTTAGGGAGAACAGTCACACTGGACAGTTTACTTTGGAGGTATTTTTCATGATGAAGTCTCTAACATCTGCCATTCACCTTGTTTCTGCCTGGCCAAGAAATCACTAGGAACGTTACTTTGTTAAGCACAGTTCCATCACTGCAGGGGGAAGACTGCTGAATTTGCAGGCTACTTGTTTCTGCTGTGCAAGCGTTCAATATTTCATGTGATAACTTTTAATAAATTTCAAGTCTCGCTTTAGAGAGATGAGCCCAATAAAGAAACAGACACTTAAAAGTTATTTTTAGTTAACTTTTAACATGACCGAGGCAAGTTTCAGGCAGGTTAGTGGGAGGTGAGAAGTCTGCAATGTCCTGAGGCATCCCGTTTCCCTGATCTCTCAAATGTGATTAAATTGCTGTTTCTAGATGTAAATTTTGCCAAATAGCTGCTGGCTTCTAATATAAATTACAAAAATGTAGCAGTGTAGAACAAACTTGATAAACTGCATTAAGGCAAGAGCGAGCTGCCTAGGTTTCCTCTTTTGGCTAATCGCTTGCATTCACTGGTTAGCAAGACCTGTCCTCGCTTTTATTTTGTTAGCTGCTCTGCGTTGCTTTGAGTGCAAGTGGTTAGTTTAAAGAATATTTTTGTAAGGAGATGCATAAAAACATGGCTTTTTAAAAAATCTATTCTGGATTGTGTTAAAGTTGAGGTACACCAACGGAGAAAAACTAAGCGGAGAACGGACTAGGCAGACCTTGTACACTGTTCAAGTGTAAGAGGGAATTTCATCCTGTTCCATAATCGTGATGTTCTTGTTCTGCTAGGCTGTCTTGGCTGAATGTGTTCTTATTTTAATTGAAGGAAAAGACTACTAGATGTTACATAAAGCAAGGTTGAAAATTATTGCACTATTTTGGGATATTGAGGGGATTTGTGTCTTCACTAATGGCACTTGGGAATAAGGAATTGTGCTCTAGTAGTGTTCCCAAAAGGCGCGTAGCTTAAGCAGGAGGGTCAGAAAAGCAACCAAAGAAAATTAAGATGCTGTTTGGCATCTCATTTTGTAGAAAATGTAGCAACACAGGAATAAGTGTGCACTATACCAGCTTTGTGCAGCAGTCTTGTTGTGTGAGTGCTTTTGCCTGTGGCACTGTTCTTTGCCCTCTCTTTGGAAGGGGTGTGGAAAGGGCCAGTAGGGATGGAGCAGGAAAAAATATTATTCTCTCTGCTGTGGAGGTCTGTAATTATTACCTGCCCTGAGATGGTGGAATGCTTTTAAAGGTAGCCGCTCACTCCTGGGAAACCACACTAAATGCTCAGCTTTGCCCTTCTCTGGGGGTGATCTGGACAGTACAGTAGGTCTGAGGGCAGAACTCTCTATACTAAAAGCTGTTTGCTGTGTCCTGTACACAGCTGCGAATGCTCTGGGTGCAGGGATAATGCTGTGTGAAGCTGGTAAACACGATCTCACCTAACAGGGCTTAGGTCAATGTCAATAATTAAAGCATACAAAAAGTATTTGTGGCAGCCTTCTAATTCACTCTGCCTTTTCACCTACACCTTGTAGTACAGTGCTCTGAGGAGAGTGCCTGTGGAGACTGTATTTTCTCTTAAGCCTTCCTGAGGGTTTTGTGGGAGAGGGAAATGGCCACATCTCTTCCTCCCAGGGGCTCCCAAAATGTAATGTGGACGAATTCTGCAAATCCTCTCAGGGGCTCACTGTGTAAACAGAACCTCAGAGCCACAGACAAATTTTCCCTCTGTTTTTGGGCCTGTTTGGCATAGGGGTGCCAGACTTGAGGGCAATGGCTGCACTTTCTGTGCCTACTGAGCAGCTGGCTGGGGGCTATAGTTAGTAGCTTCTACTTGCAGGGATTTGCATCAGAATAAGGCCTGAAGCTTCCTGTCTAGAACAAAGTGGGAATTGCTGCTCCAGAGGCAGCAGGGAGTCTTCCCTTGCTTCCTCCTTCTCTTAACTCCAGCCTCTTACCTGTACCAGCTGTGGGACACTCATGCAAGTCTGTGCCAATGCTCTTTGAGCTGTTACTTGGGGAAACAATTTCCAAGTTGTCATTTCTTGCTGTTCATATTTTTTTACTTGCATTATTGATGTCCTTGTATTATACAGCATTGGCTTTGGTTGGTTTTGGCTAGATTTTGCAGTGTTTGGGTCTACAAAGGAATCAAGGTCATAAAAAACTGTTCCAGTTAGAGTGTCTTATCATTCTCTACCCTAGCACAGCTGTCCCAATGTTATTTACCTCGGCCTCCACCAAAAAAGGACAGTTTAAAAAGTTAGTTCCTCTATACTGTCACACTTTGCAGTCTAATTTCTCTCCTTTGTACTCTAATCCTGATCAGGAGAAAATCTTTAACCTCACTACTGTTACACATGGTAATGGCTGGCAATCTCAGGTCAAGGGACTGTCATCTCTACAGCCCCTTTCGGCAAGCAGGAAGAGCATCCCCAAGTTTGAGTTTGATGGATTAAACTGAAATGTTAATATAGGAGAAAATATAGAACTTTAAATACGGCTTGAACCTGCAGATCTCTCTGCAGATCCTGAACTCGGCATTTTCCTGCTGAAACATGTTGAGGTATTGGAATGTGAATGTGTGAATAAATAATCTGACTTACATTCCTCTTAATGTGAGACTCAAAGAGTTAAGAGGAGGATATCTTGTTGATATTTTAAGCATGGTTGTCTCCAAGATTAAATTCTTTTCTGATGTACTTTTAAAGACAAAGTTTTCATGTCCCGCCCTCCTTTATCCCCAAATTCGAGGGAGAAATCAACTGCAATTATGTTTTGACACAGCCTTGTGAAATAAAACACTAAGCTTGTTGTGTTATCTCATTAGATGCTTAACTTAAAGGAAAATCAGAGTTAAGGTTCTGAGTCATTGTCTCAGACTTAAATACCTGCAAAATTGTGGGTTTTTTTTAAGGTTCAAATGCTCTGAGCAATCAAATTGTTCAGAGCTTATAATAGCACATAAATATTGACCCATAAGTCTAACACCCCCATATGGTGTAGGTGCCAATGGCCTTATACTTGCCCTTTTGTTAAATTAGTTTCTCTGCAATAGCAATAATGGGAACTCTTAACTATGCAACGTTCAAGTTGAAACAATTAATTCATGTTTAAATATAGCTGAACTCCCTCATCTTGTGTGTATTCATGTTTTCTGCATGGCAGGCTTCGATAACAGCCCTCTGAATAAAGAGGCGTTCCCCTAGCTCTGATTTAAGTTGGGTCTGCAAGTGACGAAAAACCCTAACAGGGTGACTGAAAAAATCCTCTTTAAATTTAGGAAGAGAAAACCTTTCAACAGAAAGCATTGCGGAAAATGATTTTTGGGGGGGTGGAAACTGCATCCTGTTTTCTGCATGTTCCTCTGCAGTACAGCTGAAGGGATACAGAATTCTAGTATTTGTTAATGCTTGAGAGCCTGGTCTGTGTGTTTGCAGTTGAGGTGTATGGTATATTCATGGTTTGCATGGGAGGGAGGATTTTGGGAGGTGCCTGCAATAGTAAGTAGGAAGCCTGCAGCAGCAGCAATTCCACTCAGAAATTGTTGAGTGAGAGGAGTAACCCCAGTCAAGCTTCAAATGTTAGAGAAAGGAAGATGACCTCCTGAGGACTCTGATGTGACTGTATAATGTTTGCTGGGAGACTACAGTAGTTAAATTGAAGCAAAGGACTAGTCATGCAAGTATGGCTCTGGAGGACTTGGATTAAAATCTAAGGGTTAAATACAGTTCACCAGGGACACCTTAAAGAGTTGACTAAACCTTCAGGTTGTGCTGTGCCATTGCCTGTGCATCTTTTAAAGAAAAGTCTCATTTTTCTTGCAGAACTCTCCCATGGCAATTGTGTGTGGCAATACCCAATTTAAAAAAAAATCATTCCAAATCAACCCATTCTTTCAAAGCCCACTTGAGTCTCGTGAGCTTCCTTGTCAGAAAAGCTGGGATTTGCCAATATTTAGCTTTTATTTGCTGTTGGGCTGGCTTGCACTTAGGGAGTAATATGTTGATGAAAACTAGAAAGAAAAGAGCTATGCCACACAATTGCCACATCTCAGACTGATCCTCCTGCAGTTCCCCATTGTCTCCATGCATCCAGTTGTTATCATGAAAGCAAATAGATAGTACAAAGGAAGGATAAAAGAAAAACGGGGATACTGACAGGTGGAAGAGAAAAGCCATGCAAGTTGCAGATTTAGCTTGTGTGTGTTGGGGATGATGTTCACCTGCCTTTGCCCATTTACATGCTTTTACACCTGAGGTTGTGGTCCGTGCCCTTTCAGAATAGTTGTTTTCCCCAAACCCAGGTGAAACACTGTCCCTCTGTCCTGTAACTTCCCAGTAGGTGGGAAGCTTGCTGATGTTGTGTTCCTGTGTACTCCGCATGGTGCTGCGTGTCTCACAAAGGCAATTAGGCGCGTATGTATGAAAGTGCAGGTTACTTTGGGTGCCAATGAGACGTGGTCTGTCCTAATGCAATCCCTGAACTGATTGATTTTTTTTTTAAGGTTGAAATTTGCAAGGTCATAGTCATAAGGAAAAAATGTGTGAGTTGTTGTTTAAAAAAACAAGCCACCAAACAAACCCCCAATTGTTTTCCCTAAATTGGTTGCAAATGTGCAAGTATAAGTAACATTTGGGTTTCTTTAACAAACTCCCAAGAGATTCAGCAGTTGCCAAGGTAACAGTGCTACTTTTAATAACAATAAAGAAAGCCTATAAAGCTTCCACATTTCTCGTTGTCTAAGATAATGCTGCCCGGATACTATAATAACATTATTAGCATGTACTTTCTTTTCTTCATTGAATAACGTGTCTGGTTCCTAAATTGATTGTAAAGTAGTGTCTAGCACAGTGGGGTCTGGGCTCATTAATGCTCCTGGATACTACAGTAACATGTAGAAATAATGAAGTAGTTTTTAGCTCCCCGTCCGTTTCTCAGAATGTCCTTCGTTTTGATTCTGCTTCCTGTGGCTGTCACTGTAGTATGTGGTTGTCTTAGATTAGTTAGTTAAATATTACTGTGATCTTTTTAATGCAAAAGCATCAGTGCAAGTAAGTCCTGCAGATGCTCTTCATGACTAAGCTATACCTCATAAAACATTGAGAGGAGTAGTTCATTATTAATGGGAAACTGCATATTACTAAAGAAAACTGTTTCTGGTAATAAAATATTGTTGTTCTTGCATCTCTTAAAGCTGCCCTTTAGAGGCTAAATGGATGTCTTCTGTTGTGCTTTCCACAGGCCCTCCACACCCACTCACCCCCCTGAAATTTGAGCTTCAACTGAACTTTGGCAATAGCTCAACGTAGTTACTGTGGATATAAACTCCTAGGTCTGGGTGGATTATTTGCATTCTGAATACTTGACCTCATGTTTCGTTCCAGCCGAGTTTTCTACCTTTCTTTCAAGGTTTTGGCACCTCACAAATGAGAGGAACCCATTCTCCTGCTTATTTCTGTTGTCAAGTCTGTGATTTAACTTTTATTTTTAAGAGCCTTTTTTCTTTTTTTCTTTTTGCCTCTGTGGTTGTGGCAAAACTCGGTCTTTAATTAAAGAGGTCAAAACAAACATTTACTGGAGATGTGGGCTGTGTTACTTGCTTTAAAAAAAACCCCATCTCCTACTGGCTTCTTAATACTTTTGTTCTGAGGAATCTCAGTGAAATTACATGAGTAGTTAGAGACAACTGTCACCAGCTGGAATTCTTGTTACATTGGAGGTACTAGGTTTTAATTGGTCTCTAAATGTGGACTAATTTTGCCAAAAAAAAAAGGTACAGAAAGAAATCTCTTATGGGCTGAACATATTTGGTGTAGGAGGAGAAACAGCATTCCCATTTGCAGCAGTTTCCAGCACTGACTCCCTTAGCTGGTTGTCTCTCACCAACACTTAATGACCTCAGGAGAGGTTAAAGCAGGATCTTGTAGTTTGTAGGATTAGACAATAGTTTCTGAGGTTTCATCTACACAACGAGTTCAAAGCAATACTGTATCTGAGTTTACCAATTTCCTTATGTTAGTGCCCGTGAAAACAATTTTTCTCTTTTTATCTTGAAAAAATGCAATTATTTCCATTCCTCTGCAGCTTTCCACCTCTCCAACCCAACGGTATTGTGGACACAAGGGTCTGAATAGGTGTCCCCCTCAAAATTCTCCAATGTGTGCTGAGCACTTGTGCACCAAAAGCACGTCCTGGAGCTGCTGAAGTATTTTTACCACACCCTCTCTCTGAGCTTGCTGTAGTCTTTGTCAGTGTTTGTCACACAGGACTGACTGCATGGCATCAGTGATGGTTGACTGAGGGTATGCACTGCCGCTGTGAAGATCTTGAACAGTCCTTTGAGTAGGAGCACACCTTGGAGCACGTGAGCATGGTTTCTCATGTTGGAGAGCCCAGAAGAGGGTGTTGCTTTTGAAATACATCCTCGGATGTTGCACAAGACCTTATATAAGAAAGCATGTCTTTGGCCTACTTAGTGCCCCTGTCAGTAATGGAAACCTTCTGTGTTACAGATGTGAAATGATTAGCACCAATTCTACATCTGCTTTATTTGAGCCGTATAGGTTGTACAAGACAGACACTACTTCAGCATTAAACCTGAGTGCATTTAAATCTTTGCTTTTATCTTTTGTCAAAGGGTTTTCATTACCTGAAATAAGAGGCTATTTTATCTAACTCCATATGGCGGGGGGATTGGACTAGATGATCTTTTGAGGTCCCTTCTGATCCCTGATGATTCTATGATTCCATATGAACACATCTTATCAATGACTGCATCAAATATTCAGCATTTATTTTAAATCATTCCTTATATTAATGCAGAAAAACTTATCCTAGGGCAGAAGGTTTCTTCAAGGCCTTTGACCCAATGAAGTCTTCCTTTGATTTGACTGTGATGCAGGATACTGTTCCAACTTGATTCTGTCATTCAGTATTTTTGCTTACACTAAGGTGCTTTGAGGCAGGGATTGTCTTTTTCTGGTTTGTTTTCACAGTGCCTCAGGTGTTGTCCTTGTCCATGGCGGGGTCACCAGAGCTACGTTGCAAAGCAAATAACAGGTTACTGCAATTGAGCAAGATGACTCAAATAGCTTGCTAGCTTGCTTACTTCAAGAGTATTTCCAGACCGGATATGTAAAGGAAGAGCAGAACAGTGGTGACCAATAATAACAGGATCAGACTGGAGCAGGTAGTTCAAGCTGTAAATTACGGCGGTTACACTATAACAGTACTACTGATTTTTAAGTACTGGAAAAAATAGTGTTTCCAAGTCTTCTCACCTCTATTCTGGGAAAAATTGTTTTTAGGATAAGTATCTGATAGGCTGTACTTTGACAAGTGCAGAGCAGTTGTTTCTTCACTGCAAGTTCAATTCCATAGTTAGGATTGCAGTAAAGGATGTTTCTAAGCACAAATTACCATCAAACGACTCTCTCAAACGTTATGCTATTGCATTCTCCCTTTCTGTCTAGGCATGCACACACCAAAAGTGCAAATTTGCCATTTCCAGAGAAGATTGTTGGATGTTAATGATGAAAGGCTGATGTAACAGTCAACTGATGAATTCAACATGTAATTTTCTGCATTTTTATAGTATTGCTGCTCAGCTGCCATTCATCCTCCTGCTATCTGGTTTTGCTTCAATGCAAATAGTATTGATAACAATCCTAATAAGAGTCAGTCCTTGCTCTTCCATTTTTCTATTTCACCGCAATTAGCTGTTGGTTAAGAGTTTTAACAGAATAAACTCTCTAGCTTGATACTGCTCTGTAGGAAAGCGTGTTTTGGAGTTTGACTGTGGTGTGGTGTGCTTTTTTTTAAATTCTCAATTGCAAGGGAACAGAAGTATTTGAAAGTATTTTGAATTATCTGATTGTTTTGTCAGTGCACTCAATTCCAAAAGCTCAGTATGTACCATCTGAACAACTGCCTCATTTCTCTTTAGTTACTTTGAGGCATCTGGGACCTGATTTGCTGAGGAGGTGTCACTGGATCTTCTGTCCCCTAACTCTCATGCCCATGATCAGCACACTGTCTGCCTGTGTGCAAGCACACAACAATGTCTCATTTTGAATCACAAGGCAATGATGGACAATGTGATGCTCAAAAGAAACAGTATCTTAGAGAAAAAGGGGCTTGAGAGCTAGAGGGAGTAGTTCAAAATCAGTGTCAAGTTTTTGAGTTTTTCTTGGATTGATAGGCTTCTGGTGATTCATTAGTGCATCTACCAGGCAGACTGCCGCTGCAGTAGAACACAGGCCTGCCCAACCTTGGATGGGAAAGCAGGAAATAGCTTAAATCCACTTAGAAGCTTGTAATAACTTAAGGACTGCCCTGGCCTAATTGGGAGCAGCACTGGACTCTATATACAGGCAAAGAGAGTGTTTGAGTTTTCCTATAAAACTTCATGCTCAACAGGAAAAAAAAGCCAATTACTATTCTTTAATTATAATAGTTGACTGTGAATGAAGCGCTGATACTATTCAGACGTTTTACTAGAGATGATGAGGTAACAAGAATTCAGAGAAGCTTGGGTGTATTTTGACTGTGATGCACCATGCAGCTGTTCTTTAACTCTTTTCTTCTTCTACCATCTTCTGCTATCTAATCATTGTGATGGATACCTTGTCACTTGGCTCACACAGCATATGAATGGACAGATGCAGAGGTCTCTTTCTTTACTGCATAATGATTTTTCTAAATGATTTGTAACAAATAGATCAGGCAAAGAGTTTCAAGATAAAATGCAACTAAATTGTTTTAAGAGTTGTGGAATATTGATATCTGTAGAAATTCAGTATCCTGTCAGCATCTTGCCAACAAAGAGCAGCAGAGTCAACACTTGTGTCACTTTAGTAATGATACAGATGTTAACGATTGATGCTGAAGTTTGATCAGCTTGACCAAGCAAAATTGGGATAGAACAGTCAAAGTTAGTGTTTTTTATTAAATAGTGTGGCTGTAAGCAGTCCCAAGATGTTCTGTGCTGAAGCATTTAAAGATTCATCATGAATGTTTGAAAGGGGTGATTTTGAGAGCGGAAACCACTTCTATGTAAAAAATTCATTAACAGAAAGGATGGGTTCGTCAAAAGGTTTAATCCAATTACAGCGGGCAGCTGATGTAATTGAGCAGCCTTTCATGGTGTTGGAAGGTGCTGCTGCTGAGAGATGCTTGGTGTGTGTATAAATCAAGCTATGTGAGGCCTTAAATTATTTGGGAGCAAAGACAGAATTGAATAAAGATTTCTGGCATGTTGAGGTGGCTGAGGATCATTACAGCTGTCTCTGAGTGGTGGAGTTCTGTTTTTTGAGTGTTTTTAGAAAATCCTTCTAATGCATGACACCTCTGGCCATGCCGATGGCCTTAACAAGGGCCTGAGACTGGGGTATATAGAGCTGTGAATTCTGTCTGATTATAAATCACTGCTTAACATGTTGTGGCAATTACTGCACAAGATCAAAGATCTTTAGTAACTTCACGTTGTTTCTGCCAGAAGGTCTCTTTTGAGTAATATAACAATTTTAAAAATGAGAAAGCAATTACCTTTTTGGGATTGACCCTCCCAGTTACACTCAGAGCAACATGTTATCTTTAACTTGATAACAATTAAAAAAGAGGTTTTACAGGGATTCAACAGAGCAGAACACAGTGTATCCAAGGAAATAGTTCGAAAGAACACTTCTTCTAATCGTTTTTACAGAATTACAGAATTGGGAAAGAAGTGTTCAGTTTTTATTTTATTGCTACTTAATGATTGAGAAGGCAGATTTGAAACACTGAGTGCACTTCAGCAGTGACACTGGTCAGGTTTCGATTTGGAACTGGCTGAAATAAAACTGTCTTCCTGGTGAACTCATGTAAGTGAATAGTTAGTATGACTCCTCCTGAGTTCATCTATGAATGAAGAAAAGGAGACATCAAACACTCAGGAAATGGGAACTGCATGAACTAGTATGTGCTGTTCAAGGTAGCCACATTGGTGATGCAGAAACAGTATGTATGGTAAGACTCTGCTGCTCTGATGTCTTCTAGAGCTTGCACCAGTAATGTTCTCCTTTGGACCATGGGCACAGCATTTGGATGCCAGTGCCGAACCTAAAGTAAACGACATGTTGTAATCTATTCAGTCAATGGAAAGCAACCTTTCCTCAGATGGCCTCCAGGAGAGCCATTGTGGCTAGGAGGTCAGGGTAACTTGTATTCTGATTTCAAGCTGGTTTTTCCAGCTGTGGTTGATTGGGACAGTTTCTCTAAGGAGTAGATGAGTGAATTCTGTGGAAGGAGGGGAAAAAAGTTATCTACTGAATGCAGAGATTTGCAGTCTGTAGGATGTGGTAGATAAGCAGTGGCAGAAGAGGCTACTTAAGCATGACTGATGATCTTATGCAAAGAGGAGGAAGCAAAGAGCCAAGGCTGAGGCATGACAGGAAAAGCTTGTGAAGAACGAGTGTACTGTGGAGAAGATGATAAAATTCAGATTCTATTACTTGCTTAAAAATGCAGGAAGAAGTAAAACCTCCCATTTTTAATACTGTCACTTCAGTATTCAGTCTTGCTTTTTGTTGACATTTCATGCTGCTAATATGGAAAAATGTTCCATTTTGCTGTTCAATCTACAATTCTTTGTGTGCTTTAACATATTTCTTACCTGTTTTGCATAAAGTATTCCTAGGCACAGAACAGATTGCTTAGAAGAACCAACTCTCCAATGGAAAGAGAGCAGGCAAGGGAGAGCACTGAGTTTCTATGGCAAAGTATAACAAGGAATATATATTAACAAAAAAAAATTGATAAATAGATTTGAGGTCCCTTATGATGTAGAAACTAGACGATAAGTCAGATTCCTACTTAAACTTTATTCTACCTCTTTGTGATGGGTAGATCAGGTGGTTTGTGAGATTAGACCAAAATGCTTTAGTGTTTGTAATTCCTGAGAGACTTGTATTGTCAGGTGTGTTTGTGTGAACTGGCTTGTTTTTTTTCAATTCCACTTGAATGGATGCTTTTTGTTTCAAAGGCCAGTATGTGCAAGATTTTGGTGTCTCTTAGTGGTGTTGTAAGGTTGTTCATGAAGCTTTTTGTTTGGTTTTTTTTTTTTGGTGAAAATAGCATCTTGCTTTCATTTTCAGTAAATAGCCTAGCTAGAGGAATTTTTAAATCTGGGCTTTCAGTTTAAAAATGGCACACCTATAATTAACTGCTGGTATTGTAGATGAGCAAGCTTTTATATCGAAAATTCTCATGTCCTTGATTATGACTTACAGTGGCAGAACAGGCTATTTAAGTCATTGTGATAAAATAAATTGAGCATCATGGCACTTAAACTTCCTGAATACTAATGTATTTAAAGCACAGACTTCTAGAAATGATGCCCACTCATGCTATTCATCCTGCTTCTATGCTCTGTTCTCTTGTAACCAGGGATAGTAGTGCTCAAACATGTGGACATTAAATCAACTACTTAACATGTTTTCAGGTTTTTTTTTAAAGGATACACACATAATCCTCTTGGATGAAAGGAATGCTAGAAGGATGCAATATAGTGTTATTTGCTACAGATACTTAGACTATCCTGGAAGATTAGTTTAGTCACCACTTTTCAGGAGTTAGGATGAGTTAGGGAGGGTGTAGTAGTTCACTTATTTTCTGCACTGAAAAATCTTATGTGCTGATTACTGTAAGGCGTACAGTCTGCTCTTTCACTGCAATACTATGGAACTGGTAAAATGAAGCAATAATTAGGATTAATTAGGATATTACTCCATTTTAAAGATAATTTTCCCATTTAGTGTGTGGTGTTCCTCTGGTTAGCACAGGGAATCTGACTTGAGAGCACCTCATATTCTTCACCTATTGCAGTGAAAATGCAATATTATTTCTGACTTTGGTGTGGCTGCATCTGCCGCAGAGTTTGTATGAATAAGCAAATTATGCTGGATGTATGGCGGCCTATAAAGTGGTTTTGGGATCATAGGATAAAAGCTGCTGTATGGATGTGAATTAAGTTATCTGATGAACTGTAGCTCTAGGGCAGGGATGAGGGTGTTTTGGCTAGGGCAGTTTATTACACCCGTTCTGAAGGCAGTAGAGCACTGTGTATCCGGTTCTTCCTTGTTGACTAACCAGGGGGTTGATCTAAATGCTGCTGTATCCTGCTATATGACAGGCATTTCTTTTGGCACATGTCACTGTGATAGCTTGAGGGATATGCATTCAGTCACATCTAATAGAATTAGTAAAAAAATACTGTGATCCTGACTGAGAGACTAAATGATTAATACCAAGGGCTGAAAAACTTTTGGAGTCCCTCCAGCCAGTGTTTCCATGCCCTCTTATAGGGAAGGGTCAGGAAATTGTACAACCAGACATGATGGAGCCACAGTACCCAGCTTTCCAGGACAAATCCTCATTCACTTACTCCCAGGATGCAGAGCTTCTCCTGGGGAGTGATACCTATACTAGTGTTTTCTTTACCACTCTTCTCCTTCTAGTCTCCCCCATGGGAACTTGCCCATTCTTCTTTAGAACCTGGATCTTGCAATTTTACCCTCTCCTTGCTTCCCTATCTTTTTCATTAAACATCTTGGCTTTAATCCTCCAGTCTTCC
This sequence comes from Upupa epops, assembly GCA_013397515.1. NCBI lineage: Eukaryota > Metazoa > Chordata > Aves > Bucerotiformes > Upupidae > Upupa > Upupa epops. Next base: position 978,622 of record VZRI01003996.1, on the reverse strand, counting down.
CTTGCCTTTAAAGACCTTTTGACAATAAATTGGAAATGGAAAATCTAGATTTCAGCTCCTCATCTGGGCATGTTTGGGAAAGAAGAGCTGCATTAGCAACTGGAAATTATCTGTGTGCTGTGCTCTAGGGAGATGATGTATGTTAAAAGTATGCCAAGAAAAGATTAGTCAAGGTCAGGGGTAATCTAGCCTGGACTTGTCTGGGTCAAAACATGACTGTTATTTCCACGTGTAAGCAAAGTATGTATTTTTAATGCTTTTTTTTCTAAGGTAAGGATATATTGCTTTGCATAATTCCAAAGCCTTTGTGGGCTGCAAGTACAGCAAGTTTCTTCTGTGCTCCATACAGATGGTAGATAACTATCTTGCGTGTGGTGCAATGAAAATCCACCTTCAACCCACTTGTGTCCATCAGCCAGCCAACAGCATCTTAGGCAGCTGATCCCTTTGGACTGAGTAACACTTATTTTCTTTGTTTGGAAGGTTGATGTGTGCAAGTTGTCATTTGTGGATCCCTTGGAGCTAGAAATGTGTTTGATCACATCTGCTGGCAAGCAAAGGCCAGAGGGGAAGCCTGGCAAGTGACCCAGGGGACTGCTTTCCCTAGCTATTAGCTCTGCTGCAACCCAAGATGAGAAAGCAGCAAATTTCTGGAAACATGTTTTTGTTCAGTCTCAGGCTGCTTTTCCTTCCTTTTCCCTGACAGTCCTCACCTCTCTCTTGCCTTGAGGGTAAAAAAGGGCTGGAAAGGGGAAAACCAAGAGCTCTGGGAGAGGAGCAAAGATGTCTGTGGGGTTAGGCAGCAATTAAAATGGGAATGTCCAGAGGGTGGGAAAGAAAGAGGAGGCTAACTGTTCTCAGTATCCCTGTGCTGGTAGTTTTATTAACTCTGTCTCCTCACTCAAAAGCAGGAGGCCTGTGAATACTACTAGTTTTGAGCTCCTGTACTGATTGAGTGCATAACTGATTGAGGCCCGTGCAAGAAGATTTGTCAGTCAAGGCTCTCGTTTACTTGAATCATCAAAGATGTATGTTTGAAAGGACATGATGGTTGTTTTTCTGTTGCAGCTTGCTCTATTCCTAGGCATCTAAACAGAGAGGCTGTTATAGCCGCAAAAGGCAGAGCACTGTGGGTCAAGGAATATCAGGTAGCGACAGGACTAGGGGGAATGGAACAAAACTGGATATGGGTAAATTTAGACTTCATGTGAGGAGGAAGTTCTTCACTGTGAGAGTGCTGGAATGGGTTGCCCGGGGAGGTGGTTGGGGCCCCAGGCTGGATGAGGCTCTGGCCAGACTGATCTAGGGTGGGGTGTCCCTGCCCATGGCAGGGGGGTTGGTGCTGGATGATCCTGTGGTCTCTTCCAACCCTGACCAATTCTGTAACTTCTTCCCAGAGAGGGTGATGGGGCACTGGAGGGGGCTGCCTGGGGGGGTTTGTGGAGTCTCCTTCTCGGGAGACATTTGAAACCAGCTTGGAGTTGGTCTGGGTGATCCTGCTGTAACAGGGGGATTGGACTAGATGGTCTTTCAAGGTCCCTTTCAATCCCTGATGATTCTATGTTTCTCTGAATAGCAAACCAATGTGGAGTAGATTTACCAATAACTAGAGAATAATCTGTAAGAAATTGTTTATTTACTGACTTAAACTTCTTGCTGACTGCAGATAGCTTGCTCCGTTTCCCACTTTGGTCTGAGATTATCCCAGAAGAACTTGCAGTTTTCTTGATGTCAAGCGAAAACAGCACAAATGTGCAGGTATCCGTTATTTAGACAGGTGTATGTGCTCTGTTAGGTGGTCAGACTGAAAAGGAGTATTACGGTTCCATTTTTAGTAGACACACAATATTTTTGTTTTTCCCTAAAAGTATTCTGATTTACTGAAGTTCCTGCTAATAAACTCATCTGCTAAGTTATTCCTGGGAGATGAGCAAGGTAATTTATACACTCCATGCAAATTATTTCTTTTAATTTGAGCGGTTTTACATGAAACACATGTTCAGAAAGCATTTCTTTAACTAAAAAAACACCTGCTTGCCAGCTCTACCTTGACCTTTGTTTACCTTTGGGGGCAGCCAAGTTGTCTTTTAATCAATTTTTATGTATTGAAATGAATGGATTTTTTGCTGGTTCAGCAGAAAATACCTAGTTTTCTGAAAAGCACCAAGTGGTTGTTTTTACAGGACTGTCCATGCTTGAACAGCCATGGTAAGTACCAGAAAGTCACACTCTAGCAGTTCTCTTGAGACTTCTAGCTCCGCTTTGCAGACTTTTGCTGAACTTCTGAGCTCCTATCCTAAAACAAATTTCCACATCTTTTTTTGAAGCCTACCTGTTCTTACAAGAAGTCTTAGTACAGAGGAGGTTTGTTTATGAAAGGATATACTAGACTCCTTCATTTGCAGCCAACTAAAGCAACTCTCACTTGCTAGCTGCTCTAATTGATTTTTATTTTTTATTTATTGTTTTGAAGTTAAACAAATAGTAGGTTAAAAAACCTCCAACCAATGCCTCTGGATATTTTTGCCACATGGTGATGAAACGTGCTAGTACAAACAAAAAGCAAACCACCAAAGTGTGGAGGATGACATTGCTTGCAGATGCCTTGTCCTTGTCTATTAACAACTTAATGAATGCATCTCTTGTCATGGACTCTGCTTCCATTGTTCTGGGATTGTGATGTGTCCTTTGGATTAGGGAATCCAGGCAGAATTATATCTGGCCATGGACATCAAGGGCAACAAGAAAGCCTTATATATATATTGATGAGGAAAGGAAAACTTTCTACTTTGGCCTTTTCTGGAAGTAAACAAGCGACCTGTTAAGCTGGTATACAAAAGACTGAGTTGTACAATGTTTTTTACCTCAGTCTTCACCAGGAAAGCTCTCAAATCACACAACCCAAGTCAGAGGCCAAAGGCTGGAACTGGGAGAAGAAAGAACCTCCTGCGGTTGGAGCGGATTAGGTTCATGACTATATAACGAACCTGGAGTATTGCAAGTCTGTGAGACCCGAAGGGCTTTACCCATGGATTCTGAGGGAACTTCTGGATGAAGTCTCTAGGACTATTATTTATCATATTTGAGAGATCATGGCAGTCCAGTGAAGTTTACCCATCAACAGGAAAAGGGGAAACATCATCCCCATTTTTTAAACAGGCAAAAGGTTGACCCAGGGAACTACAGGCAAGTCAGTCTTGCCTCTCTTCTTGGCAGGATCATGGAACAGATCCTGGAAACTATACTGAGACAATGGAAAACAAGGAAGTGATTGGTGGCAGCAAACACAGTTTTACTTGGGGGCAGATTTTGACTGAGAAACTGGCCTTCTATAACAGGGTTACAGCTTTGGTGGGTAGAGCAAGTGTCACCATCTAACCACACTTGTGCTAAAGGAGGGTAGGTTTAGATTAGATATTTGGAAGTACTTTCTCACTATGAGGTACTGGAACAGGTTGCCTGGGGAGGTTGTGCATGGTCTTTCACTAGTAGTGTTCAAGCCCAGGTTGCATGGGGCCCTGGGTAACCTGGTCTAATGAGAAGTATCCCTGCCCCTGGCAGGGGGGTTGGAAGTAGATGATTTCTGAGGTCCCTACCAACCTAAGCCATTCTAAATTCAAACCAGCAGTGGTAGCCTGAGTTCAGCTAACAGTGGCAGATGTGTAAGATGCACAAAGCTTATTTTGATGCCACTCTAACAATATCTGAGTGAATATAATAATACAAGAGTTTAAGTGGGCTTGATCCAGTATTCCCTTGGAAGAGTTTAAGGAGAAAAAATATGCTGTCATGGCTAATATCAAACAGGGAACTCCCCTTTTGACCCAATTCCTAAACCCAGAAGAAAAAGTACAATTACAAAACATATTTTTTTCCTTGAGACATTTTTTAATTTCCTCTTAAGCTCTGCTGCACAAGGTAAATCTCATAATGTTTTCAATCCGGTTAGACTTGAGTTAATTGGCAGTCTTTCTCTTTTCTATTGCACTACTGCTGGTAGCATTTAATGATTTCTTTTTTGTAAATCCATGTAGTGAATACACTGGGTCACTTAACAGAAGGTGAAAACTCTTCATAAGAGAGGCAGCTTTTTCTATATTTATGCAAAAACTATGAAAAGTTAACTTGTTACCATTCATTCTGTTTCTAACCGTACAGAAGACAATTAAGTTCGAATTTGTAGTGAATTTGCACTCTGATCTTAACCTTTGTACATTCACAAGCCTTTTTGNCCCTCACATATTTATAGGCATTAAAGAGGTCACCCTTCAGCCTCCACTTCTCCAAGTTCAAAAGACCCAGCTCCCTCAGCCTTTCTTCATAAGGGAGGTGCTCTACTTCCTTCATCATCTTCAATGCTCTACACTGACACCCTCCAGCAGCTCTGTGTCCTTCTGATGGGCCCAGTACTGGACACAATACTCCAGATGCAGTCTCACTAGTGCAGAGTAGAGGGGGAGAAGAACCTCTCTATTTGCTAACCATCTCCTATTTGATTCCCCCTCCCAGGGTGCTGTTGGCCTTCTTGGCCACAAGAGCACATTGCTTGCTTGTAGTCATCCTGCTTTCCTGAGAATCTGCCTTTGGAAACAGGATGGTTGTCTGTTGAACTACGTTCTGTGTTGCTAAAATAAGAGGATTATGTGAAATTTTAAAATACGCTTTTATGTGTTATAGTGCAGTGACATTGATGGGGTATGTTGTTTGTGTAGTAGTGTGTCTGTTTCTGTGGTATTTAACCAGCAGTCACTTGCCCGAGTACTTAAAATATATTAAAATTCTATTCACGGGAAATTGTCTTAACAAAATGTCATCTGCCATTCATAATACCCAATGCTTTAAGAAAGTTTCTTGCTGTCTGTCTCTTCCCTCTTACTGGTCATTTGAGAAACCTGCTTGTAGAAAACAGCTAAATGGTTAAACTTGCTAGAGGAACTTGTTCGAAAACCGTAAGAATACTAATGTTAAGAACCTGAACCTCAGTTAGCTCTATTGTAAAAGTGGGTCGATGTGGTCCTGCTCAGTCATTAGGTTTGCGGACACAGCACTTTGAAACAGTCCATTAAGGCAAAAGATTTCCCAATTAGATATTCACGTGGCAGTTGAAATTGCATCAGAATGTTAACCACTTCAAATTCTCAACAGCCTTTTTAAACTTTGACTGTAATGGTTTTCATTCTTACTGCATGGGGAGAGAGAGATGCTTGAAATACTTGTTAAAAATAACCAACCCCCATGTCTGCGCTGACTGGATGCCAAGTTGTCCTCTATGTAACTTGAAAGGGCTGTGATATTCATTCAACTGCAAGTACTGCAAATTTTCAAGGGGACATTAATACGCCCTTACAATCTTACCGTGACAGTGCAAGTGATGCAAAGGTTTCCTCCGTAAACTGAGTCAGGAACAAATGTTTAGAGCCATCTGATCTTCAAAACTTTGCATTTCATAGTTTTGTGTATTTATTGTGAATAGTAAGATAAAGAATCAGTCAGATATTCTGGTAGAATTAACCTAATTTAAATACAAATGCTACTTGTACTGTCCTTGAGGAAATTACAGCAGTTACTTGGTAGGAGGAGCTTTACTATATGGTCTACAATTGCTGTTAAATTCAATCTCATTAACTAGTCTCCTGAGAGCTTGTGGTTCAGAAAATAGGTAGTTGCAAAGTACCTTGGACTAATGGAGCTGAGGATCCTCCAGAGTGATGCATCAGTAGAGTTGTGGTATTCAGTAAAGTCGATTCTGAACAAGTTAGACATTAAAATACTGGAGTCAGACATCTGTACCTGTCTAGTGAAAACAAGACAAGAAGGGCACAGATCAAATTATCTAGAAGTCTGCTTCAGTGCTCTGTACTCATGTATGTTCCTTACAAATAGTGTTAGAGTACTTTAGAGCAATTCCTTCATAAATGACAAGAAGTACTCTAAGACTGAAGCTGTGTGCATGCAGATAGATTCTTATTGCGTGCAGAAATAGTCCTTTTAAAGACAGTGTCAGGGCTGCACGTTAGAAATTGATCAGCATCTCTAGATACTCTTAGAATTTATAGCCTTGACAGTAGTAGTGGGATTAAATTTAGAAGGCTTGTTTTGGAATGTTTATGAGTATATTAGAATGTAATTTTTTGGAAGT
>VZRI01003996.1:918554-972403 GCA_013397515.1 Upupa epops | reverse complement strand
TGGTGGTGGGGGATGGTTTTGTGTGGGTTTTTTTTTTAGTAGTTTTGGTTGTTTACATGACAATAGAAGTAACTGAGGTAGTAAATATATTAGTGACACTGATTGATTATTTGAATGTAAGCATAGTGAAATGCTAGAAGCAAGCTGTGTTCTCAGTGGCTGGCACCGTGGAGGATATACCTGTTTCGTTTAGGTTTGGTCAAGATTCAACTAGAAAAAACTATCAAAATGGTTTGTACCAACAGCGCTACGTATTCTGTATATGGAAATGAGGTTTCTGTTCTTGCTTGAAAAGTCATGACAAGAATTAGGTGTGAAAGAACATATATTGGGCTGTTATTATTTTGTTTCTAGTGAAACAAAACTTGTCCTTCTGCTAACACTTTGACCTAAGTGTTCTCATATGGCATCTGTTGCACAAACCCTGCTCAACAGGACTCCCTGGTGTGTACAGAGCATTATTAGTTTCTATGGTACTGTGGCAAAACCCAAACTACTTACTGGATCTGTGTTGTGTTGGAAAAACATGGGAATGATTTAGAGAAAATGCTCGTTTAATAGTTTTTGTTCAGTTCTTTCTATCTCCAGGGTAAAATGATATAACTTATCCCTCTCTGTGTTGCTTTTAATAAAACTGAAAATGAAGATTGAGAAAATCTCCTTTAACACTATGGAGCTGTGTTACTCTCTCACTTGAACAGAGTACTTAAAAATTAGCTTCATAATATAAATCCTTGGTTGCTTTAAAAGGTGGATGATTCTTTCTTTACCAGAAGAGATCTGAAGAAAGCAGAGAGTACACAGCTAAGTGGAACAATTGCAAATGTGGTGGGTGTTGCTTTTTTTTTCTTTCTTTTATTTTTCAGTGCAAGGGACTGTTAAGCTCTTTCTTTCACATTTGCATACGCTAGGTATTGTGCAGTAAATGCCAAATAGTTGGAGTGACCATAGAGTTGATGATATGTTGTATGTTATATGGCTGTGATAGTGTAAATACAGGCATTAAGCTAAAACTCGTATGAGTATTATGCCAAGTTAGAATCTAGTAAAGTAAATATTCATAAGCTCTTATGATATTTAAATGTTTTTCAACTCTATAAAATAGACTTGTTAAGGAAAAAAAGCTTCTATAGCATAACTGGCAAAAATATCCAGGACATGGTTTCCATTTGATCACTGGTTAAGTTAATAAGCAGTGGATGCAATTAGATTGAGTGACTGAGGGAGCCCTTCACTGGGCTACCTACTCTGAGGTAGGATAACTTTCTTATTACTTTAGGTTTCTAAAGCTTGAAATGTAGTGCAAGGCAGCTTAGTAGCCACTTCAGTGAGAAAGCAATGTTTGAAAAATGAGAAAATTATTCAGACTTATGAAAGACCTGCAGGTGCAATACCTATAGGCTAGAAAATCGAAATGTCTCTTAATAATCAGTCAGGTTTGTTTCTACCAGAAAACCAACATGGGAATAATTCTAAGGTAATAGACAATGTAAGCAGTGTGTGGCACGGGTAACTGTTGTCTACCTGTGTTGCATGGGGAAAGGGAGATTAAAAGCTCTGAAAAGACTTAAAACCAAATACATACAAATAATAAAAATACTGAGTTTAAGAGATTCCTGAGGTTTAGAATATGACTAACGCAACACTTTCATTTGAGAGGGTCAAGTGACGTACTGGAAAAGTTTAGACTGCTCTGTTTGATGCTGTTCATGTGGAAAGTCTTAAAAGCTGTTTTAAAGTTTAAGTGACTTTTAATAGTCAAAATGAGCAAACACTTGGCAAGAATATCTACAATTAACTGTTTATCTTCTGAGGTATAAACCAGTCTCATTGGCAAGCCACAAAGGTGTATGAAAAGCCAAAGAGATCTTTCCAGAATCATGAAAACTCTGAAGGAAGTTGCACAGAGGTGTTTCAAAGTGCTGTGGTAGATCTTTAGCCATTACTATCTTGCTCTTGACAAAAGCCAGGCAGCAAAATCTTGTGAATATACTTAACATCTTCAACATAGCAAGAGAAATAGGGTACTTTATTTGTTGGAAAACCAACAAATAAAAACTACAATAACAACTGAAACCAAACAACCCAATAGACTTGGTGGGGAAGAAAATGTCTCGGGGAACCAAAATCAGGAAGCAAATTGGCACAATTAATAAGCCTTATGGGTTAAGAAGGGAATGTTCAGTGAAATCTTTAGGATCTGTGGTGAAATCCGGTCTGTATGAGTGTACCATAATTGTCTCTGACAATGCTATATAAAGCAAGGATTTCAAGGCTAGAAATCAATGAGAAGGCAAAACAAATAATGAGGCCTCCCTCACTACAATTAAATGATCTGAATCTCCTTTATCTAAGTTTCTGCTCATAAATTGCAAAACACCATCAGTTAGGAAGCTATAAAGGGGCAGAGGCAGGGGAAAGGAAAGCCTAACAGACAGTTTAAAACCCTGTATATAATGGGTGAGATTCCAGAGTGTGCTGCCCAGGAAAAACACTTTCAAGTGAACATAAAAATCCTTGAAGTGCTGATCTCAACATGCCCAGCTGCAGTAAAGAAGGCAAACAGTGTTACTGCCAGAGGACTGCAGTGTAAATAAGAGATCTGCCATTCTCGTTATCTGCTGGTTAGAGCATGAGCGTGGGGTCTGCTCAGTGTATCTTTGACAGGAAATAGCCACTTTTAGTGGGATATAAGGGAGATGAATCCAACTGGCACCATAAATCTTTGTGGTGTTGGTAAGTGTAAGGCAATTAGGATCCTTTTCACTGCAGAAAGATGACAGTTTTATTACTTCTTTTAAAGCGTGAGGGTTTTTTCTCTCTAAGTGATATAGGTGCCTATTTTGAAACCACTTCATTTAAATACAGCAGTGAGTGAGGAAGCATAACCTCAACAGGAGAAGCAATCACAGGTTTGGAGTAGTCTGTTCTATACAATCACAGCCTAGGCCAGCTCTATACTAGTCTTGAATAATTCAGAGGAGGTCTGGTACATTCACTCATAGTACAGTATTCAAATTCAGGCTTCTGATACTGCTGCCCCATCTGCGTTGCAAATCACCTGTTTGGTAGATGATAATTAACAGCTACTAGTGGTGCATTGCTTCTTCCTCTGCTAATCTTGGCCTCCAGCATCTGTCACTTAGAAATCCAGTTGTCATTTTTTGGATGCAAGTGGTATTTCTTGGACTGGGTATGGATGTGTCTTTCCACGCATCACAAAGGGATGGTGAGAGTAGATGTGCAGAGGAAGTATATGCATGTCAGTGCACCAGCATTTGTGAACAATTGCAAGGGTACACTTGGGAGAACTTGTTTTCTGGATGTCCCCCTCCTTCCACCCCACATTCTAATGCAGTGACCAAAAGAATGTTCAAAGCTGTAATCAACAAGGTAGATCAAAACTACCTACCCTTTTTAGGGGGTCATCTTGGTTTGGTTTGGCAGGTTTTGGGGTTTTTTTTTGTTTGTTTTTTGGTTTTTTTTTTTTTTGTCCATTTACTGGATAAGCTGTCATTCTGTTTTGTTAAGGTACCACCATGGTATCTGATCGTTATGTCTTGCTTTGGTAACTTTGGAGCTTCTGCTAATACATAGAAGTATGTTTTTCTGTTAATGCATAGAATCATGCATGTTTTTCCTTTTCCCAAATGACTGTTACCTTTTTATTTTTGTACCAGCTGGAGCCTCCACTACAGATTAACACCCACCCTCATGCCCTACACCTCAGCTGAAGGATGTGGTTAATTCAGATTTTCTACCTTCAGGACTGTGCAAATCACTGAGTAAAGGCGCTGGTACACACACCACACAACAAAGTGTGTATTCTTGTTCATATATCCAGACTGCAAACGTGTTGTCACCTGCAAATCATTTAAATTCTTTGTGACCTGCCTTAAGAAGTTTCATTGAAATCAGTTTAGATGAAATCTGTGGTATGAATTGTAGTTTTTCTCCTGCCCTCTGTAACAGCTTTACATGTAACCCAGATGCTAAGCTACTTTAGATGTTTAGTCACATATCAATGGAAAACAAATTTGATGTGACAAACTGATGGTTTCTTACTCTTGTCTGATTCCTGACTAGAGGTTTTTAAAGTGCAAGAATAAAAAGGCTTTTCCTCCTACTATATGGAAGGGCTTCAAGTTCACCTGAATCGGAAAGGCAATATATTTTTGTTCCTATTCATATTGCTAATAGTGGATCTAGTAGTTCCATTTTGATCTGAATAGCACTAGTTCTGTTGCCCACGTATTTCTGATCTTTACTGGATCATCCTTAGTGTTGATATTAACAACAATGAGAGGCATCTATCCCTTTGAGTGCACCTCTAGGTCTCAGTGAGCACTGTAGATGTAAGTGCTGTCAGTGAGGTACCTTGTGAGACTAACTATGACAGTTTGTCAGAGGAAAGTAGTTTCATGCAACTCTGGGATTGAACAGTGTAAATTGGCTAGTTTTGTTTGCTGATGTTATCCAAAATGATCACACTACAGCTCATTTGGCTGGTGCCTCCAGTTCCAATTTGTCATGTAGTCTTGTAGCACAATGGGTGAACTGAGCTTTGAGCTATTCTGCAAACTTCCTTGTGTTCTGATTAGGGCTCTTCCCCTTGAGAAAACTAGGGTTATAAAGCTTTGGTTAAACAGGGTTTCACAAATCAGAAATACAGAAAACTAATAAGAGAGATACCAAATTCCCCAACAGCTTTAGGGAACCTCAAAATAAAAAAATTCCAGGGGTAGGGGTATCTGGCTTGTAGCAGTATTTTTTTTTTGTTTTTTTTTTTTTTTCAGGAGAAATGAAAAGTTCCACTTAAATGGAGGATTCAGAATAATTCAGAATACAGTAATGCAGACTTTGGGAAATGATCAAATGGAAACTTGTCTGCAACAAATTGCTTTAATGATGAGCATAAATGTGTTTTAATTTGGATTAATTACAGCCTGGGAAGACTTTACTTCTAAATAAACTTCAGGAAAATGTCATCCATAATGAATATACTAAATAAACTTGAGTATAAATAAATGGGTCACAGCTCTTCCACTGAAGACTTGCTGTGTTTAGAAAATGTAAACAAAGCCCTGCACATACACTGTACCTTAAGGTATTTACGTAATGACAAAAGATCACTTTTTCATTTTCCAACCATCACCAAGGGATTGCAAAGCAATCAAACTTTAACAGCCAATTAATCTCTCTAGATGATGTTTGTGTAGCACTTAACCAGTTTCAGTAAATTAGATCCCTGTGGGCTGGGCTGTTACATTGATAGAAATGTTACTGCTTGCTGGAGGCATTCATTGCTGTTCTTACAAACTAGTCAGGATTGAAAAATCGTGAGCATATGGAAACAGACTCTCTGCATCTTTGTAAAGAAATGCTGTTTGTAAAGAATAGGAGGTTCTAGGAGTCACACAGCATGGAGCCTCACTAAACCAAGTAGTTTGTCAGTTCTGTTGTGCTGGGAAGGTTGCTGTTAAATTCTCTGTAAGAAACAGAAGAAATCCATTGGGAGGCAGCTGTGGCTAAAGAAAGATAATTCATTGCAATAGCATCTACTTAAGCAAATTCCTAAAGGAGAAGATCTCTTTGAAGTCCATCTTCTATACACCTCAATAGACAAGTTAAAGTTCCAGATAAGCAAATGCTTTCACTATATATGACATAAAAATCTATAAGCAGAGTATCACCTTGTTAATGAGTGTAAGCTTTCCTTTTCAGTGCAGTGGCTTAAGGCATCTGCACTTTTTTTTTAACTCCTTGTGTGCAATTTGAAGTCCACAAAGTCCAAGTGGAGAGTGGAATGACTGATGTTCTTGTACCCATGGCAATATAGCTGCAGCTAATAGGTGCTGGATTCTTTGTATGTGTTCCTCAAGGATCTTGATAGCATCATGATTTGTATAGTAGTTTGGTATAAGGATTCCCTTGTTCTTTGTGACTATGGAGAAGCCACTGATGAATGAGTTCAGCTCTCTACTCCTTGCATTGGTCAGTTCCAAATGGGAGCAAGGTGGGGGGAGTCCTATCAGAGGAACTGTCTGCTTGCAGGTGCACCAGTGTTATATTCAGGATGCAAATAGGGAGGAGGGAGATGACTGTTAGCATTTGGTTAACAGTTTCTGATCTATGGAAATGTCATGAAGTCTTGAGGGAGAAATGAATTCCTGCCAGAGTGAAGGCATTTGTTATGAGTCTCAGACTAGACTGCTGCTTTTGAAGCAGGTACATAGTTGGTGACACATGGCTGGGATCACATACTGGTGCTGGCACTGTGGATGTGGAAATTCCATGCGTGAGGGTGGTTTTTCTCGGTAAGGATCATAGAGACTGGAAATTCAGAAATTGCTGTTATGTGGGAGATGCTGGAACAGAAGAGTCATGGCCTAATCTGTTGGTAGACCAGTTGGGGAGGCATTTGGTTTTCATAGGCTTTTAATGGCTGATGAACATGCTCAGTGTGACTGGATGCTTGCTTTTGAAAGCACCGGCTGCCAAACCCTGCTCAGACTTGTGGTGGTACTTCAGGTCCCAGCATTGAAGGTGGCTGTGAGTGTCTGAAGACTGTAAAAGCTGTTCACCGGTCTGGTTTTTTGCTTGGAAAAAACAGGGCCATGAGCACCTGCTGAGAAAGGCAGGTGGTAGCAAATAGGAGTTGACCTTTCAAGATGACCTTGTGCTTTATTCCTCTGCTGGTGGCTCATGATGTGGCCTGACCATATGGTGTTTAGCAAGAGAAGGATTAATTATATTGTTAGACAGGCAACTCGTATAATTACAAAGCCTAAGAAAGACATGGACAAAGGATGGCTGTTCCTGTATCACATTGCCATTGCTGAGCTTACTGATTATGGCTGTGGTCCAATGGGACTTCCAGAGGTCATCTAGGCCAAACCCTGTGCCCAAGCAGGCCCACCTAGAACTAGTCACCAGGATCGTGCCCAGATGAATTTTGAATATCTCCAAACAGACACACTCCACAATTCTCTAGGCAGCCTCACAGTGATGAAAAGTTATTTCCTGATGTTCGTATCAGGAGCTGAACCTCCTGGTTTTTCAGTTTGTGTCCATTGCATCTTGTCCGGTCACTCAGAACCTCTGAAAAAACACTGGCTGTGCCCTATTTGCAAGAGGTTTTTGCCTCTTTCAACTTGCTGGCAATACTATGTCTAATGTATCCCAGGATTTTATTAGTCACCTTTGTTAGCTAATGCAAATGGTGATGTTTGCTTAGCTGCTGTTGTTCTTGGTGGCTTGTCTGGCAGGACTTGGTACTGGCTGTGCTTCTGGGAACAGTTTGAGTTCTTTTAAACTGAAATGATGAGTGCTGCATTTGATGCAGTTGTTCTTTGTCTTTTCCTCATCATAATTGATCCTTACCTTTATCAGAGTTTTTTGGGTGTTTTTGTTCTAGTGCCTCTCAAACCCTGCTCTGGCCTTCTGCAATAAATACAGGGGGATGAGTAAGTGAGCTGCAGTTCTAGATCACTCCTTGGGTAGTAGGAAGCATGATTGGGAAATGCTGGGTATTGATCTACTTACTGAAGACAGCAGCATTCGTAGAGGGGAAAAAGAGATTAATAGGGAGTAGGATATAGCACAGAGTGTATGGATACAGTTAAAAACAACAGTATGGGCCCTCATGGTGTGTGCTCTCACTATTTTAGTGGGACTTAGGCTGCAAGTGTGTATGTTTGGAAATTTCACTTGAAAATAAAATAAGGATTTTGCCCCACCCTGCTATAACTGTAGCACATGTAGGAGTGCACAGGAAGGTTTTTGAGTGTGGGTGTTGTGGTCAAAACTGTTTAGAACACAGGGAAGTCTGTAGTACAAATGTGCTGCTAATCATTACAATTTCCTAATGGTCTGAATGGTTGGTAATGAAATGCTTTCCCAGTGCAATGATTATACTTACTGTCTCGATGCACAATGGACACGTTTTTGGATAGAGGCTTTTTTTTTTTTTTTGAGAATAGATGAATGATTTTCATGTGTTGAATAAAAATACTACTTCCTAAAATGACATGCTGGGAAAATAAACGTATCTCAGTGATACTTGGCTCTAGAGGTGGAATGAAAGAACAAAACTACAGGACTCTCTCCAGCCAAGTGGAGTTCTGGCAAGGTCATATAACAAAAGCATAATAATATCACATAATAAACAGAAACTCTGTGTTTCTAGTTATTGTTTCAGTATGTGCTCTGACCAGGGAAAGCATTGCTAATTTTGTTTTGCACAGCTGTCCTCAATGTCATGAGTTTGTGTTTTTGTATTGTTGGATCTTGCTCTCTTCCAGATACGTATGTTTTCTGTATCTTCTGCAGCAATAAGTAGCTTTGAGAATGTAAAAATGATCCTCTCATAGTTTCAACTGCAAGTGACAACAAAAATATTTTTCTGCAATTTAATAGCCAGTTCTAACTCCAAACATATCTGCTACATTTCTTCACTCTGCAATGCAAGCAGGCAAATGCATCTGATTTTCAGACTGTAGTTCATAATCAAGTGCTGTCAAAGCAGAAGTGGTATAAAGATTCAAGAGGTGATGCTTCCTCCTGTTCAAACACTAGAACTTTGCCGGGAATGTTAATAGAGTGGGAAGCTGTGGAAGGAAAACTGTCTGACACTTTAATCGTCTTCCTGAGCAGTGCAGCTTGGGGTGTTGCCAGCCAGAAGGGTATGAATAAACACATTGCTCTGTCACCTATATATGTGCCCACTCTGCTCCTCCCCTCCCTGCCTCCACTCTCTCCAAGCAAAAAACCCAACTGAGATTTGTTTAATATAGCTATTGGAAACTGTAATAGCTTGTTGTCTTTCAAGGCAGAGCAGCTGCTCTTTTCTAGTGGATAATCAAACACACAAAACATAGGTATCTGGTGTAGGATGTTTCAGGGAGCAAACAAGCTTGTGTTGAAATCTGGTCCACAGAACTAGTCCTGAAGTACTGGAGGCACCTGAAATATCAAATACACTTTGTCCCAGTACTTGAAACATATTTTTCATTTTCTTCAGACAATCAGGTTGTACCTCTTTGAGTCTTTGATCTGATTTTTTTTTTTGTGAACTAGATCTGTCAAGTACCAATTACTGTGCTCATCTGCTTATCTATTTCCTCTATAAAAGAGGAGAGCACTCAGTTCAATTACTGATTAGTTATAATGGTACGTGTCTTCCTTATGATCATCTCTTATGCCAGTGGACACTGGCTTTGGTGTTTTTGTTGTTCTGATACACAAGCTTTAAGAAAGGCTGTGTTCATCATGCCCAAAGGCAATCATACAGAAAAGTGCTGGGTTAAACAGTGCTTTAGGATCAAAAAGTGGACTTTGGTACTGCACTAGAGCTGTGGAGGGGGAACAACAGAGCTGCTTGTGCTGGGAACTTGTGGGACTGGGATGCAAAATTTCCTATTTAGTGAGACCAGTTGAGTGGTCTCTGGCAAAAATTACGTTTAAATTTCAAAGTGAGGGGCCTCTTTGTATGCAATTAGTTCTTCAAAAGCAGGAGAGGTCATATTATAGGGACTTGAATCTGCTGCTGAAGGCAGTGGAGAGAGTTAAAGAGAATGTGTTAAAGGAGGCATGGATTGCATTTTTTTCATCCTCTTCTTTCCTCCAGAGTATGTTGCATCTACAAGAGGGGTGAGTGGGAAAATACCCAACACCTCTGTTTTCTGGAATAAAAATTCTGTGCTAGGAGAAAACGCTTTCAAGCTCATGCGCATGTATGTGTGAACAAGCAGGAGTACTGTGTGCCCCTGGGACTGGCTCCCGTCCAGATGCTTCCTTACATTGCAAGGGGGAGCAGGTGGCATCTTTGCACAATCTCCGATTTCAGATTGCATGTTATCTTTAGGGCGGCTTTAGATTCTAGCCAATGCTCTGTGGGAGCCTATTGGCATATACCATCTGGTAGAAGCACTGAAGCCTGTTTTGGTCCTGTTATCTGGCTGAGGTGGTAGTGGTGGGGAAAATACTCTGTGATTTTTGTAAAAAATACTTTTTTGAACTTCAAATGACCACTTGATTGGGAACTGTGAATTGAGGATCTGTGGATCTGTCAGTGGCCACCTGGCCCTAAATCTGGTCTTCTGAGTTGTGCTTTGAAGTGTGCTAGCACTGATGAGAGGTTTTTAACTCTAAGACTGTGATGTGATACTACATTTCTATCTAAATTAACTTCTCCAGCCTGTGAGAGGATCATAGTTCTAGCCTTTTCCAGTGTTGGTGATATTTTGTAGCTATAATCAGCGTTCTATTTTAGAATTTTCTTGCCCCTGGTGCTCTTTTGGGATTAGAAACCGAACATCGACTCAGGGTGAAAACAGCAAAACTGAACTTGGATGCCACCATAGCTTTGTAGTGACAGGCAAAAGGTGTTTTATATATTTCATTCTTTGCTACTTTTGGAGGACTTTTTTCTGTTATATTCCTTTTTCTGTTGCTGCTGAATGCCAGGCTGACACTTTCACAGGACTGTGCACATATTTCTGAGTGGCAATAGCTGATCTAATCACTGTGTATGCTGGTTAGATTGATTTCCCCATCACACCTGTGGAGCTTGACTTTGAAGTTACTGATGTTGAATTCCATCAGATAAGAGCTCCTGGTCTCTGCAAGAACCTTTGAGGACTGGCCAAGGAAACTTAGAAGTCCCCAGTCAGGGAATAGAGTTATTTTGTACTTGGAGTTGTTGGCTTTTGCTGGATTGCTTTCATCAGTTCACACCTCTGGATTATTAAAAGTTTGTCCAAAGAGAAAGTGGGGGCTTGAGGAGGGAGGTGGGGAAGGGGGAATAGTGTGAGACTAAATGAAACAAGTGCTAGCTGTTCACTCATCAGGGTGAGTGGATATTACTGTATTGGTAAGAAATGGCAAATTTAACTCTTAAGCTCAGAGAGGGTCTGAGCTGCAGAGTGTAAGGGTTAGGGGAGAGAAAATGGCCATCCAGCTTGGAGAGAAGACAAAGTGCAAATCTCTTGAGTTTGAGTTCTCTTCACAATGCCTGGAATGTTTTACACAAGTAAAGACATTAAATCATTAAATAAGTCTAATGACTACATTAGGCATCACTGAAAATGTAGGACAAAATAGCAAGAAGCTAAATATTGCTGTTACTTCTAATGTATTTTTAAAAGTTCTTAAATTTATTGTGCTTTCTCATGATGCACGCTCCTAGCCAACCCAGTGCCACAGGCTAACAGTTTCATTAGTATTCCTATTTATCTTCAGTAAAAATTAGTTACATCTGAAAAAGCATGTGTGCAGGATACATATAAACTGTGTCCTGGTGTTGGCAATTCTGTTGTTCATGCTTGTTAACTTTACTGTAGCCTTAGGGCTCTCATGCTCACTCTGTTAAGTGTAAAGTGCTGTAACTTACAGAGTACAGCTTATGTGTTAAGACTTTAAACTTGTATTGAGAAACATTTCCAGTAGTTATATTGTCCTCTTTTGCTTTCTAGCAGTTCTAGGTTTTTAAACTACAGCTGCTTTGCTTCTGTGTTTTCCCCCTTTTCCCATCCTTGTTCCCATCCTTGTTCTTTCTTGAATATTAATGGAGCAATGAGAGGCAGCTCAAAGAGTAGAGATCTTGCATAGGGACACTAGTTGATAATGCCCATGTCAAGTGCTTCAGCACTGCTATCTAGGAGGGGGTGGATGTGGGTCAGTACAAGAAACGGGAGAAAATAATTATGGTGATTAGTGTGTAGCAGGTCTAGGAGGAGAAATTAATATCTGCAAGGAGTGTTATCCTAGCCAAGCTGCTATTTTTGTCAGCAAAAGTCCAAATTCAATTAATAATTTGCATTGATTCTAACATGAAAAGGCACCGGTGATAATAGTTTGACAAGTGTTTTTGGTGCCTCCAGACAAAAGGCAGGGTTGTTTCAGGACACTTTGCATGTCTTCCATGTTGGTTCATAGGAGCCGTGATTCACAGAGCTCTTGGGACCTCAGCAGTAAATGCAGAAGCAGCTATCTGTAGGTGAGATCTCATCTCATCTACTACAGATACTTCCGATATGTTACTGCCTGAAGATACAGGTGCTGTTTGCTCAGCCATGTGCTCTGCATCACCTAAGGTAATGCTTGAATCTGCAGAGTCAGGGAAGAGGGTAAGGAAGGAGCATAGATGGGCAGGAGGTGAAAGACTGGTGTGCTGGGAGTAAAGGACAGTGGTATTAGGACTGAAGGAAAGGCATGTGGTGTTGAAGTCCTGATTTGGGGTGGTGAGATGTACCACCTCCCAGGGGGAAGGAAGAGGCTGGAGCTCAAGCTTGAGGATGAGGTTTAGGCAGACAAACCCAGAGTGAAATAGCAGTAGCAGAGTAATAGAAGCAGCTTGTTTCTCAGCACTACTTTAAGCCTTGAAGGCCAGCCCTATTTCTACATCTGTCATCCTTATCTCTAAACAATAGAGACTAAAATCTGTTGCAAATAACAAATGTACTAATTTGTAACTTTGCATAGCATCAGAAAGTAGATGTTAAGGAGTTTTTCAGTCATATCATTATTAAACTTAAATCTGCTGGACTTCGGATATCAATGCAGTACCCTCTTGACACAGGTGTCTATATGCCATAGTGAACACTGTTCCAGTTGCAGTGTGGCTGTGCAGCTTTGCCAGCAGCACATGTGCCAGGGTATTCAGAGATGTCCAGTTAAAACCTTAGTTGCTAATGCCTTCAATTTAGACTATGGTAAGAGCTGTCATGTGCCAAAATAACTGAGAAGTTATTTTAAAGAAGGAATTATTGCTTTAGGAGAAAACATTGCTTGGTAAGCCACCTTTTGGAGGGACACCTAATGGTTGGGGTTCATCTTATCAGTTGCGTTTTGAAAGCCCTGACTCCTCATTTCTAACCTGACAAGACAGTGAATAAGTGAAATGCCTAACAAAAAGGGAAATATCTGTTAAAGAAATATTGCAGCTTTCCCCTGTAGGAGGACATTTTCAGTGCAAAGCTTCTCCTTTAAACTTTGTGTGAAAGGTCTTAAAAAAGAAAAAAGTTGATGTAATACTGCTATTTTGAATATATATTGACCTTTCAGTTCTTGGTATGCTGTTGTCTTAGCATGATCCTTCAATACCTCAGAACAGCAGTGGAGGGCTGAATGAATGTCCATTTACATGCATCTAAGGATTTAGTCGCAAGCAATGTAGTTATGTAAAATATATCCTGGGGAAGGGTATTATGGTGTAACTCCTCTCATGGTGAAATTCTTCAAATAAAAATGTCAGTTGAATCTTGTTGATAGTGAGCTCTGCTCCTCTCTCCATGAACTCCAGAATCCTTTAATCTTTTGCATTTGCTGCAGTTGCACCTACTTCAAAGCAATTGCTGCAGGCATTGGAAAGGATCCTGGCACTCAGTGGGAATAGGGCGGGGATGTGAAATTCTGTCTTCACTTGGAAACTGCACCCATTTCTGAAGTACCAGTGTGATCTCCCTTTACAAAAGGGCAACGGCATTATGCAATCAGTTGGGGAATGTAGGTAAAAGTGTCTGTGGTGGCTATAGTTTAGAAAGTGTGGGTTTTTTTTTTTGTTTAAAAACTCAGCTCTTTGCACTAAGAAACACTTTACCAAACAGCACTCAGCTCTTTGTTATGACTGCTGGACATCTATATGGATAAATGCTGTTTTGACTTGTGGTGTTAAACAGCTGCAAGAAGATGGATACAATCCAGCCCTTGATATATGGGATCTGGTGGTACTGAAATGTGGCAGAGGGTCTTGGGGAAGAATTGTAGAAGAGGTAGTGTAAATGACTGCCAAGTCAGAGATGTTCAGTTTTAATAAAGTAGGTATTTTGACTTGTCTGCCAACTGATCTAAGAAATGAAATCTGCATTTAGGGTGTGTTAGGGTTCTAGGTGAGCTAGCTTGGTGCAAAGGAAACTGAGGGTGGTGATGGCTTACAAGAACCCAATCCTGTGCTTCTGATAGCATTCAGAATAGCATGTACAACCTCCTCTTGACTGTCGTGAGAATGATCAAATTTGTACATTTTTGTCCTTTTTCAAGACAGACCTATCTGTACAAATACAAGGGAAAAGGTGTGTGATTTATGGACACTCCGGCTTCATATTGCCTCATACTTGTAAAAAGAAAAAGTTCAGCCATAAAAGTCAGTTATTAATGTAATCTACTTACACTGACTTCTGCTTTAGCATATACAGGCGCTGTTTTTCTTGCAAAACTGCAAGATACTGCTTTTTATGGAAAGACCGTAATTGTAGAAGAAGCTGTATTTCTTTTATTGTACTTGGATTGTACTTTATTTTAAAAGCTTTATTAAGGACATTCTACAATTAAGTTTCCAAAGAATTAGGCACTACTATACATTGCAAGCTGCCACTGTTGTAAAGAATTACAGTAGGAGTATTAAAAGTTGCTAAACCGCTCCTAAAAGAAAAACCTAAGTGCGCTGCAGCTTTCTGTTGTGCAGTCCACTGAATGTACACGTTCATACGGTGCAAGGAACAGAAGGCAATTTCCAAGGTGCTTCCAAGTGGGAGAAAGATTTTTTGTTTTTTTTTTTTTTTTGATGTAGAGGCTTTTATATAGAATCATAGTATGGCTTAGGGACACGCCTCACTAGACCAGGATACCCAGGGCCCTAGCCAACCTGGCCTTGAACACTTCTGTGTAGTTGGCATCCACAGCTTCTCTGGGCTACCAGTTCTAGTGCCTCAGAATCCTTATAGTAAGGAAAATAATTTCTTCCTAAGATTAAAACCTGTACCACCCATCTTTTAGTAAAAAATCAGCTAGAGAGATGCCTTTTGTGGATAAGATAATGCTTAGAGTTGGAAGTTTTGCTGTATTTCCATGACAATTTTGGTAGCAGTTAATGAGTGCTACCTGTCTGTGCTCCAAATCATACACCCTAGTCTTGGGAAGAAGAGCTAGGAGAAATACAAACTATAGTGTCCAGAAGTTGATTTTCTGAAAATTAGAGTAAGGCGTTCTATGACTTCGAAGATAAACAATTTCTTCAGAAATTTACCTTGAATCTTTAATTGTTCTTGGAAAGGAAGGAGCTAGGCTGTACTTTGATCTGTACTTAATAAACCTGATCTTGTTTTATACTTCCTTCTGTTATGAAAGATCAAAGGACACTTAAACCTGAGACCTTCTTGGATTTTGCAAGTTTAATGTGATGTTATTTTGGTTTTGGAAACAGTGCTGTTTCCTCAAGGCGATAAACTGGGAATAGGCAACTGCTATTGAGCCTTGGTAATAACCATTCTGTATTAATTCTCTAGATGTCCAAGCAGAATACAGACTGCTCATGCCACACGACTTCTCTTTGCCCCGTTTAGTAGGCAAAGATCAAACCAATGTAAACAAATAAGAAGCCTGCAAAAAAACAACTCGTGTGTTGCCTAGCACTTCATAAAAATAATATATTTCTCTGCAGAAATTGTAAAATCCAATAGTATTCTCAGTCAAAAAATACCACATCCTGCACTTAATTACAATGACACAATATGACCAATGCTGACATGAATTCATTTATGTATATTACTAGACATGACATCATTCACAAGGAACACATGTTCCTTCTAATTAATCTTGAATAGGACTCAACTTCTTACCTGCCTAGACAAGACCATGTTAAAAGTTATCAAGCCAACCTATGGTAAGAGATCAGTCTGTCATTCATTGCTGTCTGCAGAGATGCATTTTATAAAGAATCACAATACGACTTAAGTTTTTAATAAGATTAATCAGTGTACTTTGTTCTGCAAATGTTTTGCTACTTTCCCCTATGTGACATAACCCATGTTTAGGTTCCATGACTGTGTGTATTATGGAATTAGTAAGTGGAGGATTCTATGGGTGACAATAAGGTGAATAATGGTGAAACCAGGGGGGTATAAAAACCAAATTAGACTCCTGGATGGTAAATATAATCCTCTAGTTTTTAACCTTAATATATTCATTTAATGTATGCTATTATTTTAGTTATGTACGTCCTTAATTAGGATTGCCCCTAAAATTATACTACTACTTTGTCGTTTTCTGATTGCTTTACTTTTGTCCAGCATGACATAAGGGAAAATGATCTGGCATGACTGGCACATTTGATAACTAGAAGAAAAAATCGCATACATTTTTTACCACATGTCCATCTTTTGTTTTCCTGTTTTAATTTCCCAAATTCCTATATTTTGGGCAAAGTTTTTTTTGCAAAGCTGCAAAACTTAATCATGTTGGGCTCTTAGCAGAGTATTGGAAGGATCCAAGAAGTATCAGTCTTCTAGGTTTTGCTAATATACACAGTATCAACAAAGCATAGCCTGTGGCAGACTGATTCTGCAGGTTCAGCAATCCTAAGCTGGACTAATGTTTGGTTGTGAGACCGCCTGGGAATCCTGTGTAGTGTGGGCACAAACCAAGAGGTCAAGCTCAAACTCTTGGCAAATATTAGACCACAGATGCTGAATGAGGAGAGTGACTTCATTTGGTACCATCATCACTGCTGTTGAGCTGACAGATGGAAATAAACCCCCACAAACAGCATTTTGTCCCCACAAAAGCTTTCTGTTGTTCAGTGAATGTCTGATCACACCCAGAAAGCAGCACTCTGTAGAGCAACATTTGCTCTGGACTCATAAAACCCATCCTTTATCTGACAATGAAGGCAAAAAAGCTTTGAGGAAAGCCCAAGAATGAAATTTGTGTTTCTCTTATGAGACAGTGGAGGACAGATATTATTAGGAGAGACAGCTAGGAAGAGGAAAGTGTGGACCTTGTGGCTTAAAAACAAAACTGGGACTTGGTTTATGCCAATTCAAGCCTAATGAGTGGTTTTGAAGCATAATTGTTCTGGGGAATGAATGGATGATAATGTGAAAAGTAGACATCTGCTAAGTTCAGTTTTGTTGTAAATTGTAATAAAAAGGAAAAATGTTACCATTGCATGACCAACATTCTTAATTCTTGTCGTATCTGTCTTTCCTATGTTCATGACTATCTGATAGTGTATTTTTGACTGTGCAGGTGATGTTAACTTTTTATTGGTATTGTTTACAGGCTTGCTGAATGATTAGTGCAAAGCTGATTTTCTGGTGGTTACCTATAACTGAGTGGTCTTTCTCCTCTCTTGATATTTCATGATGGCAGAAGGATTATTTTTCAGAAGGTCTGGAAAACAAAGGTCAAATTGATCTGAAGTTTAATGAGATTTTCATAAAGTTGAGCCAGAAAATGAGATTGCTGCCCTGTTTCCATTTTTGACAGATTTACATTTTTTCTTGAAATTGTGATTTCCCTTCTCTGGTGATCACATGAAGCTCAATGTTGTAAATATTAGCATTTCCAAGTAAGGGTGAGAGCAAGCTACTAAGGAAATCGGTGCAGTGGCAGAGTCCTTGCTCCTCTTCTGAAAGTTTTGTTACACTTTTCCAGGTCTGAACTAGAAGAGCAGGACAGATGAGCTCTTGGCTGATACTACTGATTTTCCTAGTTTTAATTATGGTGATGCTCTATAAATATCTCTAAAGAAACATGGTTTTACAGCAGAGGGGGTAAGCTAATGGCAGGTCTGTGTAATGCTCATAGACTGACCAGAGGCAGATTCACTGCAGCGGTAGTTTTTTAGATCACTGTAACATGCAACACAGATCTCTAAGTAGCATAAGGTCTGTGCTTTTGAAGAGTTCAAGTCTTTCACAGCACTGGTCAGATTACTTGCTGTTCTGTAGTAGGCACTTACCTGGCTGTGTAGACCATGAATTTGTTGTGTGTCCAATAGAAATGCATTGTTTGTTCAGTTTTCTTCAGTCCTGCTCTTGGTAACATAGCCAGCAGGTAAGTTACTGGCTTCACTCATCTCCATAGCACAAAATCTCATCTTCTTCAGGAGAGATAATTTTGGTTCAGAGTCTTCCTAATAATTCTCTGATTTCCAACTTCCTTTTCCTGTGGTGGTCGTTTTATCCTTTTCTTCTAAAAGCAGAGAGAGGGTGGTGGCTTGTATTTTTTTTTTTTTGCGTACCTTACTGGATGCAACAGGAAAATTATGGACTTGTGGGATGTAGTTAAGGATCCCTCTGACCACCTGTTTACTTGCATGGGATTTTGCATGAGTGGACAAAATGTAAATACAACAGAAACAAAGGTTGAGGTGGGGAGAATATAAAAATAAAACACCTTTTGGTTTTTCAAAGATTGTTCTTGCCCTGCTACTTCACGAAAGTCAAATTGAGTAACAGTCACTAAGCCTTACAAACACACTGCTTAAAATGATAAAGAGGAAGATTTAGAAGAGTTATCAAAATTCCACCTGTACATGACTTGTGACTGTTCAGTACAGGGTTATTTTTCCCCTTGCGGTATGAAGGCCATATTTTGCTTACAGACTGCATCCATTAAAAACCAAGAACTCAAAGTTTTCCAGGCATGTATCCTCGCATCTGTGCAATTGTCATGCTGGAGGTTGTCAGGGGTAGCTGTCCTTCCTGGGAGAGCTTAATGTGATGTAGTACCCCAGACAGGCAAATCTGCCGGATAAGGCAGAAGAGCCCCTGTGATTAGGAATCCTGTGAGCTGTTAATGTTTACTCTGTTCTTTCAGCTGTGTGTGGCTCTGGGAGTGTGTCAGTTGTACTATTGACTGACTTGGTCTTAGTGATTGTTTCCATAGTCAATCTTCAAATGATGTAGTGTTAAAATTATGAATGAACCAGACTGGTAAACTTGGTTGCCACTGGCATGATTCCTGAAGGTAGAGCTAGCATTCACTGACAAATTGTTCCAGAGAATGTGTCTTGTAGAATACAGCATCTGCCTCTTTCTTAATGCCACACTGTGTTCCTGTTAGAACACAGTGTTAATGATTCAACAGAAAACACAATGCCTAGTGCAGAATGAATCTGAAATCATTTAGCATACTGGATTGTTAGCTGAGCTAACTGTCCTGTGAGTGCGTTGGCTCCCATCTGTCCGCTTACTTGACGGCCTTGTCTGAGGTGGGGGAGGGAGCAGGATATTGAGAGCTGGCAGAGGTCCAGTTTGCTGTGGGTCTGCTTTCTAGTGTTTCTGTAACAGATGTTGTGCCACATGTCCAGGGCTGCTGCCTGTAAGCTGCTGTGTGCGCAAAGTTTTAATTTTGGGGGCCTGACTGTCTTTTGACACAAGATTTGCATTTATCTTGACAGCACATTGGGGGTTGCTTTTGCTATAGTGAAGATCCTGATCAAAGTGCCAGAGCCGAAACCTCTAGACCTCAGTCACAGGATTTGTGATTTACTTGAGTGGACATTGGATTGATCCCTGACTTGCTAGTTGCTAGTATATATTTTTTTTCCATTTAATTATGTATTTTAAAGTATAGTACATGTTTTATAAAAGCTATGGAATTAGGGAGGCCTCAAAATTGCTTTGTGCTTTTTGAGGAATTCAGTGGTCCCTGCTTATTCAGAATGCTCCAAAGGTGTTTACACACAGGCACCCTGCCTTCAGAGACAAACTAGAAATTTCACCGAATTCTTCCTCTGTTACCTTCCAAACATAACACAATCCCACCTTAAGACAGGTGATCCTAAATGAACGTAAATCAGGCAAGGGGAGGTGAAGCTTTGGTAACTGCTGTATTTTTCAACTCCATGATTTAAATGCCTTGCTCCTCCTGTGAGGCTTGGTTGTTGTCAGAGTAGCTGTAGGGAATTATCATCTTCCTGCAGCAACCCCTGCTGCTGCTGATAGGAAAAGATTTCCTCTTCTCTCCTTCCTTTTCATTAACAAAAAGCAAAAGGGGAAAAATATAGGTCAATGAGGCAGTGCAACAACATGTATTTCTGTATACCTTCTATGTGTCATCTGTTTCAAGAGGTCTGCTATGAGAAGTTGATAAGACTTACATGGTGGATCTATCCTCCATCCTACTTCATGTTTTCTCTTGATCACTTCATAGTGGACTGTATGATTGCTTGATGGATGAAAAATAATTTGACCCTGTCCAGCTGTGAAAGCAACTGCCATAGATTTGCTGCTGACCATGTGTGTGAATAAAATGCAGTACAAGAGGTGCCCTTTTTTACACGCTAAGCACAGGGCACTTTCTGGTCTCAGTAATTCATTTGTCAGCTCTCAATGGAGACATTTAAACCATGCACTGAAGAAACAATCTAACTTGCCTTTGTTCATTTGAGCTTAAAATATTTAGTCTGGAGTCCTTGATACATTTTTTTTAAAATAGTAATTGAAGGAGCACAAAATAAAAATGTGGGTACAAGACTGAATTTTCTTGATTAGTTTCTGTCCTTCAAGTCTATTGTTCTTTCTGTTCCATTTACCTGTCAGGGAAATGTACCCCATGCGCAGGGAATGCTGCTGGAGTGCTGCAGAAATTATATATTTAGAAAAACTTGAGTTCTGGGAAAGGCATTTATAAAATTTATAAAATGTCTAACTAGAATGCTGACTAGATAGTTTAATCATAATCTAGGATCTCAGGCTGAGAAATGCTGCTAGTTCCTGCTGTGTGTGCAGACATCTGTTACTCGGCAACAAACATCATTCTCTTTCCAGATGAGTTATTTGCAAATGTTAAAAAGATAGGTATATAGTAAAACTTTAATGCCTACAAAATGACCTGTAAGGCTGCTGATGTCCTAGCATGTGGAATTCAGAATAATAGAGAAGAGGATTACGGAGTATTTATGATGTTAAAAAAAAATAAATTGCTGCTATGTAAAACTGAAACAAAGAATTCAATTTACTATTCCAACAATTCAATTTGCTGTTCCAGCAATGTGTGCTTTACAAATGTCCATGCTAAGGTTGAGGGGATGCATTTAGCTGAACAAAGCAACAAATAGTTTATGCTATGAAGTAACAGGAGAAGCAATATATTTGTCTATATTTGAAAAAGTGTAGTGGCTTTCCTAAAGATTTAGTAATCTTACCAAAGTAGAACAAGAAATTATTACAATATCGAGATACCAGTGAAAAGTGGACAGAAAAACTTAGGTCAGGTGAAAATACAGCATTTATCTACCTTATTTGATAAAAATACTACACCTTTCTGTTACTACTAGCATAAGAACAGTTAGAAAAAGAGGTAGCTATTGCAAGCATTTTGTTTTCCATTTCATACATAGTTTACATTGCATAAAAGCAGGTGTCTGCAATATTTCTCTAAAACATAGACAGCAAATTCTGTAACAGGTGCATCAGGACAGGTTTTTCTCTGCTTCTTACCTGTGTAATCCAGAGACAGATGTTGACAGTTCTGGTACATACCTGCTTGTGCCAGTGCTCCAGGATGCAACACAACTCTCTGTATGCTGGGTATGCATTGGTATAGATACTGAACCAGATCTGATTAATCACAGTACAAATAGTTTGGAAGACAGGCAATAAAAGCAAAGAATTTGAAACTTCGTATAAATAAGGCTATACAGAAGCCTTACTTCTTAATCTCGTATCTATCTATCCTTCTAATCCTCAAGTCAGACACTCTCCCTCTCCCTTGCCTTTTCTCCATTGCTTAGCAACACTCATGGGTGAACTTAAAGCAGAGCTTTGTTCCCAGATGTGATTTCAGTAATATTTGCAGGCTCAACAGTTTTAGAGATGTGAAAATCAACCCCCTTTCTCCCCAGCACCATTAGCCTGCTTTGTTAAATTCTCTCTCTTCTCTCCTTCTGCACCCCAGGCATGTTTCAGTTTTTGTCTCTACTGTTTTGATCTAACCAAGAGTGATGTGGAAGGAGGGGGGAGGTTCAAGTAAAGCTTTAACTATGAAGGACACTTGTACAGTATGTGCAACAGACCTGTGTGTTGGTCATAGAATTGGCGTAAAAATGAAGAATAGGTCAGGAAAAGAACTATTATTTCCCTCTGCTCTGTTTGATTTTTGAGGTTGAGATTAAATAAATGGTGTTTTTCTTGCCAGCATGCTGAATTGGTATGACCAAGTGCATATTACAATATAGCCATGTATAATCATTTTGCGTAGGGAGAAGTTACAGTAGCTAATTGCTTCCTACATAATGTCTCTAATTTTGGCAACACAGTGACATATCAGCACTTCCTAGAAACGTTCAGTTTGCCAGGCTAATCTGTGTCTGCATTCAGTCCTATTTCTGGAGGATGATCTGGTTTTTCCATTCTGTTTCCTCTTCTTTCCCCTGGCTGTTTTTCTGCAGTTCACTAAACTTTCAGTTCTGGGTGGGTTACGTCTATGTTTTTCTTCTGCAATCCAGAAGACATTATTGTAAGTATCTTTGATCTTGGAGACAAACTAGATCACTCGCAGAGGAGACTTCAATAGAAATGTTTGCACTTCAACAGAAGTGTCTCTCCACTTATTTTTATATGAAAGGCCTGTGTTAAAACTGGTGCTAAATCATGAAGACTTGTATTGCCCCAGCAGTGCCTTAAGCACACAGCTGATGTTCCATTGAAAAATCCCTGTTTTGAAATGGAAGTCTTGTCAGTCATGGCAAAACCTTGGAGCTGTAGCCAGGCAGAATGATCTAATAAAAAGGCTTTTATTTTTAGATACCTGTAAGGGGTTTTGAGGTTGACATTCAGGCACATTATGTTGTGGAATCTGTAATTTTGGGGTGATCTGTTCATCAGAAGGGATGGGGGATGCTCTTGTGTCCCCTCAGCTCTAAACTGTCTTTGTAATGTCCTCATGCTGTAAGAAGTACTTACTGATCAGTGTAAAAACTGGTCATCTGCTCTCCATCAATTCCATCTGGGTGCCCAGTGGAACACCAGAAGTTAGCAAGGTGCCTAGTAGTGTTGGGTGGAGTTAGGTATAATGGTGGTGATGAGGCTGAAAACACACTTACCTTGTGCTTTTCCCATTCAAAGCACTTTAAAAAGTATCTAATTATTCCATACTGCAGTCAGATTTAATATCCCAAATGGTTCTCAGCTCAGTTGCTATCATTATTGGCATGTTTCAGATGATGGGATACTCTGCTTTTGCTCTTCAAGTTCTTGCTACACTTTATTGAATTCTTGATTTTGCCATTCTGCCAGAAATCCTGAAAAATGCTGCTTTCATTTGGAACCAAACAAGATAGTTGACTTCAAGTGTCTGTCTGGGGGCTGGAGAAGTGGAGAAAACTGAGTCCTGGTTGTGTGTGTGTGTCCTCAAGGATTACCCTAGAGCATTGCTTTTGTTCTTGGCATTTAGAGCTTGGATTAAGCAGATTATGGGTGTAAATCAATATTACACTCTTCTGGGGGGGAGAATCAAACATTTCAGTTTCAAACTCTGCTGGTTATACCAGGTGTTTCTGAAATACTTTTTGGTCTCAGAATGCTAATGCTGCTGTCAGCATTTGAGGTATGTGTCTCCTCTGCTGCTTCCCTTTGTGCTTTCTACACAAATCTTATGTGAACTCACAAATTGGTTGGAAAAACTAAAGACCTGGTTGGTTTGGCTTACTTTTTCCTCTAGAGAAGGCACCATGTGTCTGGAATATTGTACTTGTTGGGCTCTAGTACATGGTGCTGTTATGTTGTTCGCTTCCCAGCTCTTACCCCTGTGGTTCACTACTTGTTATATCAGAGTCACAGAATGTGTTTGGTTCAAAGAAACCTTTTAAGACCATGAAGACCATCCTTCAACCCAGCATTGCCAGATCATAGAATCATTAGGGATCAGAAGGGACCTCGAAAGATTGTCTAATCTGATCCCACTGCCACAGCAGGATCACCTAGACCAAGTCACAAAGGAACAGATCCAGGCAGGTCTTGTGGATTCTCCTTCTCTGGAGATGTTCAACACCACTGGGCAGCCTGTTCCAATGCTCCATCACCCTCACTGAGAAGAAGAACCTTCTGATATTTATATGGAACCTCCTCTGTTCTAGCTTGCACCCATTACCCCTTGTGCTAGATGACCTTGAGAAGAGCCTGGCTCTATCCTCCTGACACTCACCCCTCACATATTTCTAGATATTAATGAGGTCACCCCTCAGCCTCCTCTTCTCCATGTTCAAGAGACCCAGCTCTCTCAGCCTTTCCTCATCAGGGAGGTGTTCTACTTCCTTCATCATCTTCAATGCTCTACGCTGGACACCCTCCAGCAGCTCTGTGTCTTCCTTGAACTAAGGGACCCAGAACTGGACACAATAGTCCAGATGCAGTCTCACTAGTGCAGAGCAGAGGGGGAGAAGAACCTTCTCTTTTGATCTGCTAACCAACCCCATTCTGAATACCACCACCCCACCCCCGCCCCCGAGTGCTGTTAGCTCTCTTGGACCCAAGAGCACATTGTTGGCTCAGAGTCATCCTGCTGGCCACTAGAACCCCCCGATCTCTTTCTCCTACACTGCTGTTCAATAGGTCAGTCCCCAACCTATACTGGTATGCCTTCTGTTCCCTTGAGAAAGGAGTCACCTATAACAGTGACTTTTTTGATTTTGTGGAAGCATTTCTGATGGTGAGCTTGTGCTTCCTTAACCTTGGAAACACTTCTAGGCAAGACCGTTCCTTCCTCACTGACTGGCTCCATTTGCCATTTTCCATCATACCTGTTCTAAAGGGGCACTTGAGAAGGTGCGGGTGTAACTGGTAAAGATGTCTTTTTTCATTTTTTGGTTTTGGATTTTATAGGAGAAAATGTGTGGCATTTTTGTGCAGCAGAGGACAGGGGAGGTCCAGAAATAAACAGACTCAAGTGGTGTTCTGATATAAATGGTGTGTAATAACTGTGCAAAGCAGATTTGCTTTACAGGCAGCAGCTTTTTGCTGTACGCATGAAAGTCCCCCATGTGACAGATAAAAGTGAGATATGTTACCTTGTTTTTGTGGGCACTTAGACAACAGATAGGAAATTACACAGATCTTCCATTGTTCTTGTATTTTAAAATTGAAGGACAGGTAAGCATGATGTAAAATCCTGTAGTGAGTTGATTCTGTTAACTGTGGTGTACTAATAAAAACCTTTTTAAACCTTTAGAGAGGTGTGTGTGTGTGTGTCTGTGTGTGTGTGTATTGTTTGAAATAAACTTGCTAGGCTACTGTGTAGTTTCCTATTCTAATCACTTCTACCTCCTTGTGGGTAGTCTGGAATTGGGTACTGGATGCAGTGGTAGAGCCTTGTGTGGCTATTTAGTAGGTGTGCCTTCTCATGAATGGGCTAAGGATGGCACCTGGACCAAATATTGTTAGGATTGCACTCTATTATTGCTTAAAAGGCATTGCAAAGTCCTCATTGTTTCCCAAGTAAGAAGCCAATATGCTTGGTGCACATAAACTTCCCTTCAGTGTATGTTTTACTCATGCTTCCATTCCATTGCCTATTCCTTTTAGATCTAAGGTTGAGGATAGAGGAAAGTCTCTAAAAACCCACCCAACAATTTAGTCTCTGGTTCTCCAAGTTCGTAGGCACTTGCCCAATTTGACTTGCAAACAGTTGCATTTATCCTATTCTGCAAACGAGATTCTTGTGTCTGAGAGCTATTAAAAAGTTGGGCTTGAAGGGATGATCTTGTTCTATTGCAATAAATGGTCTTTTTCAGACTTCAGTGAGAACAGGAATGAACCTTAAACAGGTAGGATTTTTTTCCCCCCTAACATGGCTGCTTTAATAAGGGCATATTGTCTCATCAATTTTTAAGCTAAAGTCCCAATAGAAATCAAAGAAGAGTTCTGCTGAAAAATCAATTGTACTGTATGACCCATAGGTAATGCACACCTTACAAGATTGAACTGCTCTTCTCTCCTTGTAATTTGGCCTTTTCTCTACTTCTCTCTTTATTAAAACAAAACAAAGCATGTGCAATCTCCTTGGAGCACGTATTTAACATGCCATTGGATGGCTGAAACAGCTTCATTTCCTTTGGCTGTACAGGATAAGTTAGCTCCACATGAAGCTTTACCTCCTGCAGACAGCAAACTAGTATGTGAAATATTTACCATTTTAATTGTGTGAGGCTTCGTTGAAAACCTTATTTTCCTTGCTATGTGTCACTTAGAGAGGCAGTGCAGAACTGTTCCTGAAAATGGGTTCCCTACCAGACAGGGGAGTGTGGCACTTGTTTAATGAAGAACAGCATGCAGGCTCCACATACTGTAATGCTTAGGGCTATATAATTCCATTTTCTTCTGTAGATTTTGTTTCATTGCTCTAGTGTCTGCAACACAAACCTTTAGTAGTCGAGGGAAAAAAATTAAAGCCTGCCTAATGTGATGTCATGTGTAGAATAGTTCAGGTTTTGTATAACATATTTGCTTTTAATCTGAACAGGATATACAAAGAATATGGAACACTTTTTCTTAAAGAATCAAACCATCCATGAAACACTCCCCCCTCTAATTTCTTGTTTCATGTTATCACTGTTCATGTACGGAAAAATGTATGCTGTTAACTATTCCTGTTTTGTTGCTTTTTAAAATTTGTGATCCAGCAGGTTACCTTTCAACACAAACCCCGCTATTAGTTCAATTAGAGAATGCTTTTCGTGACATAGTACAAGAAATGAATCCTCCAGGCAAAGTCATTAATTTTTGTTTAATATTACATTGGGAAGATATTTTACTTTTATACATTGGTGAAAAACACCTGTCCATAGCAAATTTCTTCCTCTCTTCCTACCTGTAGTCATCATAAAAATCTGGTAGGAGAAGATAATAAATATCTGTGTAAATTAATTTTTTCATTGCTCTGGAAAATAGCTCTTATTAGTTGTCTCCAGAGCATTTACCCACATGAAAAGCTACAATAGCTTAATTATCTAAAAATGTGAATCAGTGGGGTTTTTGTCTTTTTAATTTATTTCCCCTGCTCATCCATCCCCACTCTGTGATGAGTTGCCTCAGTCATGATTGATTTTTCATTCTCTGCAGAGGCTATAGTACACACTATGAGTCTTAGGTAAACTCAGCTATGTTCAATATGAATTAACATGTGGCTAGACCAAACCCTAACAGTTTCTGTGGCTTCTCTTTCAATTCTTCTGTATTTTACTACAGTACTCATCTTCAGCAGTAACTAAAAACAGAAATACCAAAATTCTATATCAATAGTATTTCTAGTACTTATCTGGATAGAAAGCTAAGAGTGGGTTTGAGAAGCTTTGACAGATTATGTTCACCCCAATTTTTCAGGTTCATGTAGGTTTGTGTAAAGGTCAAACACTAACTGAACCTCTTCTGAGAGCCACCATCACTAGTTCTTTTTCCTAGTTTGTATACTTGTAAAGCAATGTGATACAAAGTGAATTATAAGCGCAAGCCCCTTAATTAATTCTGACTAAGAAGAGAGGAAAAATCAACTTTACCTGTATCCCAGAAGGGTAGTGATGCAATGTTTATGAATTTCAGTCTGTATGCATCTCTGATAAGAATTTTCTCAGTGGTTATCTATGCATAGCTGTAGCTTAAACAATTTATGATATATATGGTCCACAGCTAAGGTAGAAATAACCCAGGAAACACTTGGAGCTCAAAGAGCTGTCAAAAAAGCGATGCTGCAGTGGTTTGGTGGCAGGTCAGGTCACACTGCATCAGGTCACACTGTTTTGCGTGAAGATTTCAAAATTACTTTCTTCCTCCTTTTCTGGGCAAGTTGGGATATCAATATCTTTTCACTGTGTTTCTTTCTAGACAAATAACGTGAAACATCACGCTTTTCCTGCTTTGGGTCTACCTGTGAAAACTTGGTGGCAGAAGGGAGAGAACAGTTTTCCTGTGTTTCAAAACAATTAGGTTCTTTTGGACTTTTCGCAGTTCTTCTTAGTTTAAGCATCCAGATAAAATGGAGCCTTCAAGAATTGTGTGCAGTGTGGTTTGTGTGAGAACATACATCTACCTGAAAGAATAGGGAAATGTTTGTAATTGGGTTTTTTTGTATGCAAGGGTAATGCATAGAGAGAACAAGGGAATGTTTCACTCTTCCCTGAAAAGGAAAGACTTGAGGTGCAGTCCTTGTGGTAAAATGCATGTCAGCGTGGACCAAACACAATGCCATTTTTATAAGCAGTATAGTCGTCTGTGAGAGCTCTGTTCCCTACCAATGTGCATCTTTGTCTGCCTTCCCCTTGAACTGGCAGAGAATCGCATAACTACTATCACATACGTTTGTGTTGAGGGAATTCATCTTGAGAACTGTGGACGCTGAGTGGGTGGAGGAAAGCTGAGGACACTGTCCCTTCTATGTGTAGTCCCTACCCTTCTGGCTGAGGATGTGCCCAGGAGATCAAGCTGTGCTGCCTAGTGCTCAGGATGATCACGTTGTGCCAAAACTGGAGAAGGTGCCCAAAGAACCCAAGTGGGGTTTGGTTTTTGTTCTGTTTCTTCGAATATTTTAAAGTACTGGACAATGCCTAAAGTTTTTCAGGTACTTCAAACAAAGCTGTTTATGTAACAGAAATATTTTTTTGCTGTGTCTTTGGTTTTATGGGTACATGCTAGTTTCACATTGGTGTCCGTTGTTGTTGTTGTCATGTGGTAACTTTGCTCAGGTAATTCCTGTGGATTAGGACTGCTAGGACATTTTTATTGCTATATAAGTGCCATTTTCAAACCATGATATCTTTAATGCAACAACTGATTTAATCAAAAGGAAAAACACCTTGTGCATCTCTCTGTTGGTCTTACCAAAGACAACCAGAATGTTTCAGGGATCTCATGACAAAGATCAAGCTGTCAGTTATTCTTAAAATTGAAACTCTTGAATAATTTATTGATTTCTCAATGAGAAAAATCATCCTGAGACACAAAAAAAAAGTCTCAACCCCCCTGTAGCCTTTTGAGTCCCTCATTTTGTGTGTTTGTGGTAACATAACTATGACGGCTCTCACACTGTACAAATGCTTATTCAGGGAGCAAGTT
Organism: Upupa epops; assembly: GCA_013397515.1. Lineage (NCBI taxonomy): Eukaryota > Metazoa > Chordata > Aves > Bucerotiformes > Upupidae > Upupa > Upupa epops. The sequence goes on along the minus strand of VZRI01003996.1, from coordinate 943,574 downwards.
TATGGAAAGGTAAACATAAGTTAGTACCTGTTGTTCTTAATGTGTCAGGATTTATGCTGAGGTTATATTATTCTGGATTTACTGCTACCTTTATGAATTGCTGCCACCATTTAACTCTGTGAACTCTGTATACTAGGGCTTTGGGGTGAGATTTAAGAATTTTAGCTACTGAAAATATTTTGGTTGTAAAGTAGCCCAAGTTGACCAATCTGATGCAGCTTGCAGTTTAGTTAAGCACCTGGATCTATAGCATGGTTTTGGAAATAGCAGATTGTGTTTTAGCATAAGTGAAGGGACAAAACATATGTTACAGTCAGAGGCTGAAGGACTAGGCAGATGCTTTTATATTTATGTACTTAAGTGACTAATCATAGGCACTCAAGTTTAAAAAGCATCAGTTGAACTTTTTCATACAAGTGATCTCTCTTTGAAAAGATCATAAGAGGTAATGAATGGAGATATCATTGTCGCTAATAAAAACCAAACAGATGTGTTGGCAAAGCAATTTTGGGTAGAAAGAGTTGGCAGGATTGGAAAAGATGTTAAGAATCATCTTTGGGCCGCGTGGTTAGAGGTAGAATGCATGTAGAAGCATATAAGTTTTAAAAGTAGAAGCAGTGCGGTGTTTTTTTAGGGAACTATCTTGTTTATTTTGAAGGGCAAAAAAGGAGAAAGAACCAGAGTGGAAGTGAGATTCAAAGAAAAGAAAAAAAATATCTGAGGAACAGAAAAAAGTAATCCAGAGTTTTAATAGTAGAATAAGAAAAGCAAAAAATTCCACCCCACCCCCAAGAACACTAAAAATTACTCTTGTTATTTTCTAAAATCTTGTGTTCCTGTACAGCTTAGTGTTTTTCCTGCTTTGTTTGAAATGGTGTCTTTTGAATACTTAGAATGTTTCGTATATAGGGATGAACAATCTTATGGGATTTCCAGTGTGACTGAAAGTGATGCTACAGTGGTAATGCAAATATCCATGTTCTATGAGGTGCTGTTATCAGCTAACATTTGTGAAGAGGTTCACTCTGTATACTGTGCAGGAATAAACCCTAGTTCCTTGACTTGACAGAACTGATCTGAGTGTAAACTCTGTAGCTGCAAATCAGTAAATGTACAGCATCCTTACCTTTCAGTGATGAGGCAGTGATTTGTGACTCACATGACCTGTAACAGGAGCTCAGAAGACTGTGTGTGTGTATGTATGTACACACTTGAAATACACAAATCGATGAATAATTATTGTAGCTCTTTGGAAACAGGAGAGAGAGCTCCGTACAACATTAATGCACATGCTTCAGCAAGATGTGTAAAACATCTGCAGTTGTGAATGAATGGACTCGTTATTCTACCATATGCTCACAGTGCTGAACAGAAAGTAAAAAATAAGTCTTTGAGACACTTCTATCATTTCCTTTTTCATCAAGAAATTACATCTGGAATCCTCATGGCATCTTTCTGAATACTCAGCAATGTAAAATGATCTGCCTGACTAATACAACTATTACATTACATTGGTTATGGCTTTCTTACGGTCTAATTGCTGTAGCCCCTGTAATGTTAGCCCTCAGAATGGGGAGATACTGATCTCTGTCAGATGAGATATTAACCTTTTGTTATCCTGGGTCCTTATCTTCTGAAGAAGGGTCTTTCCTCTAAAGAAATTGGTAGTCTTTTCCTCTGGCTACTGTTAACAATGACTTCAATTTAAATAATGTTTGCCCCTCTCTAAATGAAAAAAATACATTAATGATTTTTCACATGAAGTGGTCATGAAAAAAATCCTAGATATAAAGCTGTTATGTCGTATTAATGACCTGCTATGTTTTCATCTTGAAATCCTGTTTAACTTTGAGGCAAATGGGTAATCCTGAAATAGCTTTCCCTGCTTCCTGTCAGACACATGTTTTCATTCTGAAGAAAGCAGCAGGAGGCCTCTGCTTGTTTGGAGTAGCCCTCATAAATATAAAATTGGACTAGCCAGTAGCTTCAGAATGAAGGGTGTATGTTAATAGATCACACAAATTGGTCTCTGTTTTTTCTTTAGTCTATATCGGGAGCTCTACCAGTTGCTAGGCAGAGCTGTATTGCAGTGTAAAGCGGACTGTTTCAGCATTTTAGATGTTTAGTACAAGTGGAGTACTAAGAAAAGTTTCCAGGGAGCTTGACGACAAATCCATGAGTAAAATCCATGAGTACACTCTTCCAGAGAATGGCCCAGGGTTATCTTGATATTTAAGACTGCATAGTTGTTATTCCCCAATACTTTCAGAATTTTAGCAATGTTTTGATGCATTACTTCGTGCTGCTGAATCTAGTATGGCTTGTAAAGCATAAATTTTCATCGGTACCAAGGCTTGTGATATCCTCAGAGGTCACTATTCTAATTACAAAAGCAGTTGTATGTAAGAATAACTGCCCATCTGATCTCATGGGGAGAAATAACTAGTCATATGTATAACTTGTGCAGTTTAGTGTTATAAATGTTAATTATGTTTCACATGTGAGTTGTGGATTCCCCTCTTTGAGGGGTAGGAGCAAGTGCAGACACATTTGTCTTAGCTCATAGGGTAAGTGCAGAAGAATAGAAAAGCTTTAGAAGTCCCATTTCTCATCACTCTGCTTTACTTCGTTTTGGTTAATAGCTCTCTTAGATGAGACTTTCTAATAAGTTAACATAATTTTAGTTGTGTACATCAGCTTTAGTTGAGCAAGTCTAACTTGAAGTAGACTTGGATTTACCCAAGGGTATTGTAGGAACATGAGTCCTGCTGTGTAAGGTTCTGATTTTATGATGAGACATAGTGATGCAAACCAGAATGGCAGGGGTTGAAAGGGACCTCTGGAGATCATCTAGTCTCCAACTTCCTTGACAAAAGCAGGATCAGCTAGGGAAGATCATACAGGAAGGATACTACGTGGGTTTTGAGTGATCTACAAAGAAGACACCACCACCTCTTTAGGCAGCCCATTCCAATGCCCCATTACCCTCACAGCAATTTCAGTTTTTCCTGATGTTGAGGTAGAACCTCCTGTGCTCCACCTTGTACCCATTTCCCCTTGTTCCCATAGCACCACTGAAAAGAAAGTGTCCCCTTCTTGACACCCACCCTTCAGATATTTATAGATACCCTCTCAGCCTTCCCTTTTCCAGATGTTTCCTAGATGCTTCTTAGACCTTCCTGCCTCAGAAGCCTCAGAATGCGGACTCTGTCTGCTACCTGGAGAAGAATCCCTTTTCTTTAATTTCACACTCCCTGTGTATTTCCTATCCAACCTTAGGCACCCACTTTGAAAAACCACCCTGCTGCAAGGCATTTGAACCTGATATATGCCTGTAGAGTGTGAAAATTCATATACCAACTGATGTTGCAATATTAGCCAAGATTATTGAGGTGCTTACTCTAATAGCAAGTATAATGGCTGTAAATAGATAACAGCAGTGACCTGAACAAGTCTTTCACACATTTAACACTCTGTCTCTGGCCAGTATGTCAAAAGCTATGATGCTGCTCTGTCTGTGCTGTCAGTGAACACTAAACAACTTGAGTAAAAAGTTTCAACATACTGTTTGCATAGCTCTGTAAGTCTCAATCTTATTTTTTGTGATGGCTCTGGTTTTTAGTATCAACTAAAATGCAGTTTCTGTCTGCAGGCTTATCACGCAGGCTTATCACGGTGTGGACTCTGATTTTCTGACTTAAACTTGTGTTAGGGAAATCAAAATAGAAGGCCAAGAATTGAAGACAAATGTCTTGTTTTGTTTTTTAGTACTAAGAACTATACTAGGAACTAGGAGTGGTTATTGTAGAATGTGTTGGGTTGGAGAGGACTTCCAAAAGTCAACTAGTGCAATAGTTTATACTCAGTCTGTCAGTTCGCTGTTAGTGCTCCTCACAGGATGTATTAAATGTTGCTTCATGCCTTGTTTCGTAGTGACAAGGTGAAGACTGTAGCATGCGTAGGTTAAAAGCTTCTATGAGGAACTACAGTTGTAAAGAAGGAAGAACAATCTAAGGGGAAATTTTCTTTAAATGCTAAACATATGGAAGCTAAACATATGGAAAGAAGGAAAATATTGAAATTATTATCTTACAGCCCACCTACTTGACTGTGGCAAAGGAATAGCCTTAAATAGAGGTGAATTCAAAAGGACAGTAAATCAAACTGCGCATATTAACAGTGTCTGGTGGAAACGGGTCTCCAGAGAAAAGCCGTACTTGGAGAATTTTCACCTTTAACAAGATAAAAAGATAATTAGGAAGGGCTTCAAACTGAAATAAGATGACATGTGGAAGAGTGGTCATGCAGTGAAAAATTCAAGCCCTGTGAGAGAAGAGTTCCCAAAGTTCGTGTTTTAATGAGAATTTTTCTGACACTTTGGAAGATGTTGCCTGCTTTTGGATTCCACGGAAGAGCTCTGATCAAACAGGACTGTGATGGGGCCTGTCCTGAAGGAAGGGTACATGTAGATCGTATTAGCTTGCTCATTCAGAGAAGCTCTTGAATTATCTTAATATATATTAAGTGCTTGCAAAGCCTTTCTGATTTAGGTAAGAGGCCTTATTTAGGGTAATATACCTAATGAATGATGCAATAAACACATTGATGTTAAGTATAAATTCCTCATAAACACAGATGAATAGCTACCCTGTTTTCTTAAGGAAGATCTCATTTAACCTATTTATACCTATGCAAAACTGTGTGGAAAGCCTTTAAAAAACAAAACACGACTGGATTTACTTTCTGTTATGTGGCTTGGGTAGCTCTTAGATCTGGTATGCTTGTGGAATTAAAGATACACCCACACTGATTTTCCTGAGTTTGCTTCTGATGTGTATTTTTAATGTACTTTTATCAATCAAGCCTCTTAAATAACTAGATGATAGAGTTGGCATTCCTTACTTATTTTTAAATAATTACTTTCATTTTAATAGCTGCTTTCTTTTATGGCTGCACTATACAATATCAAAGACATTGTGGTTTAGAATCTGAAAACACTTATATGCGTTGCCACTATTTTATCAAACTGGCTTGTTTATTCCTTTTAAATGTGCTTGTGTCTTTGCACAGCATTTCACTGGGATGTATGGATTTTAAGCTTCATGAAACCTAGAGGGTTGTGGTGATCTTGCCTTTGTGGCAAATACTTGGTGTGTGTATGTTCCTTTCAAAATAGTGGCAGCAGTTGCAAGAGTTGTAGTTCTGTGCAGTAAATCTCTTTTCAGGGTAATTGAATTTTGTGGTAGTTTAAAATTAACTATGCAGTAATTTGCAGAAAAAAAGAGGGAAATATTCATGCAGGTCCATCTGAAAAACAGTGAGAATATCAAAACCTGCTTATTTGAACTCGCTGAATTTTAGCAGAAAAAAAACCCCATTCACCAAAGATTTGACCTAAAGACTGCTAATTCCATTAAAAGATTCTGGATAATTAAAATCTGTACCAGATGGTGGATGCTGAGGAAAGGTGAAGGCAGCAAATGTGACTGGAGGCCAGATTTGTGGTCCCAAATGCTGAAACTGAGGATTGATCCAGGCTGTTTGCTGACACAGGTTAGATGAGTCTAATAGCATGTTACATGCACAGCTGCCTGGAACCACAACAGCTGCGGAAGGTGTGTTTTGTAGAAATACTTTTGGCTTAATTTGGAGCCTTTTATAAGGCAGAGAAACAAGAATCAGATTTGAAATACTACAGGTTGTAATGAAGAAGTGATATGCTTAGACTTAAAGCAAGATTTGTGTTCAGTTAGATTCACTTCTTTAGTTTAAAAAGCTTTTTCTAGCCTCTTAGATAACTGTGTTCATGTAAGATATGCTGAATGCAAATGAGTTCTGTCTTTCTCCAGTAGTTAGGTACTAACTCAGACCTAGGTTCTATATTGGAAGTCAATTGAATTGTGTGTTATGGCCCACTTTCATCCACCTTAATTACACATAAATCCCTATGCTAAGTGCTTTGTACACCAAAGTAAAAGTGGGAGAGACATGGGCAAAATTTGAGCTGAACTGGCCTCAGCCTGAGTTAAAACAAGAAAATACTGTCCCCAAAAGAAAATCTAGCTCTCATAGTGTTAGTGTCACAGCTGGGCTTTCTGTAGGTCTTACAATGTTTAAAGAGGGAACTTAAAAAATTAGTGCTAGCAGTGGAAAATAATCTGAACGCTTTCAGCACCTGGTCACACCGAATCACAAAATGTTAGGAAAATGTTAGGGGCTGGAAGGGTCCTCAGAAGATCATGGAGTCCAACCCTTCATGCCAGAGCAGGATCAAAACTAGGACAGAACACTCAGAAATGCATCCACACAGGTCTTGAAAATATCCAAATAAACAGACTCCTGTCTCTCTGGGGGCCTGTTCCGGTGCTCTGTAACCCTCACAGTAAAGAAGCTATTCCTTAGGTTGAGATGAAGCATCGTGTGGTCAAACTTGAATCCATTGCACCTCATCCTATCCCAGGTCAGAAGTGAAAACAGATTGTCTCTGCCTTTTTTGGCATCAAACCCCCATGTACTTATAGACATGAATTTGATCCCCTTTCAGTGTTCTCTCCAGACTAAAAACCCCCAAGTCTCTTAGGCTTTCCTCATAAGGAAGGTGTTCCAGTCCCTAAATCATCCTTACAGCCCTCTGTTGGACTCTCTCAAGTAGATCTTTGTCCCCCTTGAACCAGTGATCCCAAAACTAAGTGCAATATTCCAGATGAGGTCTCACTAAGGCAGAGTAGAGGCAGGAGAAAGAGACCCGTTGATCTGCTGGATACACTCCTCTTAATTCACCCCAGGCTGGCGGTGAATTAAGTGTTCTCTCATGGATAACTTGTCCACCAGAACTCCAAGGTCCTCCACACAGGTGCTCTCTAGCAGATCACCTCTTAACCTGTTACTGGTGCATTTTGTTATTCCTTGCCAGGTGCAGGACTCTGTACTTGCTCTTATTGAATCTCATTAGATTCCTCTTTTCACAGCTCTCCAGTCTGTCTAAATTTTGCTGAATGGCCCACAGCCTTCTGATGTGCCAGCCAANCCGTTGATCTGCTGGATACACTCCTCTTAATTCACCCCAGGCTGGCGGTGAATTAAGTGTTCTCTCATGGATAACTTGTCCACCAGAACTCCAAGGTCCTCCACACAGGTGCTCTCTAGCAGATCACCTCTTAACCTGTTACTGGTGCATTTTGTTATTCCTTGCCAGGTGCAGGACTCTGTACTTGCTCTTATTGAATCTCATTAGATTCCTCTTTTCACAGCTCTCCAGTCTGTCTAAATTTTGCTGAATGGCCCACAGCCTTCTGATGTGCCAGCCAACCCTCTCAGCTTTGTGTCATCAGCAAAGGACAGGACTGAGGACTGGACCCAGCACTGATCGGGGTGTGTGGGGGGGTGTGAGTTAGGTGTATCCTCAACTGAGAGCTTATAAAGGCAACAATTTGCCTCTCGCCTGCCATTATTTTATGATGTGCCTTCTCAGTTGGAAAGGGTCGTGAAGTGCTTCATGAAAAAAACTTCATCATGGATCTACAAGCCAATCAAATAACTCCCATAAAGATACCCGGGACACTGGACTAAAGCATTTTTCTTCTGAAAAACAGGCTTAGCTTCTTTTGTGACAGGTCTGTTCCGAAAGGTTCCCTTGTCTTAATCTTCTTCTGTTTAGTCCTGTTCATTTTAACAACTGAGGAGGTCAACAGGTACTTTTAAAGCACTGTGTTATCTACAAGTGAGATGGATATCTATTTGGGTTTCAGTGAGAGAGAAAAAGGTGCTGTATGTGCTCACAAATAAGCAATATTTAGGCATCTGTCTGCCACCCCTACAGACCTGAATAACTGATAAAGTATGACTAGCTAAAGTCATTCTGTGATTCTGTAGTAGGATAGTTTGGTTGTCAGTCTTTCAGCTTTATTTTTTCACGATGACCCTGAAGACTTTAATTTTTTTCCCTTCTGATTAATGACCTTGCACTCAACTTCAAGCAGTTCAAATGTTCTGGGGAAGTTTCCTAACACGTCTGGAACAAAATGAACTGGTAACCTGCCTTACATTAAAGTAGTCTGTCTCCACCTGTGTTATAGAAGTTACTTTCCTTGGGCAATGTAGAGGAACAAGAAAGGGGAGAGCATGAATAAATTATTTACATCTTAACATACTTCCAGTGCATTCGATGATAATACAGAGCAGACAGAAATCCAGTTTACTGAGCTGATGTCTAATCAAGGGCAAACCTCTTGTGCCTTACTTTTCATGAGGGTACAAATTATCCTTTGCATAATTCAGGCCGTAATGAGGTGTAATTCGGCTTTATAAATAGTATTGACTTTTCAGGTCCCTTTCTTCTTTATGCAGGTGGACATGAAATAGAATATTGGCCTGAGTTGATGCAGAATACCAGAGTAGTCTAGAAAGCAACTTTCTTCTTCTGATTATAGAGGGGATTCTAAGAGAGTTGCTGCTTTTCACTGCACTTTTTCACGTGTGTGTGGTTGCCATTTTCTCTGAAATAACATGAAGGAAAAAAGAGATTCTTGCTTTCTTTTAACTTTGTGCTGAACATTAGTATGCCTTGTACAATGATAGCAGGCTGCAGTCTTGATGTAGAGTGTGGCTGTATCACATGCTGTCTGTGCAGTGTAAGAGAAGCATTTTTATCATTAGCCCGTTTCTGTGGTGCAGAGGTCTCTTACTAGGAGTGAGGCTTACTTTTACTAAGAGGGGCAGAGAGTTCAGTAAGGAAAGACTATGTAAAGAGTAAGGCAGAGCTTGGCTGAACTAGCATATTGCTTTTAAATTCTCCTCTCACATTTTTTAGTTGAGCATTATTAATCATATTTTCCAGGTCACATAGATGAAGTAATTTACTTCTTTTTGGTTTTTTTGCTTTTGTGTTGTTTTTGTGTTATTTTTTTTTTGTTTGGAGTGTTATAAAAACCAAAACCTCTCCAGAAGTGTTGTTGAATCTTAGCACGAAAATTCAGTACTTAAAAGCAGAAGACTCAAACTGCAGAGTAAAACTTAGAAGACCCTTTGGTCAAAGTTCTTGAAACCCATTTTACATCTTAACTTACCAACTTGGCCTGTATTGTAAGAGAGAAATAGTAGTGTTCTTTGGCAAGGCATAATTTCCTTGTATCCTTTCTTGATCTTTTTTTTTTTAAATGAAGTGGTAAAAAAGCATGAGAAGCAGCTTGAAAACACAAAGAAGTAATGATAAGATTGAAACTGAAACACACGGAGTAACGCAGCAGAATCCTTGAAATCTTTTCATGGATGACTTGCAAGTTAGAATCAAGACATGCTTTGGATAAGAAGACTTGGTGATATTCTTAGGAAATTTTGAATGCTGTCATCTCGTTGTCATTGGTATCTATGAAACTTCAGTGTGCAGAGCATCAAAGGAAAATAACTTTTCTGGAGTGTTTTTAAAAATCTCCATTATGAGCAACTAACAAACCATAGCAAAATAATCTGTATTCCAAACATGCTCTAACAATGGCTTAGCACTTTGAATATTCAAAACATGAGTTGTCTTTTTAATAGCTGTTATGTTCCGTATCAATGGCTGACAACTGCTGTCACCCCATCGAATTGTGCTAAATCCTCCTAAACAAGACATCCTTGCAATAAAGCTTCACTCGTAATCATTTTTTGGCAAGTGTGTCTTACCATTGTTACTGTTCTAACCGCTCACACTCGCGTACAGCAGGAGGTGCCAATGTTTTCAGTTCCAAACATTAAAGATGTGGTGATAGAGAAGGCGAACCCTTATTAATTCTGAGAGATTTGCCTAATTGGGACACAATGTGAAGATTCTCAACAATAATAACAGATGATGGGGAATAAATAGGCACGGCAGGAGAGAGGCAGTTTCTAGTGTGAATTTCCTTTTGCTTCTGTTTAATTGCATTACATACTGAGGGAAGTATCTGGACTATGTGCTTTCTAGTTACTTTTTCTTGACTGCATCTTTCTAGCTACTGCTCCCAGACACTTTAATGTTTGATAATGCTCTCTTTGCATGTGACTACACATCTATAGCTGTCATTAGGACCAATTTACACACATGATTTGCTCCTCGAAGTGTCAACGTCTGAATTTTATCTAGAGACAGAAATAGGGTCAGGAAAGTTTAATTGATTGTATAATGCAATTGAAAAGGCTGGCAGGGATCTAGGGCAATTTTGGGACATCTGTCTTTGAGTCATCAAAAATAAAGCACATAACAGCTGTGATAACAGCAGGATTATGATTAGATATACAGCATTCACCATCAGATTGAACAAGGATTGGAAAACAAAAAAGGTAAATAAGTCAGTTTTGATGACAAGAATTTTTAATAGATAGTCAGAGGAGCTTTTTACTTTTTACAAGTTTATATGGAAATACAAAACTAGAAAGAATAATAACAAAAAAAGTCTGTTTCTTTCTAGCAAGGACATCCACGCATTCCTCTATCTGCTGCCCAATAGCACAGGTCTGTAGCTAAACAATGCATCCAGCTTCCTACCTTCTGTATTAGATTAGTGATTCCTGCCTCATAATTGCAGCTGCGAAGTGAAGGATGCATTTAGCATTTGTAACTAATTTCCTTTATAATGTAGAATCAGCCTTATCTATATCTTTATCTGTCTTGCATATCAGTAGACTTAAAACAATTTCTTTGGAAGCAAATATAGTGAGCTGTGCTCTGCTCTTTCAGAAGTGGTAGAAAATGTCTGTGTGTTTAAACATGCCTGCTATAAATAAGTATAGCTGTCCTCTTTTTATCTTATCTGCTTCTGCCCTGCATGACACTAAACTTCAGTTATTTGTGTGAATGTCACCCGACTTGTCCTTCATTTATAAACTACTGCCTAATTTAAACTGTGTACAACTAAGTGGCAGTTCACTTTTGGATGAGTCACTGAAGGAAACTGTCTGAAATTGTTTGAATTGCAGAACTGATTTTTAAAATACAAGAAAGTGTTAATTCCTCATGTGAGGATTTATTTTATATCATTTCTAGTTGAGTTTCTAACTATAATCTTCAGCCTTTATCAAATGATCTAGTTACATGAATTCATAGTAAAATTTTTGCATCTAACTGTTGAACATAATCCATCTAAACTTGGCTGTATGACTTTACAGCTAGAACTGAATATATGGTTTTACATTCTGTAGTCATTATGTAAAATAAGAATAAATCTGAAGAAAAATTGCATAACATCAGCATTCATTTATGATTTCTACATAAACTTTAACTCTCTAAAATTGGATGCATAAGTAATGATACTACCAAACAATAAAAGATGGCTTTGTTCTTCTAGTGGTATGAAAAGCTATCATCTACAGCAGCATAACAAAATCTGCAGAAGGCCTGTAAAAATATGCATCCCAGAGCTGTTTCTTGTCCATAGATGACTGTTTGGTTAACAAATTAATATTGGGATCTAGAAGACTGGCATCGTTTGAGTTGTCAACATGTTCTGTGGCTGCCTGGCTCCACACTGTACCGTTGGCTTTGCAAGAATACTTTTGTTTCTGAGATTTCTCAGCAACTGCCCCATGTGGTATAAGGCAACTTAGAATCTGTCATGCATTTCAGATAGTCAAATCACTGTTTTATTTAGAAGTACATTCTGGCACAGAAAAGCACCAACTGTGGAGAAGCGTGTGCTTTATGCCAGCTAGTTTTTTCTACCCGTAAGTGTCAGCACATAACAATCATGTCACAATCACTGTTTAGCAGATGCACTATTGTTTTAATTCCTGCAAGCTCTTTGGAGTTCTCTCTCAGATCTTGCCCATGAACATAACATCCTCGTTTACTGCAGCAAGTGCATGTAAAATTTCTGCTGGATAAAAATGTATGCTGATTTACTTGATAGCTAATAAGAGTAATTATCCACTCAGTGGTCTCAAAAAGGTACTGAAGTAGTGTGAAGTAGTGTGTCTCGAACAATAAAGGTCATCATAGAATACTGTGTAAAAGTACTTTGAGAGCTGCTGTTGTTTAGTTTTGATTGCAGTAATTAAAATCTGTAAGTTTTTAATGGTTCTGTCATATGCCAGTCAGGAGTTGTTTTCTGTTCAATCTCTCACCTACCTTAAGGCAGCTTTAGCTTGCTCTGATTTTGAACTTTGGGAAAATGGAGTGCTTCACTGCCCTTTTTGAAATGAAAAATAAGCTGCACCTGGGAAGTATTAAATATTTGGGAAGTGCTAAACTAGGCTTACACATTTTGCCTTTGGATCTATGTAATGCCAGGCAAAACTGACATCAGCAACTGGCCTCCATAAAGTACAAATGTTTTAAAAGTTTGTTTCCCTTAAAGATGAAGATTAATACTTTAGAAATACGCTAGAAGAGAAAGGTGAATTTTTCTAGCTTAGTTCAGCTCCAGTTTAGGATTATTTGGTTTTGTTTTTTTCCACAGTGAACTAAACTATTATCGAGCTGAACAGAAGTGTCTACATAAGTTATGTTGGTCTAAGTACAGCAAATGGGCTTTCACTGAAGCAGGAATGGTGCTCAGCTTCTCAGGCTGAGAAGGAGTTTGACTTAATCCAGTTTTGAAATACCTACCATAAGGTCTTAGGTGTAGCAGAATTTTGCTCACTACTTGCTGTCCTCAGATCTTTCTTATATCAGGGCTTCTGTGCTGCTAAGCAAAGGCTGTTCTGGAATTGGGATACAGCAGATACTGCTGGACCTACTGCAAGTCTTAAGTTGGTATGGCCTGATACTAGTGAAGTCACAGAGGAGGGGTTTTCGTGTTTTTTGGATGAGTGTAAAGTGTGTGTAGCTGGGAACAAAACAGAGTTCAGTCAGAGGGGAAGGGCATGACTGGTAGAAAGAATTTAGGGGAAGTAAGAATGTTCTACAGGAAATATGGGGCTTCACTGTTAGAGCCCCAAAAGGCAGAGAGACTTCTCAAAGAAGTGAGATCTGCATTCCCAGTATTTCAGGATTCTGTGCCAGCTAGCATCACCCAGTGCTGAGGAGCTTTGTCTTAAAGCTGGTTTCCAAACTTCTTACTTGTACTATGGCTCTGTGGCAACTTAGTACTAATATCTGTTCCCAGCACCTAACAGTGCTGAGGGTGCTGTTGTGCACAGGCAGTCACATGACATCACCATTAGCTCTTCTTGACTTGGCTTATCCCTTGTCCCTTCCTAAAGGCAGATAATCCTCAGATGTACAAGCAGGACATAGTAATCAATGCCCTTTCAGTTGCATTTAAAATTCCACTTCCTGTCAGTTTTTGAAACCTGAATTCTTGTTGCAAGGGTCCAGTGTATGATATGGCTAAGTCTATCAATCTTTACTGTTCCGAGCTGACACAGTTATGTCTTTAGCATGGGACTTCACAAAGAAATGCCTTCACTTCTTTGTAAAGGATTTGAATGTTAGCTTTCTTCAACCTACCAAGTACACATGAATAGCAGATAATCAAATGAATTCAATATTATTTTATGAAGTCTTGGGAAAGGCTTGTGTAAGTCCTAAATATGATTGACAGCTCCATTCAGAGCACAGCAGTTTGGATTCAAATCAAAGCTCATAAAAGATGTCTGTGTTCTTGGCACAAGGGTAAGACAATAGAATATTTATTTTGCTCTCAATACCTCTGGGCACACAAAACAGTTGCAATTTTCTGTTCCCTTGAGAGACCATAGAAAACAGGGTGATACAGCAGCAAATGGAATCTTCCTGATCTTCCTGCTCAGGTGGCTGGAAGCATAGATGTACTGCACAAGGCTTGTTGCTTTTTGGGGGGTTTATTAAGGTTTAAATCTCCTGAGGATGCTTACAGAGAAGATACTGCATCAAATAGGGATGGTAGTTTTACATACTGGACTGCTGTATGTGAATTATTTGGCTCATGCAGCAGGATCAGAAGTCTTAAAATTGGTAATGTTTAGCTATTTTATTAAACAACCAACGCAAGTGTGGTGTTGGTGTACTGGTGTTCTGTTATGCCAGCATAACAGGAGGCCTTGATTTGATTCTTAAGGTAGAAGTTTTAACAACTAAAAAACCTTCCAAAAGGTTTGAACACTTCCAAAACACAGGCAATGTCAGTTCTTGCTCCAAAGTAGTTATGATGCCCTGGTGGGTTGACTTCATCTGGGTGCCAGACCTTGATACACTCTCATTCCACTATCTCAGCAGGGCAGGAAGAGAGAGAAGATGAACAAGCTTGGGGGTTGAGATAAAGACAGTTTAACAAGAAAAGCAAAAACTGCATATAGAATCAAAGCAAACTGATGAATTATATTTTCTACTTCTTAACAGCAGTCAGATGTTCTGCCAGTTCCTGGGAAGCAGGGCCCCAGAATGCATACTGGTTGCTTTGGAAGACATGCCTTAACTACTAATGACACCCCTTGATTCCCTTGGCTTTTTATTGCTGAGTGCAGTGTCACACTGTAAGGAATGTCTTTTTAGTTGGTCTGGGTCAGTGGTCTGAGCTATGTTGCCTCCCAACCTCTTGCCCCCCACCAGCCTAACTAGTCTTGATAGGTGAGACTGCAGAGGAAGCCTGTGTGAGCTCTGCTCAGCAATAGCCACACCACCACTGCCTTATCTTCTGACTGTATTGCAAAGCACAGTGCTACACAGGCTGCTGTAAGGAAAGTTAACTCCATCCTAGCCAGATCCAGTACAGGTGGGACTGCAACAAAAAGGCAGAATGAGAAAAACCCTGTTAACCAGATCACATTGTTTTTTCCCTTTCTAATATCCACTGCAGTATTATTGTCTTCCTACAGAATCAACTGTGATAATGTCCTCCTCTGGTTCTGAGCCATCATGGGTCTGTAGGCAAAGAGGACTTGTCAGCACATCATACCTGAGTGCTCATGCTGGCCTGGGTACTCGCAGGTACATGCTGGAGCAGTTCTGGAGGGTATGGTAATCTGTATTTATAAGATAAACCTGATAAACAGTGAGGCAAGCAATTCTAAAAGTGATTTATTTTTTCTTTTCCTGGATGTATGGGACAGTTTTGCCTTGGAGCCCAAACACAGGTACTGTGCTGGAACTGTTAACTAGAAAGAGCGTGTGTGTGTTAGCGTATTTGTGTGCATGACTCTCATGAATGGGTGTGACGTGTGTGTATGAATCTTGTAAAGGGGAAAGGAGTTTGTAAATACAGGCGTTAAGGACAATAGTCCATGGTCTTGTCTGGCTTAATTAAGGATCCATCCATGCACTTGGTTTTTAAGCTGGAAAGTAGATGTACTGTGAGTTTGGTCACCTTTAGCTGTGAATCTTTCATGATACACAGAATCACAGAATGTTAGGGATTGTAAGGGACCTTGAAAGATCACCTAATCCAATCACCCTGCCAGAGCAGGATTCCCTAGATCAAGTCATCCAGGAACATGTCTAGGTGGGTTTTAAACATCTCCTGAGAAGGAAACTCCACAACTTCCCTGGGCAGTCTGTTCCAGTGCTCTGTCACACTCACTGTGAAGAAGTTTCTTTTCATACTTATGTGGAGCCTCCTATGTTCCAGTTTACACCTGTGTCCCCTTGAGAAGAGCCTGGCTTCTTTCTTACGACACACACCCTTTACATATTTGTAAACATTAATGAGGTCAACCCTCAGTCTCCTTATTTACAAGCTAAAGAGACCCAGATCCTTCAGCCTTTTCTCATAAGGGAGATGCTCCACTCCCTTAATAACCCTTTTGGCTTCGTGCTGGATTCTCTCAAGCAGTTGTGTGTCCTCCTTGAACTGAGCGTGTTGTGCTTGAAAAAATCCAAAGCTTCTGAAAGGAATAAAATATTTTGGTGTATATTGGTTACTAGCACTAGTGCCTAAGGGCTTTCCTGGAGAGTAAAGCATCTGCTGATTTAGTGCAACACTGCAGAAAACTGGTGGTGAAGGGATGGTTTTGCACAGTCAATCGTGCTGAAGCATGATCGTTTTGTCTGCTTTTACACAACTCTGAGAGTGCAAGAGATTCAGCGGGGAACACTCAGTAATAAGCTGCAGTTGTTGGTCTGTAGCTAAAGCCTTGTCATTGTCTGTGGACCGGAGATAAGACACTATTCTGAATATAAATTGTGGAGAAGAAAATATCAGAATGTGAATTACAATTTTATTTCTGTTTTCTTTAATTGTTGCTTTGATAGGGGCTACTTCTAAGCAAGACACATGATCTAATATCTGGGCACATGTAGAATGTTGCACATTCTACAGGATGCTTTGTTTGCTTGTTATGTGTGAGCGTTTCTAATTATCTTACCAGGCAGTGCACCTCAGGTACCTGAAGGACAATGGAGTGGGAAGAGCATCTCCAATACTACATATACTAGAGCTGGCATAACAGTGCTCAGTCTCATGAGAGAGAGACCCTTAAATGCAGTGTTTTTCCCAGCTGGAGTGCCAAATGTCTCTTGATTACCAGGCTCTTGACAGATTGCAGAAGAGGGGCAGAATGCATTTGGCTTTTGGAAAAAAAAGAAAGGAAATGTCAGCTAAGCCACCTCTTCTCCCGTAGTACTGTAACTCTTATGTGCTCTCAGACTATATAGACTGATGCTGTGCTCGAAATCTTGATCTTGTTTTAAAATATTTATTTCCTGAAACGCTGCCTAGGCATTTAGTATTTGACAACATAGGAGCTATTTTAAAATTCCAAATAGTACAGTGTCAGGTTTTCACTCATAAAAATTCAGTCCAAGTCTTTAAAAAAAAAAAAGTCTGGAGATATGCAAAATTTCCTGTTTGAAAATGGGAGGGGGAGAAAAAGAGCAATTAAAATTGTAAGAATAGAAGCTAATTATGAGCAATTCAGGCAGAGCTTTGTTTAGAAAATGTATCAGTATAAAATGGATAGGTGAATAGATTAGCACTGATTGCAGTTTTTACATATAATAGTCTCTCTTTCATGAGTAATCATTAGCAATTATAATGTAGGCTTTAAATCAGCCCGGGATGGGACTGCACTGTAATATGAATACTAAATAATTGTACGTTTCCCGGCAGAAGAAAAATAACTTTTGTGATTTGGTGGTAAAATCCATACTGCAAGTATGGATTTGGACTGTTTGTTACTGAAGTTCATGCCTGGGTGCAGTAACGTCAGTGTGGATTGCCAAGGTTCATCACAAAAATGATTGTTACCTAGCACTAGCTGGAAGTGGAAGCTGCAATTACGCTTTTAAAGTAGTATGACTTAATGCAGTAATTACTGGTATTATTAATTGCTGAGGGAAGAAAGACTGATCCAGGAGGTAAAGTGGCTGAAAGTAATGTTGTAACACGCCACATGGCTGGGACAGTGCGGACATATTTGGAAGCTGTCTGTGATATTGATAGGTGACAATTTCCTTTCCAAGCCCAAAGGTTCTGTGCACCAATAATTGTGCAGGACTGCATCTTAAAATCCTGTTGGTGGATCCTACTAACACCTGGAATGCGTTCTTAATCCTTTCCTGAAAACTGGACATTTCTAAGGGATACATGCTTGGCCAGGAAGGAATGGAAATGTCCAAGCTGCAGCAACAATGTGCTCTGTGAAAATTATAGGCACAGATTCAGTTTCCCGCTTTCTAGAATTTGTGAGAGTAAGATTTATTTTTTTTATATAGGAAATAGGCTTGTGTTTTCTATCTGTCCAACTTTGGGTCCCTGATCCCACATCCTACCTCACTTATTGGCTAATTTTAAGCACACTAGGCAGATGGGTAGAAAAATTCAAGAATATAACTTTTTGTGTAAGTTTTGAGCAAATTGGTGGGTACATGAGGAATAAATTAGAGCAGTCTAGGAGAGTGAAGATGGTGGAATGGGAAGGAGAATTGAGCAGGAAATTATGGGAATAGATGTCAACATTCTGAAAATAGAAAAGCTTTTGAACTGCAATGACTGATATCCAAGCTTTAAAAAGTCTTCTGAATTAGGAAGGCAGGAATCCCAGTCTGACACTTCCCTAATGTCATGTTGAGACTTAGTTTTACCTCTTGATTGGTACCACATTTATGATTACAAATAAGAATAGGGTTTTTTTTCCAGAGTTCTTAGGAGCTCTTGGACGCAGGAAATTGCCGAGCTTTTCTCTGCCCAAACAGAAACGGGACATCATTAGATAGAAGTTTTCAATAAATCTTTAAGCTCATACTCACTTGTGTATTTCATAACCGCATAGACTTCACACAGGTGTAGAGAGTTCAGTGTCTTGAAGAAAATAAGCAATGTTCTACAACACTATAGGTGCAAGTTCACAGTTTGAGGTGCAGCCATTCCTTCCTGCCCTGCTTGGTGCAGCAGGCTAATTTTGGTCATAGCACTGTACCCCAGCACCCTCACCGTGTGTGCTTCTGTTCTTGTGGGCAGTATTGTAAATGCTAGTGAACAAAAACAAGCTACTCTTTCCCCCTGGTGGTTTGTGAAAGGCTTTGTCTCCCGGACAAAATCAAGATGGAGTTTTGAACTTGCTTGTTCTGAATTGAGCAAGGTTTAACAAGGTGTCAGCTAACAGAGCTGCAAGCCATACCCCCTTTACAAGTGTAGACCTACATATTTAAGTAACAGAGCATCGGAGCACAAGTGTATTTTATAGGAACAGAGCCTGCTGTATTTTCTTCTATCAAATTTAGAAGTTAAATATTTATTAAAAAACAATGCCAGCCACCAAAAAATAGAATACGGAAGGGAAACAAAAATAACAACACAAGGACAAAACTCAAGGGTCTCTTGCATGTGTGTGTGGTCTCTCTCCCCTCAGAAAGTGAGAGAGGGAAAAGGTTATTGCTTGTAAGACGTGGAAACTTACAATGAGCTGCACATGGGCACACACACACGTGTACAAATATATCCCATTTTTGAAGAGGAGAGTAGTCAGTCAGGACCTCCATGTCCTGATTTTTGTAGGTCTCTTCTTCCTGTGGAAGGCTAAACTTCAGAAATATGGGAGAGGGAGACTGTACACTGCAGAAATCTGCATTCTAAAGCACTGACTCTTCTCTGAGGAAATGCCCTGCAGGTATAAAAGCACTGCACACATTATACTTGGCCAGTACAAAATGAGTACATCTCCTCCAAACAAGGTTTCCTTTCACATGAATCCTATGAGTTCCTATAAATAACTGTGTTTTTAATAGCCCAACTAACACACTCAAAAATGTTTTGGGAAATGTGGAATTAATTGCCTTCCTTCTCCCTATTTAGATATTTCTAGGGCTTGTTTTTCCAAATCCCTGTTAGAGGGGAATGCTGTCATCCTTTACTCTGTAAGGGCTGGATTAACCACTGGTTTTTCCATCAATTTTGCTATTGGAACTATGTCAATATTTGACTGCAAAAAAAGTAATATTGTTTTTGACTGACCTGGAACTTAAAATCCTCAAGTATTTTGACTTTAAGCAACCTGTATTTGAATAGAAATGGCTTGTTCCAGTTTTTATTAATTCTTTTAATTATTAAAACTAATGTTTTTTACTTTGTGATTCCTGAGACCTTATATTAGGAAAATATCGAAGTAGAGCAATTCATGCTACCCCAGCATTGAATATTCTTTTAACTACAGTGATTCAGAGAGCTGAGTTACTCTGGTCTAGCCAAGCCTCTTAGTTCAATGAACAAGGGTCAGAAATATTTTGTGCTAATTCAATTGCTGTGATTGTAAATGTCCAAACATGTCATGTGGCTCAGCCCTTGAGGGAAGAAAGAGTAGCCCAGGCTGCTGCACCTCTGGAATTTGTGTGTTTAGTTATGGTCCTTGGTCACTTTTTTTGAGCCTTCTCTCCTGGCAGTTGCATTTCTGGAGTGCCAAGCTCGCTGTTTTCTGCTCTCTCTACCTGCCTGCTCCCACTGTTGCTAGGTGTTAGCAGACATGCTCAGGTTTTGGGATCAAGCTCCAATTATCCTCACTTTGTTTTAATAACTGCTTATGCTTCAGTTACCCCATGCATATCAGTAACAGGAATGGAGGAGTAAGGTGAAAATCAGTCAGATTCTGATTTCTTGTAGAAAGCCATCATGGTACATCTACTCCGTAAGAAATTAATTGAGTCACTAACAGTCTAACTAGCAAATTCTGAGTCTTCCCTCTTTCTTCTGTCTTTAAAAGAACTTGTGTCTATTCTTAATTTCTGGTTTTCACTCTGCAAAAGCCCTTCAGCCCTTGAAACAGTGATGGGATGCTTTTATGAAGTGAAAGATACTGAGAGTAAATTGAGATGGAGGAAATAAGTTTTAACCCTTCCTTGCCATTGGTTGCCTTCAGTATGATGTGAAGAGTTCCGCTTTCCACCACTCATCCAGGCAGCTACACGGTCTGTCTGCAGTCAGCTGCAGGGAAGCATTTGAGTATGAAAGAAAAGATACATCAGGTGCTGAAGCAGAGGTTAAAGTGTCCGTTTGCCCCAAGTCAGATAGTAGAGTGTACGTTATGGATAAACAGCCGCGCAGCTGGCCTTAATCTTTCATGCTTCTGTTTATATGCAGAAATAAATGTGCTTCCTCAAATGTAAAGTTAGTGCTCTCATTTAAACAAATATTACTCGTGTACGGGAAAACTCAGCCTTTATCTCGTCTCTAAGGGCAATAGAGATTTTCTTTTCTCCTGCTATAGAGGAGCTTCTGGAAGAATAATCTCTTAGCCCTCCTTGAAGTTTTTGCACTGTCCCTTGAATAACCTTGTGGAAGGCTGAAGCAAATGGAAATTCCTGTGTGAGCAAACAGCAATATGCAGCAAAATGGGGATTAAGCAGAATTCATGTCATTTCCCCAGTAATAGATTGCCATTACGGAATGTGAGTAACAAGGCAAACTCTCCGCCTGCATTGAATCAGGAAAGCTGTGCCTGCCCTGACCCTCCTGTGTTTTTTTTACCAGGGGATTGAGATTTAATTTCCATATATGATAGAGGTTTTTGACAGCTGGAATTTCTGTAGTGCTGGAGCTAAGCACCTCAGAGGGCTCTCCTTTGCGCTCCCATGGTATGTGCTGCCCGTGCCTGCTGATAGGTTGGTTGTTGGGGGTTTTTTCTTTATGTGTTTGTACTTGAATTCTGTTCACCTCCACATCTGGCTTGTCTGTGGTGAGCTGATAAGATATCAGCATATCTAAACGAGGACCACGTGAATGATCTCTTCTCTCTCTATTCTTCCCCTCCTGTGATTTGTAAGTGTTAAAGCACTCATCTGTTCTGGCAGTTAATGTATGCAGCCTCTCAATAGCTAATATCCTGTCATAGGCAGTGCAAACCGGCTTAATCTGGTTCGCTGCTTTAGCAAGTAGTTGAGAAAATATAGGTGAAATGAAGAACTGGGTGCCTAGCTGGAAGAGCAGCCCTTGCCCTGCTGCAGAGCGATGCGCAAATATTGCACAGGGGGTTGTGCCTGTAACAGAAAGATCTACACTTTGCTGCTCATAACAGATTGCTCGTTGCTCTTTGTATCACACTGCAGCTCTGAAGTCTATTACTTAGCAATATGAACACTTGTGTTTGAGGATTTAAAATGCAGATGCAAACCCCCCCTCCCCAAATCTGCAATGAATTGTAACTTGGCAGAGTGACTGAAAAACAGGAGAAAAATTGATCTTTGGTGTCTGCAGAATCTATCATCCCAGATTTTTGGAAGTCAGTTTCATTTGCTTTGGTAATAAAAAATAGATACATTAGTCATTTGGACTCCAAATGCTCCCTGATATGCTGGGAAAGGAGTTAATAAAGCCAATTCAAAAGCCAAGTGCTCCCAGAACTGAACAAAATCTCTTGCACCTGCAGAAAATCCAGCAGAATTAACCTCTGTCTTTTCCTCTGAGTTCCCCTTAAGGTTTCCACAACTTCCCCCCCACCCCCGTGCTTGAACATTACCAATAATAAGGGAGTACAAACCGGCTGAACCTGTGTGGTACAGTTCAGCAACTCTGCTTTTCACTTGTGTCATCTCCAGGAATTTGTTTTCCAAAGCACTCCAAATCAAACAGTGTCTCATGAAAACAGTGGAAACTGGAAGTGACTTATATAGAGCCTGTCCTGCTTCCCTGGAAAAAGCAGTGAGGGCAGAAAGACTATTTTTCAGAATATCTGTTAGATACTGTTCTTCCTGTGGCAGGCAGTCACTTTTGAGCGGAGGTGAATGCTAGAAACCTCAGAGCTACAGTGCAGCGAAGCAGGAGATGAGATGCTAGAAGTTAGGAGATGATGGTGAGACCAGAGACTCAAGATCAGGGCTCAATGAGCTGTAACCCATCCTGTAGTGACTGTCCCCTTCCCCATGGCTGCTGTGATGATGGGGCAGGGAGAGAGCACCATTACTGCTCACCATAGTGCCAACCTCCCTGTCTGACCAGGTTCTGCCACTAACTTGTCATAAGTCAGCCTGGCTGTTTGTAGAAAGGTATTATAGCACAAGAGGGCCGTGTATGTTTGTTTTTATATTATTAACTACATGTTCTGGAGCTTAAGAGTTGTGTTTTGAAAATGTTGGGAATATGCTCTGGAGATTATGAAGTGAGGGGAGTACATTTGTGTGTGGTTTTAGCTACAGGGTTGCTGTTACATACCTCTCAGTGTGAAGGTCCCACATGACTGGTACCTTACACCTTCCCTGTCTACTAGAAAAGTCTTTTAACCACAACACTCCACTCTGTATTTGTCTGTCGGAGGGAAAATCGTGGGCAGTGCCTTACTATAAGTCACTATAAGGTAAGGAGTTCCTCCATCTGGGGTTGAGATGTGTCTTTTTCCAGTGCAGAGGTTATGGTTGCTGTCAGTCCTTCATTTAGTGATAAAGGAAGTAAAGGAAGGCATGGCCTATTGATCTCTCTGAATGCTGTCTTGTTGCCTTTTTATCTTTCTTTTTCTTTTTGTAAATAGAGGCAATGTGAATCATTAGCTTTCCTGTTGTTCTTGCCAAGTTACAACTTGTTACAGAAGGAGCTGGCTGTGACCTCTCTGAAGAGAGTCCCTGCCACCTCTCATTAGGTGGGGGCTGTAATATCTGGAGAAGCTCGGCAGGTCTGCTGTGTGCATCTCCAGCCTTTGGAAGTCAGCAAAGGAAAGCCCTAAGGCTGTAACTGTGTTATTTCTTTATTGTCTTAAATTCTGTTACATCCTAGCTCAGATGTATGATGGGGATATTATTAACTTCCTTTCTGTTGCTTCTTTCTGTACAATAAAAATGCTGGAGTCAGACCTAACTATAGCTTCAGTGGCAAAAGGTAAAGGCCACTTTCTGTGGCACTGCTCAAGTCTCAGAGGCTGCTTCTGCTGGATAAAATGCCTGGAAGGCCTTGAGCAGACAGACATGCTGGATTTACCTCCTGACTCTTCATAGGTCAAACCCAGGGACATTATCTTGGAGTTTGTGTGCCCTATAGCCATGATTCTAGAGCTCTTGGATGGTAATTGTACTCTGTATCCACCATTTGGAAAAAGGTATCTGTTGCTTCAGAGTCTGGTCCCACTGAGGCAAGTCCCTTTGGCAGACTCACTTGGTACTTGTATCAGTGAGACAAGCCAGATGATCTTTTCTGTTTTACGGTCACCTTGCCCCAGCAGTTACTTTTTAGAAAACTTGTTTTATTTTTTATGCCTTGGATAACGGCTTTCTGTTGCTGCCAGCAACTGTATTTAATCTTGCAGAAGCATGGTAGTGTGCAGTGTGTAAGTGGTTTGTTTGTAATCAGTTGCTTTTATTGTACGAGACCCCTGTGCATGGAGCAGTCACACAAGAAGGTAGGACAAAGATTCCCCAAGTTTTGCTGACTCTGAGCTGCTCAGCTTGAATGACTGTCATACTGCCTTGTAAATAGCTCTCTAGTAAGTCTGGCTTTGAGTTTACACGCAGGGTTCTATTCTGTGTGTTTGTGCTTTCTATTAAAAGAAAGTTTTCTCACTGATCTCCTTTGGAATGCTTGCATTTCCTCATTAATGTTTTGCTTAGGGACTGTTACCTCAAACTTCTGCCCTATGGTTTGTAAGGGAGCCCTGCAGGATGCCATTATCAGGCTGGCAGAACCCATTCTATGCTTGGCATTATTTATTGCAGAACAGTTAGCTCATGCTGGGTTTGATGCTTCTTGGGTAGCAGGAATGTGACTTAATCAATCAGAGTAGGATCTGTTCATCCTTGGCCTTGTTCTTTCCTTGTTTTATAGGTTTTGTACTGGTGTTAGCTCTCTGATTATCCTGAGCTTCACACTGGTTAAAAAACACCAAAAACCAACAAACCACCTGACAAAAAACAATAAACCACCTAAGAAACTAGCTGGTCTGGAGGTCACCTGGATCCTGTGGATCCTGTCCTGCAGAAGGGTAATTAGGCCTGTGATGTTTTCTGAGCTAAGAACAGTATAGAAAAGATAGAAATTATGTCAATAATGCATAAATCGGTGGTAAGTAACCTGATTTTTCTACTGGTTAGTTTAATCTTGAGCACTGCTTTCAGGGGGTATTTTAAAAAATAATGCCCGTAGAAGCTATAAGGCAGAGGGGGAAAGCTCCCAGAGAGCAGAGCTGCGCAGCCTTTGAAATGCATGCTTTGCTTTGGTCTGCCTAGCCCTTTGTGTGCGCAGCCATGCTGCCAGTCACACAAGTGTGCCAAAGGTTCTTGCACCTCTCTTGTGTAAAGGCGCAGCTCAGAGCTAAGGGACATGACTTTGCTGAGGCTGTGAGAAATGCTTTGTTCTCCTTGCAAATGTTCACAGTAGCCTAAGATGTGTTTCACTTTATCACTTTGTGTTTAATCATAATATGCTCTTTCAAGAACTCTATTATCAAAAATTGACCTTTGTAGCAATGAGAGATGAGGATTACAGCCTGTAACGGTTTAGGGAACCATGACAGCCTGATTTCTCTACCTGTGTAGTGCTACTTCTGGCTGAGAATGTGGTAAATGTGTGCTGAACTGAACTGTCAGCCTCTATCAGGTGTAAATCTTCATGCAGTAACTAAGCATGAGAGCTAAACAAGGTGCTATAGGTCACCCTGGCCATGTTTTGGTATGACACTTTTTGTCTGCTTGTGATGTTATCATGGTGATACCAGAAATGGGGGGGGGGGGGGGGGGAAAAC
>VZRI01003996.1:717095-918523 GCA_013397515.1 Upupa epops | reverse complement strand
AGGCTAAAATGGAGCTTCTGTGTCATTGTAATTCAAACATGTTCTGTTTATTAAATGCTTTGTTCAGTTTGCTGAAGTACTTGTCCTTTGTTGTCTTGCTGATACAGGACAGATCATGGTGATCTGGGTTTGTGTCAGCTTTTGGGGTGCTCCTGAGAGACTGTCATCACATGGAACGAACTTAACTGTCAAATGGTTATCACCTGTTTTCTTGCCTGAAATGCAAATTCAGGCCATTGCTTTGCTTATTCTTTATCAGCTACAGCAGCTCATGTATGTGTGGCTTTTACGGCTCCTTTGACAAACATTCGGGGAATATTTGTAGGCAAGTAGCTACAACCTATCTTCATTATGGAACTTATTTGAATTTTTATTTTGGGGAAATATAATTAAAGCAGACTGTTCCTAAGCTATTTATAGATTATCAGGTGCTCACTTTGGGTGAGGACTAAGGAAGCAGACACAGTCCCCCTTGACTATTTTCCTGTCAGCATCTGATTAGGATGAATTGTTGTCTCCCAAAGATGAATATTCAAGTTCTGCTGATGTCATGTGCATGGAGATGTGTGCTGGGCACTTCTTGCTTCCATAGCCTGCCTGAGGCATGAAAAACTGTGACAGGTGCATGTTTTTATCAGCTTGTCCTGCTGCATTCAGGTGACCACGCCTGCAAATTTCTGCAATGAGGAGATGGATACTGAGGAGCTACTTAGTAGAGGCGTGCCCAAATATATAGGCAATGAAAGGAGAACCTGGGTGGAAATAAGCCCCGTTCTGTGGAACAGAATTATCTTGTTCTGTAAAATTATGTTGCATGAGGTGAGAATGGGGAGATCAATCAATTTGCTCTGTGTGCCAATGGCTTTACATCCCTCCCTCTGAATACAGGGGTAGCACCTATGGAAAAAAAAAGTTGTATACATAAAGAGAAGACTTGTAAATTTCTGTTTGTTATGATCAATGCTGTTTAGGTTTTCACTACTTTCTTTACTATTTGTGTAATGTTCCTTACAGAGGAAAACAGTTGGGTCAGTCAGGTAGAGTCCCCTGGATGAATTGTGCTGCTTCAGGACGGTGATAGGGCAAGTGCATTTTTTCAGAGGCTAGCAGGCAGGGGAAGGAGTGGGAAAGGCATACCTGGAGGCAGGAGACTTGATGATGGTAGTGAGGGGAGTCTAGGCCAGTGACAGGTTTCAGGAGTGTTGTATACCTGTTTTGCTGTAGCTCAGTCTGAGTTAACTGAAAACAGACCTGTAAGATCTTGCTTGGAGGGACATGGCAGGCGTTGGAGGGGTTTGACCAAGGCCCTTAATACACTTCTGCTGTGTTTTGTCTAATGAAAATGAGTTCACAGCAGTCCTTGAGCTACAGATGGAGTGTTAAGATTTTTGAGAAGATAGAAGTTTAACTGCTGTGTCATCTCTGGACATAGACACTGCTTCTAGCTTAATTGTCTGTATTTGAGTAGCTCAGATTTCACGGCTAGGTTAGATTCCTTGAGATTCGTTATAGGCTAGAACTTTAGAAACTTTGTGTAGAAGCTGGACTTCTCCATCTCTCTTTTTCTTATTGTCTAAAATGAAATTAGACAACTTTGAATCTTCAGTTTCCCACTATCTGGATTAGTAATATCCAACTGCTGCAGAAAGACACCAAAGGAAGGGAGACATGTTTGTCCTTAGATCCTTCCCTGGCTCCTCAGAGTTTGCTTCTCTACTTTGGGTGCAGCTGAATTTCATAACAAAAGCTGAAAGCAAAGACCAATGTTATGTTCCACAAAGAAAAAAGTAGATTGTGGAATTTATTTGCAGGGATTTTAAGAGTCAATGAATAAGACTTAAAGGAGGGAGAAAATTGCTTCCATTCTGTTAGCAAAAGATTTTGCTGCACTTCTGCAGAACACTTACATGTGTCATAGCTTGTGACCCTGTGACATAAAAGACTTTGATTCCCTCTGGAGGAAGTGGTCTGATTAGGAGTCAGACCAATCAGAGATGAAAACAAATTCCCAAAGACTTTGACTCCAGCTGTTACTTAGTTGAAAGCAACTTTCCTGGGACTAAGAATATAAGAAAGCAAGACAAAGAGAAATGTAGAAAAGTCAGATATGATAGTTATACTTTTACCTGAAAAAAAAAAATCAGATTTGATTAACTCTAAAATGTTTTTTTCCACTGGATTTTTTTTCCCTATATAAGATTATTTCCCAATTCATGCTATCACACTGAAACATGGATTGTGCTTTCCTGGTCAAACATTGGTAGTCTGTAGGAAAGCAGCATTTTGGTCTTGTGTAGTGAGGCCTTTTTAAAAGGCTGATTTTTAGCTGCGCTATGTAGTTTGGCAAGAAAGAGATCTGCTCTCGTTCTCTGTATCTGCTCCCAGAATGGAGCAGTGTCCCTCCTTTGTTCAGTAAAATTACTGGGTTTCTAAGCAAAAGAGGAATCTCCAAGATTTATTTATAGTTCATGCCTGTCCTGAATATCCCTTCCTGGACTTTTAAGCTGTAAAAAAAGAGATCAGGGCAAAACATGAGTAGATCTGAAATGACAGAAACACTTTAAGATCCTTTTATTGAACTAAATGTTGGACTAAGTCAATGCTTGATGCTCTAAACTGTCTCATTTGATAGTCCTGCATGTTTCCTGTGGTTTATTGGAGGAGGGAGGGAACACTCAGCCTGTGTTGAAACTTGTGATGCATGATGAGCCTCTGTTCCTTGCTTTGTAGTAAACCTTCTGCAAAGGATGTGATGGAGTGTGAAGAGACTTAAGTCTTAACTGAGGCTACCACCTGCCAGGTTTCTACTAGTGTGATTTTTTTTCATGTTTTCATGGTTTGCAGGAGAACTGGGTCCCACCAGCTGTCAGGTTCCCGTTTGACCTTCCAAACTGTTGTCTGCCCTTCAGACTCACCATCTGCATACCCTTGATGATAGCTATTCTCTTTCAAAGGGAATCTTTATCACGCTAAAGCAGGAATATGTACTTTAGAATTTTTTTGACAGAATTGTGCGTCATGTTACTTAGAATCTCAAATGATGTGAAAGAGAGAGGGGGAAAATAGTTTTTCAGTCGGGCATTGTACAAAATATTCTTTTTTCCTTTGCCAGCAGTACTCCAGCAGTACTAATAGGTGGGTCCTCACCCACTGTGCCATGAGCTGAGAGATGCATGTTGCTGCGTTGCCACCTAATGGTGAGGTAGATAAGGAAGCTCTGCCTTATCACTAGCTGAGTTTTGGTGGTGGCAGGGAAGGAACTTTAATGGAATCATCAGGGTTGAAAAAGACCTTCAAGATCATCAAGTCCAACTATCTGCCCTATAACCCCTAACCACTACACCATCTCCCAAAACACCATGTCTACCCACCATGAAAATGTCAGTAGAAATGACCAGCTGAACACCAGCCTCCTGTTACTGGGTCCTAAATAGTAAAGTATGAACTTGTGGTAGATGTGAACGTGAACTACAGCAGACTGGGAACTGACCGAGAAGCATTTGTTGGCCTTTCAAAAGCAATATCATAATGAAATGGTCATCACTGCTCATTCCCTTGGATGTTTTAGATTGAA
The DNA here is from genome assembly GCA_013397515.1 of Upupa epops. Taxonomy (NCBI): domain Eukaryota; kingdom Metazoa; phylum Chordata; class Aves; order Bucerotiformes; family Upupidae; genus Upupa; species Upupa epops. Next base: position 914,949 of record VZRI01003996.1, on the reverse strand, counting down.
CTTTTAATTGTTATAGTTTGGAATTATGTCCTGACTGGCTAGCTTGAGGAGTTGGGTGTCTTTCACATATAAATGGATGGCCAGGCTACACTCATGTTTTCCATGAAAGTGCAGCCACACTTATTAAGACAACATTAAGATAACTGTATTTTTATGTATTCTGATAAAAATATTTAAAATCAATAATCAGCTCATGTATTTTATGTATGTTTAGTTGAGAGGGACATGTGTCTTATGTATTAAACAAATGTATTCTGGATTTAAAGAGATAGGATCATATATTTAGTGTTGTCTACTATTGAAAGTAGGAGGAATTAGTACTTCTACACTTATAAGAGCAAACTTTAGAGGTACAGGTAAAATGTGTACATGAACAGAGCCCTTCTGGCAGACTTTACACTTGTTTAAGTGTTTGTTGTGAGCACCTATGCCTGTTGGATGCTCATGCTAATGACCATTTAGAAGTACTGGGATTTAATAGTAGGATTAGTGTTACTAATCCTCAAAATTACAAATGCTAATGTCCATCCTGAGTGTCTGTATGCTTACAAAATTCTGAGGTTTGTTTTGTGCCTGTTGTTTTTTTCTAATCAATTGGTAAAGCTGTTCCTTCCAGGCCTGAAAAGCCTTGTCTGGGCCCTCAGGCATGTGTTTTGGCCACTTGCTAGAAAAACCTGTGATTTTTCTTATGTTTCTAGTTATGCTGGGCAGGGACAGTCCAAAAAGAGAAGGTGAGGGACAGCTGCTCTTCATTCATTTAACAGGTCTAAAGTTTCTGTAAGAGTTCTCAGTGTGTGATTTATACCTCTCTCTTTTGAAGAATCTGAACTTGTTCACAAAAAAATTAATGAAAAACCAAAGTCTTCATCAGATTCTGAATAACTTCTGAGACACCACAGCTTGCTATGCCTTGGCACAGGGGCAATAACGTGTTTTGACAACAAACCAGTTTCTATTGTCTTTAAACACTCTTGTTTTTGTTTTAAGGGTGGTTTAGTAGCACGTTTTTGTCTCCTAATTATAAACTCCAGGTAATCCAGTTCAGAGGATTCCATTACAATTTTCAGTGCATTCAAGAAGTTGTTTCTGTCCACTGTCAGTGGAATTCTGCTGTTTGAAGTGTAACCTGGTGGGTTGAAGGCTATTTGTTTTAATGTTTATCCCAAGATACAGATGCTGGCAATTTTTACATGGAAAAATCCTTTTATGCAAATGTGCAGTTGAAAAGTAGAAACTCATTTTCTGAACCTGAAAGGCTGTGCACAACCTTGGATTTAAGAAGCTTTTACTCTATTTGGTTGAGCTTTTTTGAGTCAAAGACTGTATTTGGAGGTGATGCTGTGCCCACTGCAAGGCAGATAAGTAGGTAACATCCAAGGATTTAATTCCAGAGCATTTCATTGTTCAGACAATTCAAATTTTCTTCTGTGTGTTACAGAAGAATGTGTGGATCATGATTTATACATTAAAAAAGTGTTTTCTTGCAGTTGCTTATCAGGCTTGGCAGATGCTGCTGCACAGAAGAATGTAGCTCTATTATTTTGTCATGGAGATACACACTGTATAGAACTGTATTTTCTGTCAGTGCATTTATTATCACTGCTGAAAGATTGTTAACATAAGGTAAATACCACATTTACAGGAAGGCTAAAGGCAAAGTTAGATTTTATTAAAAGAATCCTACTTGGCTACCAGCTGTGCAAAGAGGAATTTCAATGCATAACCTGCAGGGCAGCCATCCTGCTCTAAAATATACATTTTCTTAATTACGTAGGCACTAAGAAGGATCTCATTCCGAAACAAATGGCTTATCATTGTATGAAAACTGAGGGGGAAAAGTCTGTGTAGAAGTAGAAGTCTGGTCCTACAAGGGATTGTTCTGGTAAATGTTGGAATGCTTTATTTGTAGGAGAAAGGGAACATACTAACAAATTCTCTCACCTCTATATTTTGTTTATCCTGAGTATGAAAAAGCAAACATTTTTAATTACGGGGTTTTTTTACCCTCCCAGTGTGCCCTACCTTTTTAACCAAGGAATCCCTGGGAGGATGCTGCTAAGGCACTGAAGAAAGACAGCTTTGTTGCACTGAGAGCTTTTTTTGACAGCCCTGGTGCTGCTTTGAATATTGTTGGAGAATGACAAAGCAGAAATATCTTGACAAAGTGCCCATTCACTACTCCGGCAGATGCTGGTACTGCTGTTGAAACTTACTAATCTCAGCTAGTGCTGTAGAGGGAGTATTCAGATGTTTTCCTTGTGCAGAACGTGTTCCTCTACTGTAAATTAAATAGATGAGCCTGCCCACAGGTGTCTGGTGGTATGTGTGGGCTCATGATCTGTGAGAAGTTTTGAGTATGTGGTTTTGGAGAGAGGAAGGTGGTGGTCTGGGAAATCAGTGCCTCACCACTCTTACTAACAGCAACATGGTCTTGCTAACACTGTGTAAGGTGAAAGCTGTTGACAGGGAAGGACAGCAATTACTATCACAAATGAAAAGTGATGATGGAAAGATGCAAACATCCCTCCACTTTGGGAGAGGAGCACATGATCATTTCTGAAAAGCTAAAACCTCTCAGTGTTTCTGTGAGAAGTGCTCAGCGGTAACAGTTGTGCAAGGGTCTATACCTTCTCTTGAAAACTGAAAACATGGTATTTACAGGATACCTGTACTTGTTCATACGTGTTCATATGGCCTGTAATCTGGACTCTTTTATAGCTCTCTGGAAAGCTAAGCATGACAAAGTAGAGCCAACTAATTTGTCTTTCACCATATCGAAGATACCTCTGGTTTGGTACCTATTGTGCCCACAGACTGTGCACATGTGTATCAACAGAAGCTTCTACAGTACTTCGGTGTTTTTTCCCTGAACTTCCAAAAGATGTTCACAGCCTGCAACAGACCTAGAGCCACTTCCAGGACCATCTGTGAGCCTTCTCAGTGTGCTTCCAGCCCCCTCCTTGGGAAGGATCTGTTGCCTGAGGAGGGGCTGTTGGAAAATACAGTTGGTGGAAAGAGTTGTGGGAAAATGGAGGCTCTGGTGGATGACCAATTTGATTAAACACAGACTTGAATCTGGGGGATCAAAACAGTTCTGCCTGGTGAAGAAAACTGCTGCTGTTTTGCACAACACAGATATGGAACTTGTCCTGTGGGGTGATGAAACTGTATGTTTTTAGACTACCTACTGCTGTTGCTAGTGACAGGAGGAAGAGAGTTACATGGGGGATGAGGTGGAGACAATTATCTGAATTTGGAACTTTTCATGAAAATGATGGGAATCAGGGGGTAATCTGTTCAGCAAGTCCAGAACTAAAATTTAAATAATTTTGCAGCTTACCACTTCTATTTCTTGGGTAGCTACCAAAGACCTTGTACGCTGTTGTGTAGTAAAAACAAATAATCCTTTAAGAGGAGGGTTGTGAAAATTGGCTTATTTTTTCCCTTTGTTTTATTACTTCTGTGTGAGGTATGCATACAAGTATGCTCTGGTTAATGAAACGTTAGTGATTTCCCGCTGTGGAAAAGGCTGGCTTATCTGAGGCTGTCACACTTGCCTGATATTAATTGATTAAATATTCATTTGCTAATTTTGAATCCTGTGGTTTAGTGAGCACAAGGAACAGCTTGCAGAGGTCACAGCTATTGCTGCTAGAGCAGGAGCATCAAGTGGAGAGGGGCTGCTGGCTGCTGAGAAGGGAAAACTGGATGTGTCTGTCTTGTGTTTTTCCTCACCGTACGTGCCTTCTGTGGTCCTTTGTACTGTACTTCTGCCACGGTTCTCCTGTCCAGCTGCTTCACTGTGTAACCACTTTTCGACCTGCTTTACAGCATCTCCCAAGAGACTGTGTCCTGTGCTCACCTGCTCCTACCTGTCTCCTAATCACAGACTCAAGGGTCTTTCTTGCCCCCAGTGGTGAAGGATTTTACAGTTGCTCCTGTCCCCAGGCATTTGTACACAGGCAGTCCAGCATCTGGCTGTGCTTTAGAAAAGTTGCTATTTGCTCTACTCTGGTACCAGTTAACTCCTGGTTCTGAACTGCGGTGTATGTCTTCAGAAATGAGACCTGTGTGAAAAACTGGTAGCTCTGTCAGAAAAAATGGGAGAGGGCTTACAATTAGACTTGAGCTAGCTACACAAGGAAGGGAGACAATAGCATTTTCTTCTCTTTATTCAGACTGATTCCTTTTTAAACTGTATTAAAAGGCATCAGAGGTGCCAGCCATTATAGAACTCTGAGATACCAAGCAAATGAGGTAAGTAAAATTAGCAGCAATTGTGCTCAGACTACGTTCTACAGAGAAATATTAGCAAGATGGCTCCCCAGAGACAACCTGGCTTTTAGAGGAAGCATCGAGACTGTTGTAATGAGCTGATGAGGTCTCATGACTTAGTTATGAGACATTAGATGTTTATTTTACAAATTATGCTCTCAGAATTTCAATGTTGTGTGCCATTTCAGGTGTTGTCTTAAGGCTGTACTTTTGTTGCTGGTTTTTCACTCAGCCCTGCTTGAAAATGAGCCTGAATTTTAGCAGACACATTGTTCTGGGGCATTGCTTTGTATCTGGCACTGGAAGGGAACATTGCTGAAATGATAGAACCAAAATAAAGAGCCTTGTCCAAATAAGCCTCAGAAATTAATAACGCAGGGTACAAAGTAAGCAATCCATTGAAATAAGGGACGCTCAGTACATTTGGGAGTTCTGAACATGCAGTTAAAATCTGTCAGAGGACCCAGGTTCAGCCTCCTGCTGCTGCTTCATTTATATAATTATATATATCACTTAGAGAGGGGCTTGTGGATTTTTGCTTTTGCATGTAAATTAAAATATGCAAATGAGATTTTAAAAAAAAATTCACATAAATAATTTGTGCCTGCCTGTGCTTTTCAGATTTTTGAAAGAAAAGATCTTATTTTTAGGACAGGCATGTATTGGTAGGTACCAATAAGCCAAGAATATGCTGGGAGAGCTTGGTTTTCCTTTAAGGTGTCTAAGCAGTGCTGAAGGGGAGCCCCAGGGAATAAAGGGTGATATAGCGATTGATGAGGGAGTGGGTAGCAGGAACAGATGTAGGGATGTTGCTCCTCAGTCTGGCCATGACCCTGGCTTTGTGTGCTTGTCCCTGGGACACTGGGTTACTTGTGTAGGGGAATGAGTTAAACATCTGAAAATAAAATGATGCGCCCGTGGCTCTTTCCTCACCTCCTTTTGCATAGCTGCCAATTTCTGTGAAACTGGTAGAATTGTCATATTCTCAGAGCAAATGGAACTCAAATTGGTCAGTGTTGAAAAGCTGCTGGAAGGGCAGATAGCTGGGTAAGCACACACATGTAGTACGATTGCCCAAGACTTCTTTCTTCAGGGAAAATGGATGGAAAAATCTGCTTTGGGCAGAAGCTTTCACATAAAGGATGCTTCTCTCTGGTCATCATGTATGCATGGAACGTCAGTTAGCATTAACAAACATCAAAGGGGGAGACTCGTTTCCCATAATCTTAGTTACAGGGCACAACTCTTGTTTCCAATTTAAAAAAAAGAAATATTTGAGGCAATTCTTAGGCTATAAAAATGGAAAATAAAATGTGAAGAATGTCATGAGATTCTTAATTAGTATTTGTACTCAGCAATGTCTTCACCAGCAATGTCTTCACCAAATATCAGGTCTAGTTTTCACTTTAAAGTAATGAACTAAGCTGGCTTGCTTGTACAATACTTTTTGTATGGAGCGTGCATTTATGGTGGACTGGTCAAGTGTGAGACTTGGTCTGAGATTTATTTTTTCCTACTTAAGCACGAGGATTTATTATGTGAGCAGGGTGGGGAATTCCTCTTTGTGACTATGGTCAACAGAAAGTCACTTGTGCTTTGCTCTGGGTTTTCTGAGCCTGTAAGCACAGGCATAGACCTCCTATTGATGACAAAGCAATCACAACATGTAGTTCATGAAAATTTGCTATCTGAAGAGTACTGTCAAAGTTTGACTATATTGTGATTTCCTCTTCAATTTTCTTAAAATATATAGTGAAATGATGATGGAGGACATTGTGCTTGAGGAGCATGGAGATAAGCAACTAGGATAGTTTAGTGTCTTAGTATTGAAGCTCCCATCATTTCAGTTTACAAGTGACTTGTTGCAGGCCAATTTCTCAGAATTGGTACTGATGGAAATACAAAGTTTATAGTAGTTGTTATCTGGATGTCTGGTTTCAACGGACCAGCAACTATAAGCATTAGATAACGTCTATTAAATGATAGAGTGTTGTAAAGTGCAACACGTCGCTAATAGATCTCCTACTGATCTGCCTTCCAGGACTCTCAGTGTCACAAAAAAAGGCTGAAGAGGCTGCTATTGTTTATATGATAGGATTAACTGACTCAAAGTAATATTTTCACTGCTTCTGAAATGCAGAGTATTTTCATCAGAGTACCTCTAGATTTTTTTTTAAATGCTCAAATAACTTCTACAACTTACCCAACTAGAACAGTAAATGCTCCTGATCAGTGTTCATGCCAAGCTGTTATGTCTTGTACTTACAATATCTCATGCTTTCAGGTTATCTAGATCTAGTAAACAAGTTGGAAACTGTGTAATTTAAAATGAAGGCGAGTTTTAGTAGGAGAAAAGGAAAAAGCCATGTCTAGATGGAATTCTATCAAGTTCACATGTTCTCTGACTTGTGAGAATGTTTGTATTTTTTGTTTGCTAAGTTGGTAGCTTTCCTGAAGATATTTCTGTAAATTTTCTTAATGTCCCTAATCCATTCATACACAGCCACTTATAAAAAGCACTGCCTTTACCCACGTGTCTCGGTGTTACCCCAAAAAAACCTTCAGGAGTGATGAATGCATTTTTCAGGACAGATGTGGTTTTTTTATTACCCTGATTTGGAAACAATTTTGAGTCCAAAGTCTGAAGATATTATGCTGGTTCAATGTAATTCTGTACAGGGTTGAATTGCTACACAAATGCTTAGTATCAGTGAAAACTGAAGGTGTCTGAATCTGATGTGTGTTTATGGTCTTGTGGGGCCAAGTGCTGACCACACCCTGTTACCCCTGTGCTTGTGTAACTCTCCTCTTTAGCGATCTCACATACAACTGGCAAGTGCCTGATATCACAGGAAAAATAAGCTTTGGAAAACGTAATCATTACTTATAGCGTATACAATTCAAATGCCTTAAGTTAATACAGTAATTTCTTGATAAGTAATGTTGAGTTATGTGCTCTTGGGCAAAAAATGATTCATCCAGCTCTTTCTTCGTTGCTGATTGCAGAACACAACAGCGCTCTTTAACAGAAGACCTTTGCTGAGACAGGCATTTGTTTCAGCTTAAGGGATAGAATTATCCAGTTGTTAAAAAAGAAAAAAACAACCTTATAAACATTATAAGTAAATGAGATTCTTTTATTTCTCCTAATTTAAAACTATTTGAGAAAACAAAGCTGCTTTTACTTGCTGAGTGTAGCTTCTGCTATGGTTAGGAAATCCATTTGTTTGAAGGCACAAGTGCATTTTCTAGTTTTTAAGCTCACTCTGTTGTGCTTGTAGTAAATTGCTATTAGCAAATAGTTTTTGCACACTAGCTCTGTCTAATAAGTTTGCATTGGAGTAGGATAGCTTCCCATGCATACTCTTGACAATAGAGCAGTCCTTAAGGAAAACCATTTTCTGAGAGCTTATGTTTGCAGTCCTTATTTAGGATGCAGTGACTTGCGGTTTTATTGCCTAGGAAATACATTACTGCTTTTTCAGACTTTTCTGGTAGGGTGAACAGATCAAAGAGGAGAGGTGATGCAGCCAAGTCAATAACATTGCAATGACCAAGTTATGTATGTATCTAACTGTGAAATCATTGTGATGGCATCACTTTCAGGTTGAATTTTTCTCTATTACAGGCCTTCATTTAGGAGAATTCTGGGAGGTTACTTTAGGTTTCTGGAAAGAGACTTTGCTTAACAGGTCAGTTCATGTATTGTTTTAATATAAACTGCAAAATGACATTCTCAGCCTTTTTTCCCTTTCCATATATTCTTGTCAAAGCACGGGTTCATGTAGCATGACTGAAGCTAAGCTAGTGATGTTCTGTGCCAGGGATACAGTAGCATTAACTTTTTCCTCTTATACTACTTAACAAATTAAAAGGAATGTTAAGGTTGCTGATTTGCCATACAAAGTTGAAGATGTGTATCAATTTTAGGTACAGAGATTCATCTTTGTCTTTTAATTACTGCATTTTGTCTTTAAAAGTGTACAAATTACTCTTTCTACTTTGATTCTATTTTCTCTCTGGTGGCGCTATCACAGGTAGCTTTCTATGTGCTTGTGCACCAAACTCATGCCCTGTAATTAACTGCATCTACAAGCTATTTGAGATTCATAGGGTAACACATTTGTTTATTAATTAAGTAAATATACATTAACAATTTTTAAAATCATTACATGGAAAGTATGTGTCCATTATTGATTTAACTGCTGTCAGATCATACAGAGTAAAACCAATCTGTTTCAGTGACAGGAAATCCCCATTTTTGTTTTGAATATTAAATACCTAAAAAGTCGTCTTGTGTATTTAGCTAATAAGATCATATATGTGTTGCTCCCAGTCAGTGTAAGTATAAGACATGCTGTCACTAATTAGCATGCACTGCCACACTTTGATTATACCGGCTTTTTGACCTATTTTTAACTGAAAGTAGGGCAGTCCTTTAGATTGCCTTTCCCTGTCCCTGGACACCCTGCTGTGTTATGTTCTTCATATTTGACATTATAACATTCAACTGTAGTGCCAAGCTGCAGAATAATCCTTGGGGGTTTGCAGTGAAACAGACGTAACAGATGTCTGCCCACTCTGAAGTGCACAGCGGTTTCTGATAATAGTCATGCAGTGAATTATTTTCCAGCATTGTTTATTAAAGAATACTTTGGTCAAGAGCATCTTTTGGAGCATACTCTGTGGAAGATTCTCTTGGAAATAATTTCAGACTGATCTAAATGACTCTTCTCTGTGGCTTCCCACCATATTCAGTTGCATTTCAGGTTGTAAGGCATGGCTAATGACTTAATAGCTTGTTTGAGCATCTAGGAACTAATGGTGTTAACTATTAAACTACCAGATTCCTCAGCATTGTAAGTACACGGTAGCTATTGGTAATTAAATAATGTCTAATAGGTACTGTCAGGATATTCAGTAACGTGGTTTTGCTTGGAGTACATTTTAAGGTGTTTTAAAAGAGTTGCAGTACTACAGACTTCAAATACTTCAGGATTAGGCCAAACTCTTTTGCTTTGCTCTACTTAAAAGCTGAGCCTTAATGTCTGTCTGTACCTTTGGGGAACTGGGAGTGAGTGAATGGCAGTTTCTAAACAAGCCAAAAAGGCAGATGAACTGAACCATGCTAAAAGAAGGGAGGAAGTGAGAGGTTGGCTGTGGATGTGAGAATGGGCAGAGGAGGAGGGAACAGTAACCAGAGAAAGTGGGAGCTGAGAGCTCTGTTCAAGCCTGGATGTGTGGAACAGCTTGGGGCTGGAGTGGATATTTGTTTCATAAAGAGATGTCTGGCCTGGATGCTGAAATGAAGGGCAAGAAGTATGTGAGAGGAAAGGGTGGCGTGGGTAGCAGATAAACAGGACAAATGGTTTCCCTGAAGGAACTGAAAGTGTAATGGTGTGAGTAGGCATCCATCCCCTTGTGTGCAGGAAGATAGAGAAGGGAGCATGTGGTGCTGTATGGATTTTGTTTGTGTGATTTTTATTTTGGGAATAGCACTATGTAGGAAAAGAATCACCTGTTTCCCTTCTTTATGGCGTTCAGAAAAAAATCTATATTCAATCTGTACAAGAGACAGCTCTGTAACAGATGCTCCAGTGAGTTTTTCCCTCTCAGTGAGTCAAATCCTCATCTTCAGCAGTTGGCTCCCTTTCCTGTTCCAGCCTTTGGAAACTTTAACCACAGAATCATAGAATGTGTTGTGTTGGAAGAGACCTTAAAGGTCATCTAGTCCAAGCTCCTGCAGCGAGCAGAGATATCTGCAACTAGATCAGGTTGCTCAGAACCTCCTCCAGCCTGACCCTGAATTCCCTAAGGGATGGGGCCTCCCCCTTCTTGGCAGCCTGTTCCAGTGTTTTACCACCCTCAATATAAAAACCTACTTCCTTATATTTAATCTAAATCTCCTCAGTTTTAGTTCAAAACCATCTCCCTTTGTCCTGTCACAACAGGCATTGCTAAAAGTCAATTCCCTTCTTTCTCATAGACTCCCTTTAAGGACTGCAAGGCTACAATGAAATAAGCACTGGTCCCAGTACGAACACCTCAGGGACACCACTTGACACCAATCTCAATGTGGACACTGAGCTGTTAACCACTACTCTCTGGAGCTGACCATCCAATGAATTTCTTATCCATTGAATAGTCCACCCATCTAAACCGTATCTTTCCAACTGAGAGAGAAGGATGTTGTGGGTGGGACTGCGTCAAAGGCCTTACAGAAGTCCAGACAGACAATGCGTGTGCCTTTTCCCTTGTTCACTGATGCAGTCAGTTCATCATAGAAATACACTAGGCTGGTCAGGCAGGATTTACTCTTGCTTGCCTTCTAGGAGGATGTGTTCCATGATCTTCCCAGGCACAGAGGCTGGCAGGGTCCTCCTTTCTACCCTTTATAAATATTCCTCCTTACTCTGCTTCTTCTGTCAAAGGCCATCATCTACTTGTGTGGTGGGAATGATGTACTAAATGGTGTAACCTTTTCCCCTTGCTTTCATCCTTCTCTGTACAATCTCCTTTGGTATTTGTATACGGTCTTCTTGCTGGGATTAAATGGGTAGTAAATGGAATTGAGTTGCCATGCTCAGGCCTGCGAAGGAGATGCTGGACTTTTCATGGATGACTGAACTAGCAAACAGACTTCCATTCCTCTCTTGGTGAGAAACTTGGGTGTTTCTTTTCAGGAAAGCAACTTGTATACTAAAATGGGCAGGTATTGTTTCCTACATGAATAGGATGTAGCTGCAAAAATTCTTTTGGGTGTGAGGATATGAAGCCACATGGCTCCCTAGAGAATGTCTTGCTCAGAGTCAAATGACTGTTTCTGAAAACCCTCCCTGATTTACTTGCCTCAGTCAGGGAAAGTTTCTTTCATGTTACACTGAAAATGCCTGTTCATCTCTCTTGGGCTATGATAACGCACTCATTACTGAAGTTACATCTGATTTCTACACAAAGACATTACTTGATTTTTAAATCAACATATTCAAATTTTTTTCTGTGTCACACATTATTAACAACATTGTCTTCTAGTTGGAAAATTAATTCCAACTATCATGTACAGTGTTATCCTAGCAAGCAAGATCACTTCATGCATATGTAATACTCTTAACATCTCATAATTTCTTGCATTTTTGCCACTGCATTGGAATAATGATATAACTTGCTCTACTTTTTAAAAGTATTTCAGCACTTGGAAAGGTAAACCACTGTGTAGTAGACTTCAGTAGTCTGGGCATGATTTATAGATCCCTTTAGAAGGTCCATGCTTGGATGCATCTGCTTCAATTTTCTAGATGCGTACTGTTCAGTGGATTCCTCTCAGAGTAACTGGGGGATCCCATTCTACCACAGGGATTCATTTGGAACAGGGTTGCTGGATGACCATTTTGAAGGTAGAAGGTGGTGGGGAAACTAGGTGGGCTCTTGTAGAGCACCATGGAGGTAGGGCAGCCTTTCGAGTTAGACCACACCATAACAATGAATAAATTTCAATCTTTTGGTGATTCATAAGGTAGCACATTTTTAGTGCCACAATTAATAAACAGAAAGGAAATAGAACTTCAGCTGAACCCCCAAATCTCTTGAAGGCTTACTGGAAACTAAAAGCATAGTGAAGAGGTCATTTGTAGCTTCTTAGAAGATTGGCTGACCTAGAACTGACTGACTCTGAGAAACAGAATACTCTATACAACTTCAAAGCTACTGGCTTTGTTTTTCTTATCACCTTTGTGGAAATGTCATGTCCCTTGTAAAATCAATGAAATTATGCTGCATTCTACTGCCTTCTTCAGCGACCATCCTGTTGTTCATTGCAAAACCAAGCAAAGCAGCAAGGATTAATGTCATTACTCTACAACGTAGCGTAATCCAAGGTCCCAGTGAGCCTGGAACACATGAAGCAAGTTTCTTACAGGCAGCTTAGAACACAGTAAAGAATGGGGAGGTGGAACTCATGTGGGAACTGGTAAAATGTCCTGGTATTTGTGCTGTTGACCTAGAGCTGATTACTGCTTCAAGTATTACCCAGCGTTCCCACCATAAGGCTGTAAAGTCTAGGCTGTTTTGGGTTATTGAAGTCAATGCAGTATTAAAAATCAGTGTGACCACAGTCTCATGAAAAGAATTGCTTGGTTGTGCATGGTGTCCAGTTTCTGCAAGCGTCCCAGTCCTATATTCTGTGTTTTAGATTTAATTCTGAGGCAGCTGTTGCAGGTGATAAGGCTGACTTTTCTTTATATGTAATCAATAACATCAGTTCTTGGAGCTGGTTTTCTTTGAGAACAGGGGAACTGTCAAGTCCATTTTATTTAGATTTCAAGGAGTTAGTGCTGAAAGAAATCTGGTTGATTCTGGACTTTAATGAAAGCACAATTTTTCCTTAGGTCACAGTTCCAGTTATGTCAGTATAGTCAGTAGGACAATGATCTTAAGCTGTAAAGTACACAGGCTGTTGCTTTGTTTAATATTGAATCAATGATTACATAGCAATACACTTAATCCAATTTTAGATTTTAGGGAAGAAGAGAATATGAATGATTTTTTTTAAGGACATAGATTTTTACATTTATGAGTTAAGTATTACTTCAATATTTCTACTGCAAACAGCTGCATGGATTTATCTAAAGCAGCATTTATCAGCTGTAAGGTGTGGTATTCTGTATGGGAGAAATACTGATGCTGACACATCATACAGAAGAAAACAGCTTGCTTTCTGTAATCAAGGACTTGGGTCAGAAAACAAATCTGTGATAGTAAATTGTCTGTTTTCTCTCTCATTTTAGTTTAAACATGGATGTGAACAGAATCTTAACTACAGAGGGATTGGAAGATATATCTTTGCTCTGAAAAAAAGAATCTGAATTTTAAATCATTTTGCCACGTGCTTTGGGCTTTCATTCAGCAATTCATGCAAGTGAAAAATGCTGTTACACGGTGCAGCTGCATTCCTGATTGTGACCACTAATGTGTGCTAATCCTGATTCTAAGTGGACACTCTTAAAAGAATCTCAAATACCAGTGGTGTTATGGAGAGAGATATTTCTCTATTCTTCTACTTTGAAATTTCAGCATAGATTTATAAACATTTAAAGGAAGATGTGGCCTGTAAATAATTATACAGTGGTACACTCTTGAAGAGGTACTGGGTTTTTCAGGGCATTAAACCATTTAACCCCTGAAGGTATTTTTTCATTTGGAATAACTGTGCTTTTCAAAACTAGGACATTCTTGACTTCTTTTGGGACTGCAAGTGTTTTGAATAAAAACCCTACTCTTCTCAAGATTGTGCATTTGATAATTTACCACAAGAATCTTCAGAAGAGAACCATAGTTTAACTGTGGCTGCTTCAGATTGTGTTGGTGAGCCTGAGTTATTTGCTGAAGTGGCCCCTTGTATTCTTTTTAATCAAGATAAGGGGGAAATTTTGAATATTAAAATTTATTGTTTTTCCTACCATTTAGTGAAAGCAGAGCACTGCTTTCAGATTGGAAAAAAGAGGTCCTCACAAGGACTGAGCAATAAAAAAAATAGCTAGTTGTGATCAAGACTTTGGGGACAGAAAAGTCGCTTTTTTTCACTGCTCTATTTTCTGGTTGCTTTTTCAGAGCTAACATGGAAAACATAGAAGACTGTGCCTGAGGCACTTGTGTTGATGATTGTAGAACTTTTCTTCCTTTCCACTTTTACTCTCCACTCAGGGTATCCAGTGGTAATTCATGCTGAACTGTATAACTACACCATGTTTTATTTCTCTATTAGGGGTATTTTCTTAAACATCGTTTTTTGCTTTAGTTTAACTACATAAAACAGCATGCCTGAAAGTCTCTAATAGAAAATGGTAAAAGAGCAATATTGGAGGCAATATTACTTGTGGTGTGTATAAGTATTGTATATTTTGAATTATTTCCCTTATTAAGTACAGGGGATGCTACAAAAACCGCATCACAGAATCACAGAATTATCGGGGCTGGAAAAGACCTCTGAAATCATCAAGCCCAACCTATGACCTAACATCACCACAATCAGCTAGACCATGGCACTAAGTGCCATGTCCAGTCTTTTCTTAAACACCTCCAGAGATGGGGACTCCACCCACCTCCCTGAGCAATTAATCCCAGTATTAATCCAAACTGATTTATATGCTACTTTCTTAGTAAACTTCTCAAGTATGTTGCAAAACACCAAATACCAGAAAACAGCTTCTTTGGAAAGGTGAGCAGTAAGTCTTTTAGGTTTATGCAGCAGTTGCTGAAGTCTTGATTCTGCAAAAATTTTAACAAGTTGAAAAAGGGCTCTTCTGGCTATGAAGAGATAACACAATTAACTGAAGATAAGTAATGCTTGGAAGATTGAGCTAGCAAGAATCAGAACACACTGATTTGGAACAAAGGTGACTTGAAACTGAATTTTTTCAGTGGGCTTGAAGAAATTGAACCTGTTCTAAAGGAAAATAAGTTTTCTGGTATGGTTTCTTCCCTTTTTTTTTTTTTTTTTGACAGCGATAGCATGTGTTAACTTTCCCTTTAGAACTGCTCCTTCCCTTCAGCAAGCAAAAAGCTGCAACAAGGCAGCTTGTCACTCTGTAATGATTTTGGCTGCTCTGCTGCAAAGTAGGAGGTAGCAAACATCTGTTAGGTTAAGAAGGATAAGCAACTGTGTGTATCTCCTGAATATTACAATCTCACTTAATAAGGAAAAGTGAATGAAGCTACAGCCAGAAGTCGTGTTGTGGATGCTTTTTGGCTGGCACAAGTGACTCTGCGGTAGTGCCATTTCCATCATTTGTGCCATAGTGCCACACCCAGCATTTAAATTTTTTCCTCCTAAATGTGTTAATTCACTGAATTCTAGATTTTTGGTGTGAGCTTCTCTACACTTCAAGTATTGTTTGATTTAATTTACATTAATATAGTCATGTCTACGTATAATGATGTGGGGAAAATCCTTTATCACTTTAAAACGAACAATCATCTTTCAAATATTCTGACATGAAAAAAACTAAATATTTTCTTTTTGACCACCCGGATGTGGGTGTTCATGTTCAAACTTGTCCAAATTGAGTACACCTAGAGATATTATCTTTGTTTAATTAAAATATAATTTTCTAGTAGTCAGGACTGAACTGTTTGTCTTCAAATGCTGGTTTAACACTAGTGCTTAAAAATACTGAGCAGGCTGGTATATATTAGCTATTACTCCTTACAGCCACATTGAAGCTAGAAGAGGAGGTGCTAACCAGATAAATAATTTCTTTGCAGTCCACATTTACATGATGTCATGGGTGGTTATGTTGGATTTTGGAAAAATAAAAGGAGGGGAGGGAGCTGCAAAACCAGAGGCACCATTGCTGCATTTTTATGAGGGCTCTTGGGGAGGATTTTGTATTGAATATAGTTCTACTTACACTTCGAGTATTGTTTTTTTTTTTCTTTGAAAAAACAGTATTTGTCACAAGAACAACATTTACCAATCACTTATTATTTAACAAGAGGGGGAATACATTTTTCTAATACTTTGAATGGATCAAGTATGTGCTGAAAGTTTGTGGCATATGTTGAAAATAAGCAAAATCCAGCATGTGCCACTGTGCCCCAGCACTGACTTAAAGTGCAGGCAGGATTGTTCCCCCACTCTGGTGAGCTCAGGGTTTGTATTGTTTATATTGCTTAGTATTATTTTCTAAGCCTTTTCTCCTTCATACATGCCTTCTATTAACTGAACTATTTTACCATCTGGTTTTGGGTGGGGTAAGAAATCGATCGCTAATTAAAATATTTTCAAAACTATCTATAATTTAAATGTAAAAACATAGAATTCTAAGTGTCATTGAGTTTAAATGGAAATTGTGACCAGATTAATAATGTGCTGAGTTTGTATGATGGCACATTTCCAAAGCATCAGCTCAGTGCAAACCACTCCATCTGCATTTCATGACTTCAGGGGAATGCCAGGATATTTCCATGGGGTCCAATTGCAGAGCTCTATAACAAAGCAACGGATGCCTTCTGGTCAAGCAGAATCATAGAAAATATTTGAGTGGACTAGGAGTACAGATTTGTACTCAGGGAATCTGAGCAATAACTGTAGTGTAGGCCCACAAGCATTTGAGCAGGTAAAAGAACAAGAGGTAAGAGGTGGAATATAGTTATTAGTAGTGAAATATCATTGCATTCTGCTAACACATCTGTGCATGGGATTCTGTAAATCCCAAAGCCACGTGCAGAGTGGGTGCTTAGGCACCTTGATCTTGGAAGGGCTTAGAAGTATGAAGAATGGTAAAAGCATTGGTTGAACTTCCAACCTGTGAAATTATATACATGGGAATATGAGGCTTTGCTGCCTGTTCTGTTCTAAACAGAGCAGAATTTTCAAGGCAACTAAAAGAAATTGTTCTCTGCAAGTTAAAACAAATACGACCCTTCCCCATGGTCTCCTATCATCTGTTCACACCATTTCTTTGCTGTTAAATATTTGGTTATTATCTTAAAGTGTCTTGACTGCTATTACAAAAAGCAGGGCACAACAGCCACAAACACTTGTGGGTTGCAAAGAGCAAAAAAAAGAATAAACCTTCCCAGTGGGGGTGACGGGGCACTAGAGGGGGCTGCCCGGGTGGTTTGTGGAGTCTCCTCCTCAGGAGACCTTTGAAACCCACATGGACTTAGTCTAGGTGATCATGCTATGGCAGGGGGATTGGACTGGATATCTTTCGAGGTCTCTTCTGATCCATGATGATTCTATGATTCTGCCAAGAACTCTTTCAGGTTTGGGAATCAGTGTCTAGTTGATGGTCTTAAGTTTTTGTTTCAAAAAAACACCGTAGGTTTAACTGTTCTAAAAGTGAATCTGGTGGCTTAAATCCCATGGCAAAGCAGTGAGAGATTCAGAATACCAGGTGGTGTTCTTGTACAGGCTTTGAAAATGAAATGGTTTATCAAATTATTACCGTAGCTGTACAGGGCATAAGGTTCTAAATCACGGTGACAATAGTTCTTTAACACAGTATTTCTTAAGTTTACAGTATGAGGTAAAGAACACAATATTTCCTACTTAAGTTCTTTCTGATTTTTTAGGAAGGAATCTGAATAATATTTAAAGAACCGTATGACTTCCTGTAAACATTAGCACTTGTAGCTTTCCAAATCTCGGAAACCGCCCAGATCATCAAAAACTTACATTGCCTTTTCATATTTCTTATCACAAGACTGATTTACATTATGCGTCTTCCTCATTACTGCTAAGTATTAGCAATATTGATAGGGAATCTTCAAATTATGGGATCAAAGTTGAATTCCTTATCTCTATAATGAGCATGTCCACAAAGCAAAAATGGTAGTCAATACAGACATCCCTGATACAAACTGGCTACAAAGCTCTGTTTATCTGAAATCTTTCCTTCTGGAGGAACTGTGTTTTCCACATTGCATCATTCCCTCTGAAATGTGTATTGTACACTGTCTTGCATCTGAAGCAGGGAGAGGCAGTGAGGAGGCTGGGAAGGAACCAAAGCTTTGGCTTTGATTAGGTGTGTCAGGCAACCCAAACATGAGGTAAAATATGGACCAGATAACCATCTTGGCTGAGGTTCAAATAGTGCTGGAATTAATTTTTCTGACAGGGCTCCTCTCCTTGCAGCAGGAAGGCCTGCATACCATCAAGGGATTGATTGGAAAGAATGTGGGGGCCTTTTTGCAAAGTCTGTGTATAGTTTGCATTACTTTTAATTGTTAGCAAAAGTTCTCCCATTTTTAAGATTCTTTTGTGGAAAGCAAAGCTTGTTAAGAACCAGCTGTTGGGGAACCAGTTCCCCAGATGTTAACATAAGGAAGCTGGACTTTTGCCTTGGCACTTTTCTGTCTTAGTACAGTGGGAGTAAAACATTTTTGGAGGTGGTTAGTGTCTGCAACTCAGACAGGTTTTCACATTGATTTCTAATAAGCTAGAAGCATAACAAGAACTGCAAGGAACAGTGAGAGTGCTAAAACATCTGTTACTTTTCAAGGAGCCATAGCACTTCTGTGATATGGTTGGTCTGAAATGTATTTCCTTTCCAGGTACCTTGTGGAAATTTCAAATAAACTTACAGGATTTTGTGATGAGCCATCTTGATTTTGCCAGTTCCATTAAGGCGTGGACTCTGTATTTTCACCTTCTGGTATCTATCCATTCCTTACGTCTGCCTTGCACGAGCTGCAGTGATTATTGAATCATGAAAGTATCAAGAAGAGGTTTGTACTGACCCACAGCCATCAGAGAAGCAGACCCACAGAAGGATGTTTCCCAGTGCGTAGCCTGAGTATTGTTACACCTCATTGTGGTTAACTGAATTTCACTGCACTTTACTCACAGCACAATTCGGTGCGTTCAGACTCTCATGACTCTTGTTTCACACTAATATCTTGCTGTAGCAGATGGTAGAGGCGTCAGGGAGCTGCTGAAAACTTCCATGTTTATTATACCTTCTCAGCACAGAGTAGCTCATCTGTTCCTGCTGGCAGTGGCTCCCAAGGGATTAGATGCCAGTCAGGATATTAAGAACACATTGTGTCCTGACAATGTTCTTGCCTGGCTTTGCATGCACTTACTTTCCACTTTAAAAGAGGGCTTGTATAGACATGAGTACTTGCTGGGCAAATGTATCAAACTTTCTCCAAATGGATTTGATCCATAGCAAGCATGAAAGTAGGAAGAGTTAGTTCTGCGAGACAACCCAGTCCAGTTCTGCCCTTGTATCCTTAAATAGTGACAGCAGGAAATCTTTGATAAATCCTGTAACTCCCGTGGGTACTGCCTCCAAGAGTGTAAGGTTACACATGAATCTCTTTGCTGCAGTACTGAAAGTAGTGTCAAATTTGGCTCAGCTATTGATACAGGAGTGACTCCAGTAGCCCAAGTTGCCCAGGTCCTAACTTTTGAACTGTATTTTTGAAGTCTTATCGGGTAAGATGTTGGCAGTAGTGTGGATGTGTCATATCCCTTTACACTTATAGTCTATATGTAAATTGAAACAGAACCTTTTGAATCCTAAAGTTACATCATTGCGTTCATAAGTTCAGCAATGGTTTCAGTCCTTTTGATTGCACTTTCATGGACAGCCTTTCAGATTAAAACATGAATGAATCTGCTTCCAACAGTAGAAAGCCTGATGATTTAAGCTGCTATATAAATATAGCACTGTGAATATACTTTGGAGCAATCGCTTTAAGGTTTGTAAAATAAACGGAGGACAAGTATTTCGCTTAGTGTTACTGTAGACTAGGAGGGAATGTAGGCTGCATCTCCTACTGAAGGGAATGGCAATTTTGTGTTTCTGGGTGCCAGTGAATGCTCTGGGCTGTGTCACAGGGAAGATGCTGCTGTTTTTTGGCTGTGCTCAGCCCTATAGCCACTGTGGTCTGTGTGGCTGTATCTAGCTCAGACAGCTTGACAGCAGATGAAAGTCAGTAGAGACAAGTGTGAGTTATCTTTCAGAAAAAACAACTTTAAATTACATGCACACACGGCTGGATGAGAAATTAACTGCTCAGGGAAAAAATATCCTGACATAATTTTGGATATTTCATTGAAAACACCTGCTTTTTGCAAGAAATTTCATCTTCAACCCAAATGATCAGTGCATTACCTTGAGATGAGTGTTTGTAGGACCAAGTTTTCACCTGAGTATGGATTTTTGGAAGCAGCTCACTGACAATTAGTCACATCAGCTTGCTGCTTAAATTCATTGGCTTTTCCTGCCCGCTTTTCTGTCAGCTGCGAAAGTAAGCACTTGTGCTGTTTGACAAAGTCTGAAAGCTTCCATGCAGTAAAAGATGGTGATGAAAATCCAGAATGACTTAACAGCAAGCAGAAACACCCTATCTTTAGCAAGATGACAGAAACAGCAGCTTTTTTGTTCTTAAGACAAACCAGTTTCTCTTTGGTAAAAAAACGGTTTCTTTTAAGTAAACTGAGGTAGTATAGGTGGGAATAGAACCAATGAGAAAGTGGGAATAATAAAAAATCATTTGCTTTATCTAGAGGTAAAACAGCTAAGTATGTGCATATATATAAAGCAAAGCAAAGCTTTTATTTTGTAATCTGTGACGTTCGCCTTTACTAATGTTTTCCATTAAATTAAACGTTCGTCAAATATGTTTACACAGACTGCTCAGAGATTAATTCCATTTCATCTCCATTTCAACAGAGTAAAACCCAGTGGGAAATTAATTATTTGAGTCTCCAACTTTCATTTAGAGGCTTGATGCAGTGCAAGGATTGTTAAATAGTATGGAGAAGTAACAGAAGGAAAGAGTTAAAATCTGATTTTGGTAGCTGGGGAGGGTGCACAAAGGTGTAACATAAGATATATATTAATACTTGGTGTGGAAAAATTGCTGGCTGAGACTGAAGCAATGTCTCCGGTATTTTCCTGTGTGCACAGGTCTGCAAGGAAAAAACAGTGCTGTATGATGACAAGTTTGCTACCTCTGTTAAAAAAGAGATTTCAGCTGTGGGCAATGAAAATCAATCAGATGAGATCACCTTTCTCCTTTGGTTGATTGGCAGTAGTGATGAAAAGAGCTCAGGCAGCAAAATCAGCCTCTGATGTTGAAAGACTCTCAGTGGCAGAATGACCTGAAGCTATTGACACAGTATTTAATTCTTTGTTGATTCCAGAACTCCTTGGTTATGAGTATGAAGATGTCCAGGAAAATTTATATGGCTATCTTATGGAAACACCCTAGGGAATTTATGATGGAAGTGGGATTCCACCGTTTTACCCTATTTCTTCCTATACCTTATCTTCTACCTAGTATAGATTTCATATGTGCTCAAAGCTAAGTTATACTTGAAGATTTCAGAGTAATCTCTCACGAATTTTATAGGTAGCACAGAGTATTTTTGAATGTGTGCTGGGAGAACTCATTAGCTTTTGTGACCTCATTAATTTACTTTTTTATTCATGAAATGATATCCTGGTGTTTTGTGAGAATTTGTCTTTAAAAGTGCTGGAGAAATTGTTTTTACAGAGTTCTAGTCGAGAGGAAAAGATATTTTCATTAAGCATTTATTGTCTCATTACACAGAAGTAAAAGAATGTTAATTAACCCAAAAGCCAAGACTCCTCTTGTCTTCTGTTTTGCCTTAGTGCTTGTCTTACAACATTATTCCCATAATGCTGGCCACAGCCCATTTGAGGTGCTCAAAAGGGCTGGTACAAGCAGTTGAAGACTGACTTTTTAGAGCTTCCCAGGCATTTTCCTAGAGGATGAAATGCAGAGCTATGCAAAAGCAATAGTGTTGTCATTGATAATTTCTCCTCCTCACTATCCTCACTTGTTTTTTTCACCTTGCTCTTGTAAGGGGTCAGAATACCTTGTTTGTATTGTTTCTCCTAAGGTTCTAGTAAGTAGCTCGTTAGGGAAAACTTGGTTTCTAACTGGCTGGTATCATCTTAGTTGAGATTCATTTGCAAAATAGGCATTTCCCAAGGAACACTCATTGACACTCCTCAATGTGAGAGTGGTGGCCATTGCCTGTGGAAAATACCCACACTTGGATGAAATCTAGGTGGATGAATTCCATTTCTTCATTTAAAAAAAAGTTATGTGAGTTACTGGTGGTCCACAGAGGCCTGACTTCTTAAACAATGCTGACTCTTCCTCTGTCTATAGGTTGCTAAAATGTTATGTTACTTTTATAATGCGGTGTATTACTTTGTGTAAGTAACTGCTGTGGTTACCTCATGAGCTTCAGGAAATCAACAGTGGGTGGAGAAGTGCTGGTGAAACACATTGTGTAATAAGTTGTGAATCAATCCATGAAAAATTTTGTGAGGTTTTTACTTTAGAATGTGAAATCAGTCTCTGGGCCACCTGCAGGTCATCTTTTTTTATGCAGTGAAAAGTTGAAAAGACAGTAGTGTAAGGACTGCTTTCAGGAAAAGCTAGCAATGCATCTTTCAGCAAAGCTCTTCTGCATTGGTGAGCTTTTCTGGAGAGCTGGCTGAGACAGTTTTTTCTAATTTCAGTACTTTGCAATGAGTCAGCATCGGGTTTGAGTTTAAAGTTGGAGATGTTGTACACTTCTTGTGTGAAAGGGTTTGTTTCATATCAAAAGAATACAGGAAATAGAAACACCTTCAGTAAAGGGATGGGACAGGATTTGCCCTTAGCAACTGGTCAGCTCTGAGGGCTCTTGCAAAAATCACATTTTAAGCTTTTGCTAAAAGCTTGTGTGATGAAGTCACAGTCTGGGCCATGTAAAAGGAGGTTTCTAAGATTAAAAAAACTCCGTAATGTATTCCCTATTGCATCATCTAGATGAATTGCTTGGTTTTGAATTTTTCTCCTTTGGCCACCCCAGGCTGAAGTCAGTGGGAATGCTATACTTGAGGTTATGCAGGGAATACTTCTCTAATAAAAGCCCAGCTCTTGGACAGTAATGTGGTATGGTTCAGCAAGGAAGTTTGTCTGTCTGTTTCTCATATGATGCTGCCATCTGTTAAGTGGAAAAGCTAGCTATGGATTACTGTCCCCACAGGCCCATCCAGCATACCAGTAGAACTGCATAAGTATGTATTATCTATACACTGTGGTTGGAGGCATTGAATAGCCAGCCTAGACAATATTCGTAGGACTTATGCCATATAACAATAGTATTTTGACAAGGGTTCTCCCATCGTCTTAATTTTTAAAACTAGTTTATTGGGTGAATCCTTAGCTAGGTTTTATTGTCTAAGGAAAAACTGTAAAAAACAAAATTTGTTGGTTATCCTTTTCCAATATTTAGCCATATTATATCCTATACAATATTAGGAGATGTCAGGCTTCTGGTATTTGGACTGGTTTGGCCAAGTTTCCTGATAACACATCCAAAGGCTGAGTAGAGTAACATGCATGCCATGAGACTGTGTTTTAATAGGTCAGGGGATTTAATAAATTCTGTTTTGTCATTGCTAGATCAGATTCTCTCCATGCTTGTGCTTTCCTAACCTAATCCCTTGTTTCTCTGACTACTTGTCTGTACTACTCCCGGGTCATCTATCCTTGCTTCCATTCCCTTTAAGCTTTGTTTTTACCTGTAAGTGTGTCCAGGTGTTCCTTGCTCATCCATGCAGGCCTTCTGGCACTCCTGCCTGCCTTCCTCTTTGTTGGAACACATTGAGGATCATCTTGAGTGAGTTCTTACAGCAATTGCAGGGCAGCCAAGGGATCAGGGCCAGCCAGCAGGGGTTTATGAAAGGGAGATCTTGCTTAACCAACCTGATCTCTTTCTGTGACCACATGACTCACCTTTTGGATGGGGGGAAGGCTGTGAGTGTTGTCGTCTTGGACTTTGGGGAAGGCTTTTGACACAGCCTCCCACACCATTCTTCTGGAGAAACTGGTGAATTATGGCATAGATCAGTATACCTTTCACTAGGTTAAAAACTGGTTGGATGGTTGTTCCCAGAGTTGTGATTAATGGGGTGAAATTTAGCTGGCAGACGGTCACCAGTGATGTCCCACAAGGATCGGTTTTGGGGCCAGTCTTATTGAATATCTTTACTGGTGGTCTGGATGTGGGGATTGAGAGGACCCTCAGTCAGTTTACACACAGCACCAAATTGTGTGGGAGTGTTGATCAGCTCGAGGGCAGGAAGGCTCTACAGAGGGACTTGGACAGGTTGAATTGATGAGCTGAGGCCAGTTGTATGAGGGACAATCAGGCCAAGTGCCTGCTCCTGCATTTTGGTCACAACAACCCCAGGCAACGCTACATGCTGGGGGATGAGTGCTCAAAAGATTGAAAGATGGCTTGAAAACTGCCTGTTCTTATTCTGTGATTCTGTGACCCTGGGATTGCAGAAGGTGATCCTTAAAAAAAGGACCAGGTTTTCTGTGCTCCCTTTCCATCCATAGCTTTGTCCCATTCTACCCTACTAAATGGATCTTTTGAAGAGACTAAAGCCTACCCTTTTAAAATGGAGTGCCATGAGCAGCCAGTCTTTGTGCCATGAAAGAAAAATCATCCTTTCAAGACAGCATGTACAGGTTTCAGTATGGGCTGAAGCAAATAAATCATCCGATTAAGTCCTTTCTTTTTTCTCCCCCTCAGAATAGATTAATATAATTGCAGGAACATCAGCCATAAGACAATAATTTATCTTATTTTAATGTCAAAAAGTAGGATGTTGTAGTGGGTATGATATGACTATGCCAGAACAGTGCTGTTCAATGGTTCCTGTGATTATTAGATTATGTCAACACTCAATGATTTAAGGTAAAAAGCAATGTTAAGTCTTAACAAAAATTTAGCAGTACAAAGTATTCTACTCTCACTGTGAGTCTAAAGTTGAAGGCTATAAGCCATTCTAGACTCTGAAAAGAATAGATAAAATAGGTATTATGAGAAATCTAATAGGTTCTGTAATAGGAAGCCAAAAGAAATCTATGCAAATTGTTAAAGACACTATTACTGGTGTGATCATTTAATGCTAAAGGTGTTCATGTTGACTTGCCATTCTGAGTGCCACTGGAAAAAACAATGTCTCATTTGAAAATACTCTTGCTTATCACTGCTTTTCTACTTATGTATTTTCTTCTTTTCCTGTGTCCCCATATTAGTGGCATAGGATGGCCAAAATAACCATGTAGCTAGTTGAGCAGTCAGCTATCCTACCAACTGCAGTGAGGTGGCTTTTATTTTGGATCTGGAATCAATTTGCTGGTAAAAAAAAAAAAATGAAATATTCCCACAAGTTATCTAGACTGTAGGTGCTAAGCAAAAGAATGGAAGTACTGTTTTCAGATGAAGATTTAAGTACTTAAATAATCCAAACAAGCATTTCTGGAAATACTGCCAAGCCACAGATGTACTGTGTACCTAAAAAATTAACTTTGAAACTAGTACTGTAGCTCAACAACACATGAAAGAAATGGCCTTCGTTTCTTTAAAGACAGTATGGCAGGGGCATGACTAACCTACACTAGCTATATACCATGTTATCAGAAAGACATGCACTTTAAAAACTGTAGCCCTGTGGATTAGACTGTCTTATTAACTGCTGGGAATAACTAGGAAGAGCAGCAAATATCTGTTGGAACAGGGAGGCAGATTTTGCTAGGGGCCAGCCTGTGGTCAGGCCAATCCCAGGGAGGCACTAACATTCACTTCTCAAACACACTTTCCTTCTACATACCACATGCAGTCCAGCAAAGAGCTTGAAGTAAGCCTCCATTAATTAATGGGATGTTTTTATATACAGTTCTGAGATAATGGTGCAACGAATCTGCCTCTGTCTGAGGCAGGACAAGCGTTAGACTGTGCTGGTTATCCCTTGAAGTGGTGGGGCACAGTTTTGACTGAAATTCACGATTAAGAGATTCATCAGAAATGTTGTGGTTGATTGCCTGACAGGCGAGCTAACATTTATTATAGGATTGAGTTTTAAGATTTTTCTAGATGTGATTAATTTCCACTATTAACGCTCTATTCATTGAAGCATTATGTGTAGCTAAAATGAAGTACTCATCATTTTAATATCAATTCTTCTGTTTTTTCATAAACAATTTTTCTTATGCAAAAGTTTATTCTTTAGAAGAGACATACTGGGAGAAAGGGTATTTAGCATCAGATGGCTCTCTCTGTGAACATTTTGCTGGTTGCTGGATGGATGGTTGCCCTCAACTTTTAAAAGTTCTTGTAAGTTAATGTCTCTCTATAAAATATTAGTGATTTGTGAATAGTTATACAAAATGAAGCTGGAAATAGACAGTCCTAAGCACTTATTTACATGCTTTCAAAAGCAAAAATACTGATTCCACTTTGTTTCCATAAAGGTGATTACTTTGTAGATCAATCAAATGTTAACCTATAATAGTGAAGATCAATACAGCATGATATTGTCACTTATTTAGAAATTCTGGGAAGAATGTTCTGTATAAAATCAAACATTTATTTGTTGATTTATACATCTTACATATAAATTCTGTATGGTTTTAAAGAAATATATTGCATTTGGCATTGTCATTACTATCTTGAAACAACCTTATTTTTATAGCGTGTTTCTTTTAATTGGGGGCTAGGTGGAAGATCAAATTAAGGTTGCAATGAGGCTTTTAAATTGGGTCCCGAACAATTACTTTTGAAAAGCCTGTACTTTTATGACAGGGATTGTGCTCCAGGTTGATAAGAAAAGAGGAAAAATCAATTTAGACCTTTTCATACTTGAATTCATTAAATTGGTCTTGCTCTATTAAAATAACAATTAATTTATGGCAGTTAATATTGTTCAATTGCATTGGAAGAGGGGGAAAATGCAAGGTAATAATGATGATAGATTTATCAAGTTACACAGTTGGAACATATTACCTTGAGTGACAGTAATTTTGTATTCAGTTAAAAGATTGCAGTTAATAATAATAGAATATCCAAGGATCAGGATTTGTACTGATAGATTCTTCTATTCACTTTAGCTCTATATATTGCAAAGAAGGATTTGGCATTGATGTAGCAATAAAAAAAGTCTTAACTGAAGCTCATTTTTATTCTTCGAATAAAATCTGAATAGGTCTTTAAGTACGTTTTGTCTCCTCCTGGCACACTTTGTACTGGTACCTAGAAGCAAGCTTTAGTCAGAACTATTTATATGTAATTCTGTGGTTAATGCACCAAACATTCTTGAAGAGTGTATTACTGTCTACAATGTGTTTCTAGCTCTTTGGAGAATGGAACAATTCGTACCCAAGAGATGTTGGCTTTTAGTTTTTCAGAAAGTGTTTACTGCGGTAGGTTAAGGACTGATGTTTACTACATGCTCCTACACAGAAGCTTTGCTTGTTACTTTGTCAGCTTATGTATTGTGAGGCACTTAGAGCTTCTTGCGTCCTGTAACCTAGGGTTTAGGACTGGAGTGTATTTTAAGCCATTTTTGATTGGCTAGGCTAAGGAAAAGTAAACCAGCTCTTCTCAGGGTCATCTGGTGATAGGACAAGGGGCAATGGATGCAGGCTGGAACAGAGGAGGTTCCATATAAATATCAGAAGGAACTTATTCACAGTGAGGGTAATGGAGCACTTGAACAGATTTTCCAGGGGGGTTGAGCAGTCTACTTCTCAGGAGACATTCAAGATCCGCCTGGGTCTAGATGGACGAGATGATCTTTCAAGGTCCCTTCTGATCCCTAATGATTCTATGATAATATGCCAGAATTTCTCAATGAGAATGGTCAGTCGAGGTACTGTAAATCCAAAAGACATTTCTATGACTTTGGTGGTGGTTTTTACAGTTCTTGTTGAGACAGCTTTGAAGGAACCCAGGTAAAAGCTTTTTTTGGCCATGGTGATAAGCATCTCTAATATTCATGCTGGTTGCACTGAGGTGAAAAAATTCTAAACCGCTTATATCACATGTGAACTCAAGTAGTTTTCATTACTGCTGTGTACCATCACTGTAGCTGAAGCCCAGCAGCCTGTTTGATATCAGACCAACTTCCATCATTGGTCAGAGCAGTGAAACAACAATGCAAGTAAAAAACACAAAATGGAATTTATTCCTCCCCCCCAGTTTTGGGGGGGGTTCAGTTTGAGACCACACATACTGGGTCCTGCTGACTTAATTTAGCCACAGAGCTGAAAAAGTCATCCAGTTACAGAGTGGTCCTGCTGTGGACACAGGAGATACGGCTGCCCCAGACATGTTGGGGACATAGGGCCTGACAGAACAAGTACTCCAATGCTGTGTCATGTGTTATGTGTCATAGATATGTGCCACAGAAATTGGGCTGATCAATGATTCTTCAGAGATGCTCAATTACATTGATATCAGCATGATGTATCTGCTGCATAAAAGGAGGGTTTTACTTATTTACACAAAGCTGAAAATACCCAACTTCAAGTGAACTAAAACTGAAACAGATATACCTAGGAGAAAGCGCAGTGGGCTTGTGCTTTGACTTAGGATGACTGCTTTAATTCTTCAGTGAAATGCACTTGTGTGCCTGAGAATCCAGTATCAAAAGACCAATCCTTTTGATATATTAGACCCACAGACTGGAAACTAGATCTGCACAGCTTAATTTGTTATGCCAAAGGTAACTGCAGCACACCAGCAGTGGTACACCTGCTAGGCTAGTGTCCCAACATTCAGGGTGGGTGAAATATTTGTTTCACTTGAAATGATCTGTGTTAATGTAATCAAAGGCTTCCAAATTCCCTTACTTGCTGTAAAAGCAGGTGCTGTCTCTCCTGGGGCTAATAAGAAATGGTTACGTCCTGATTTATGATGGTCTTGCTGTTTCAAGACCAATTAAATCTTAGCTATAATGATGGTGGGCTAGTTGGTATTAAAAGTCTTTGGTTACAAATGAAATGGATAACTAACTTCAGCTTAGCACTTTTCACGTTCCAGCACTGGCATGACTCAAAGCTGAAAGATATGATTTGGCTCAATAGGGGAGACCGCCAATTTAGGGCCCTGAGGTGGTTCTGGGGGTGCAATGGTGTCTGGCTCAGTCACGATAAGGTCTGATCTGTTTTGCAGGCTCATAGACCAAGGCCAACAACCTCTCAGATGCATTTGATAGTTGTTTATGCTCTCTCTGGATATCAGGAAAAATCAATTCTTATATGTGTGTCCCTTGAAGGAAAAGGAAATGCAATATGCCCACTGAGAGGTTTACAGATGAGACAATCTCTTGGTAGTACTGATCATACTTCAAAGCACATGAAAAATCCTCAGTTAAAGCAATTGCTATATCTAATTCCTCCTTTCCTCCCTCTTATTGATTTATTTCAGACTAGGTGGGAAAAGCATATGTGGAAGTATGCATTCCACCCTTTGTTCTGATAGTGGTAAGAATCTGCAGCCTAACCCAATAATTCCCTTGGAGGCCACTCTGCAGTTGGATGACTCTTCCAGCTCTTGTGACTAAGCTAAGTGTCCTAGTTGCAGGCCAGCTGCTGAGAATGAGATTTCCCATGGCTGTGAATGTTAGCCATAGGATGACCCTGCTGAGTGGCTGAGCTTTGCAGGAAGGGGAACCTCTTATAGGTTGGGTAGCTGACAACAGCTCTCAGGAAGGCTTTGAAAATTATGGCTGAATCTTGAATTTGACTTGTGATGAAAGCAAAACTTAGCACACAGTACCTGGAACCCTGCATGATGTGCTCTTGGTGAATCCTGGTGAGTCCATGGCAATAATACAAGCAATAGAATGAGCAGAGCTTTCCTTAACTGAAAGATAAATCTTCTTCAAATTCAAGAGGAAAATCAACTGTGGAGCACTGTGAAGACCTGTGTTTATTTAAAATCAAGGAACTATTTCTTGCTTCAGAAGTCAGTATGAAGAGGTAGTGCAGGAATAAAGATCCAAAAAAACCCTAGAAGGAAAAAAATCCCCAACCCTGAAAACAGGGAGAGAGAGAAGTACTCTTATTAATTTTTAAATGCTCCTCTCTAGTTTGGGTTTTCTGACTTGAAATGCTGACTACTCCCAAGCCAGGGAGTCAGTAGAAAGCAGCACAAATTTATTTATTTAAGTACCCTATTTCTGTTCAATTAGTTTCCTAGATAATGTTCATGAGTACGGGGAGATGCCTTGTTGGCATTGGTTTTGAGCTCTTTGTCTGTCAGCAATCCACAACAATTGAATGTGATTCTTCAGGTAGTAGGGTGTCAGAAGCCTGCCCGTTTCATGTGTTTTGTCCTCTCCAGAAGACAAGCAGAAACCCCCAAAAAGGTGAAAGTCAGCTTTTGGTGTAAACACCACAGAAGCAGCTAGCTGTGAACACAACTGTTCTCTCATTATGCGACTCTCCAAAAATTTTAAGCGAGCTCCAGCAGATGCAAACACAGTGCAGACGGTTGCAGTAATTATGCTAACCAGTGATAAAAGCTTCCATTTATGTGGCCTATCTACATCCTCAATGCAATCATTTCCAATCGCAAAATGCATCTAGCAGTTGGAAATCCGGAGCATTATTACATTGCATTGACTCTACTCCCCACAGCTGAGGGAATGCTCTCTTCCTGCAATACATTTCCCTAACAATTTCAGGACCATTGAGATACACCCTTGAGTCAATTAAAATTATCTCCACTAAACTAGACTGCAGCTTCTAAAGTGTTGTCTAATAGCTCATGCAAGCAGTGCCCATTCTAGTTAAGTTATGTACGATGGTTGTATAAAACGTAATTTATATTCTCAGCATGTCAGTTCAGAATGGAATTATTATTCATTTGCTGTGACTTCATTTTACTAACAAAGCAGTGCATAAGGCCTTTTTTTTAGTACAATATAGACTGTTGTGTTCATCTTGCAAGAAAGATCAAGCAAGTGTGAAACACACAGGGTTGGGGTTTTTTTTGTCTAATTTAAGTGTAGCTGCTCTTAGGTGTAAGGGAGGGCTCGTTTGGATAATGAGAGGCAGGTGACTAGGAGGACATAAAATGTTTATGTGCTGCTTGCTATTTCTGCAGATCCTCTTTTTCTTTCTCCTGCTTTATAGCTTTTTTTTTTTTGCACTCATCTTCATTAGTAAGCTGTTGCTAAGCTACTGCTGGACACAGGAATGGTTACGGAAGTTTTTTGGCGATATGATCTGAACAAGGGTGGTAGTGAGCATGTGTGTGATAAAGCTGGTGGCAAATAGAAGTTAGAAACTTCAACAAGGAGTTAGAAATTTTCTTGATATATGCATCAAATGTAGAGATACTTATGTAAAACTTTAGATTCGCCCTCACTTATTTTGGGGTTTTTTTCCTTGTTTAAAAAAACCAATGTGCTAAAAAGACAAAATACTGCTTTTTATTGGAGTTTTAACAATAAAGCTGTACTATACAGTGCTGGAGGAAGACTGAACCCATTTTCAATTGGTTGCATTGTGACAGTTTATCATTATAAATGTCTCAAAGGATTATGAGGTGGAAATTTATATTCTGAGCTGTCATTTTATTTGAGGGATGTTGGTAGCTTAATTTGGTATCAGTGGGCCTTGATATGAACAATTCTTTGAAATGCTACCTTCCTTGGAAATGATTGTATTCTTAGGGGTAGTTGTGGGGATTAGATATCACTTCTGAAGAGGGTATGTTTCCTATACAGTCTACAGTGCTGTTACCCTTTGATTAGGTGTCTGAACCTGGGGCATAAGTCTATAGTGTAAAAGTAAGGTCAGACATGTGGACTTTGGGATTGTTGTAAGCATCAGATTTTCCATAATGTTTTGGCTGTTCTTTTGCATATAGTGAAGTGTTTCTGCAGCAAATTATTCACTCGACCTCTGTGAACTCTGGCACACTATCCTGCTGTAGTTTGACAGTTCTGGATTTGGTCATCTGTTCTGTAATGCACTCTTGAGAATGTCCCAGAAAAACTCTTACAGGAGCAACAGGAAATTCCCACATCCATGATCAGGCAATAAAGATCTGCTAAACTGAGAATGAGATCATTTCCTCACATGTCATCTTTTGTACAACTTTCAGTGTGATTCAAACCCCACGACACTGGCTTAATGTATGTCAGTGAAACGCTCGGAGGAAGAGGATCGTAGTGGGCCTTCAGAGTACAATAGTTCGCACAAGCTTTCCAGTCCTTGAGGCCACAGGTTTTGGCACAGACTGAGCCCTGATGCTACCTGAAGCTCTGACCTCTTTCACTTTTTCTCTTCAAGTGGTTAGCAATCTGCTCTCTTGCTTTAATTGTTTCTTAGTGTTGAAGTTTTCCAAAGCTTAATTTTGACTATCAGCATTAAAGTTGATAGCTATCGTTGTGAAGTTAAACAGCAAATAATTTAAAGCGTGAAATGACTAGGAAAATCAGTTTTGGCGATGCCTTTTCAACTTCCTCTCCCCAAATTCTCTCAATTCCTGAGCTTCCCCCCTCTATTGGTATGTTTGATTTAATTGCATGAAAGGATATGGAAACAAATGTAATTTTAATATATAGAGTTGGAATTTATGGTAAGGAGTCTTAGTGAAAGCTCAATTGAGGTAATTTTCCAGGCTTTATTAAAGTAGTATATTGGTCTTTGATTAATATTGCTAGTTGTGGAAATAATATTTAATACATTTTAACTAACTTACAGAATCACAGAATATCTTGGTTTGGAAAAGATATTTAAGATCACAAAGTTCAACCTTTGATGCAGTGCTGTCAGGTCACACCTAAAACATGTCCCTCAGCACTATGTCTCTGCTCTTTTTAAACACCTCCAGGGATGGTGCCTCCACCACTGTCCTGGGCAACCTGTTCCAGTGTTTGATAACCCTTTTGGTGAAGAAATTCATCCTAACATCCATCCTGCTCTTCCTCTGGTGCTGCTTGCAACCATTTTCTCTAGTCACTTGCCACTAGGTAGAAGAAGCTGTCCTCTTCCTCACTCCCATGTCCTTTCAAGTAGTTCTAAGTAACCAACAAGATCTGTCCTCAGCCTCCTTTTCTGTAGGCTAAACAACCCTGATTCCCTCAACTGTTCCTCACAGGACCTGCATTCCAGTTCCTTCCCAACCCTGTTGCCTTTCTCTGGCCATGCTCCAGCACTTCTATGGCCTTCTTGTAGTGAGAAGCCCAGAACTGAGCACAATATTCAGGGTGCACTCTAACCAGTTCTGAGTACAGTGGGATGATTACCTCCCTACTCCTGCTGGCCACACTATTTCTGACACAAGCCATGATGCCATTTGCCTTCTTGGCCACCTGGGCTAACTGCTGGCTCATATTCAGGTGGCAGTCAATATCCCCAGATCCTTTTCCTACATGCGGCTTTGCAACCACACATCCCCAGATGTGTAGCCTACTATGGGGTTGTTATGACTCAAGTGCAAGACCTGGCACTTGGCCTTGTTGAACCTCAACCTTAGCCCATCAACAATCTAAGCTGTCTAGTCTCCCTACCCTTCAACAGATCAACACATCCACCCAGCCTGGAGTCATCTGCAAAACTTACTGAGGATGCACTCAATGACCTGGATAAGGATCCAGATCATTAACAGAGATGCTAAAGAAAAGAGGCCCCAATACTGAACTCTGAGGAGCACCACTTGTGACCAAAGGCCAGCTAGATTTAATTCCAGCTCAGTTAAATAGTGAGTACTCTGTTGAGAAACCACTTTGAGGAAATGTAAATGTCAAATGGGGAAAAGCCTTTCCAATTCTTAAGTAAAAGGTTTGTTTAATTTATCTAACTTTTTTTCCCCAGTTACAAAACTACAGCCCTACTGGTTTCATTCTTTTAAGTAAGAACTCATGTAGAAAATTTTTTTCTGTATATCAATTGAGTTTCAATGTTCAAACAAAATCAATTCTAAGACCTAAGCAAAAAGTTAGGCTTGTAGTAAATAATGCACTGTACTCAGCTGTTCAACAGATTGTATAAAACTTACAACTTAACGAATACCAAACAGCATCTGCTGAAAATGACAAAAAACTCATGCAATATCAGAAATACTCTTGCTCTATTCCAACCCAAACCTTAGGGAACGTGTGGAGAAGTGCTAGATAATACACATGAAATACATAGTATGTTGACAATGCTCAGGTAGAAAGCTACCATTAAAAATAACAGTTCCCACTTACAACACTGGGTAGTAATAGTTCCTATGAGTAGCTGCAGTGATGAAATGTTTCTGGCTGATACTTTGTGCCATGCTTACGTGACTAACCACTGTGGCCAAGACTGATTTTTGACCTCTGACAACAGATGGGTGAATTGAAAGAGTGTGAAAGAGCAATATGCAATGGATATGTACTTGGGGAAATTCAGAAATGAAAAATAAAATAGTGAACACTACTTGTTTCTTGGTGATTAAATAAAGTTTTGGAGTGGAGATGGATAGAAAAACTTTGGGAAGGATAGTGTGGAAAGATTCTCTCTGCAAGAAGCTTTTAATTAGCTAAAGAATTGATAGTGACACTTAAAATTGTTGCGAGTTGAGAAAATATCAAGGCTGAGTAGGAAACTTGCTGTCTGTTAATGCAGTGACCTTTGTAAAGTTCAGAAACCTTCCAATATCCTGTTCAGGAGAATAAATGAAAAAGAAAAACTAAAAAAGGAAATTGAGGAAAGATGTTAATAGCGGTGGATTCCTGGGAGTGGTTGTCTGTGTTTGAATTGGCTGTGTCAGGGAGTGAGAGGCTTTTATCCACATATGGCTGAAGCATTATCTTGATGTTCGCTATAAAGGAATGTGCTGCATGAGAAGATACTAAATTAATTTTAAAAAAATACAGGTGAAAAAACTGTAGAGGCTTGCCAAGCCTTTCATTTAAGCAGAGCATTGGAACTGATATGCTCTGAGACAGGAGATGAGACCTGAAATGATTCCCAAGTTGAGGGGGAAATGCTACTCTAGGATGGGAAAAGGGGAGCAAAATACCTCTTTAAAATGGAGAAAATAAGACTGTATATCAGTGACAATTCAATTTGAATTCTTGCTTGAGAACAGATGACAATATTCAGTGGCTTTGGAAAGCTTTAGTAAAAGTAGAGCAACATCTATAACCATGGAAACTTGTCAACTTGCAGAAGTTCCTCCCCCTGCCCCTTCCACCACTAATATAGAAAACATCCTTCTTCGTCATTGTATGCTACAAAAATGATGAGTTGCGCAGGTGACACAGCATTTGGAAGTCGCCTGTGAGGCAACTTGTAGCAAATTTGGAAACAAAGTGGTTTGTGTTACAGTTTGGAGTAAAAGGCATTGTTTGGCAAGGAAGAAGAACAGGAGATGAAAATAATGAGGCATATGTTAGCATTCATTTCGTTCAATGCTGAGCTCCTGTGCAATCACGTGATTTTTTGAAATGCCTGATACCTGACCAGCCATAGAATCTATTGCCTTCCCCACATCTTAGCAATGCCCAGTGTAGCTCCCAGAAGTGCTGTTTCTTGCCTCAGTTTTATCGTTTAGTTGACACAAAGGGGCTGAGTGTACAACCTAGGAGAGGACCTCCTGAACTCTGTTCTTACAGTGCTGAATTTGCATGGCTGACAATGACCATGAATGAAAGGAAAGTGTGTCTCCAATTGGAGACAGTGGGCTTTAATAGAGATTAAACCACAAATAAGTAAAGGAAACAAGAAAAGGATTGCTAAAGATTGACTAATTGTTTCATACCTGATTGAGGCCATTAATTCTGTATCAGATTTCACCAATGAGATCATCATTTTAAGGTTTTAATTAAAACAAGTGCTGTTGCCATTAATTGTATATTCTCATTATTTTAAATAATGCAGGTTATTTTTATTCAAATATTTTCTCCTGATCTTTCCCTATTGAGATCACTGGTAATTAGATACTACATTATGTCTAGCAATGTCTTTATTGCTATGAATGTTGCTGTCTATATTATATGGATGTCTCCAAAGTGCGAACATACTGAGAATTTAATAAGATGACTAGCAGTTGAGAAGCAGATATAATGTGTTGTAAGGCATCACATATGACAGACTTTTCCATAAGTGACCATATCATTTATAAAAGGCGAGCATGCAATTCATAGCCAAAGCATAGCCAAAGCAAAGATTTAACTAATTAAGCTGCTCAGAACACTGTTGAGTTCTTGAAGTAAAAGAATACAACTGTAGTATACAGACAGGTTTCAATATGTCTCTTGCATGTGTTTGCTTTTTGTTGGACAGGATGAGGATAAGCATTATTATAAAACTTTGTGATAAATTGTGTTTCGAGGTAATAGCTGGATTTTAAAGATGGAATAGCTTAACTTGTGGCAGGAGGAATGGTCTGCTGGTTATGTCTGCTGCTGATAGATTTGGTTCCCAATTCCAGCTTGTCTGGGTGCTGCCAGACAGGTTCCTTTCCTGCCACCTTTGGAAACAGTGGAATAGCTCAAGGTAACCCATCAGGCTTCACTGGGAAAAACTCTGTATATTCATATCTAGATTTTTTTTGTTTGCATTCTTCTCTATAAGTGTCAGCCAAAAAATAAAACTTGGAAGAAAACATTTGAAAAATCATTGAGCTTTAAAAGTTGAAACATATTTCAGCCAGTGTACCTCCTCTCGTCACAGTTATCTAGTTTGTTGATTTTTCATGAAAGAAATGGTTGTCTAAAATTGCTCAGAAAGGGAAAAAGATATTTCTCACTAAAACCGATGTCAAACAAGGGTTAAACTTTAGTTCAAATCTATCTTTGCTGCCTGTGTATGACGGCTGCCACTCGTGCAAGTCTTTTTGGAGGTAGTGACTTGAACAAATCCTGCTGGCTGCTGTCCTGTGTGGCTCCAGTGTGTTCTGTTCTGCGGATGGCCTCATTGTAGATAAAGTTGGACGTTAAGAAGTTGGTTTCAGAGAAGCAGTGCCAGCCTTTCCACTGATAAAGCTTCCCTTTGAAGCTCTTGAGTTCTATTTTGTCTCTCCGTGTTTTTTTGAAGAGTATTGTGTATGTTCAACAGCATAAATAAATAAATCCTTACACATTTATCTCTGATGAAAGCTTGCAATAAATTTAAATGCAAATTAAGCCCAGCTCCTAGTGAGTTGCCAGAGTTGTAGCCTTCAGGGTTGCTGGGGTTGTGCACTGTAGATGTTACCCTAAGGAAGACTTTCCTTATATCCAGGTTAAATTTTTCTCCTCTTAATTTAATCTATTATTAGTTATAGCAATTATCAGCCTCTGAGATTGATGTATATTTCAATGATATTTTAATCGTGTAATTACAATGGGTAATAAGTTTTTACCCCATTTTGTTTGTTGTGTTGAACCACAGATGAAAGTGAACTTGAGTACTTTGTTCTTGAGTATTGGTATTAAGAGGTAGTCTTTCCTTCAGGGAATTTGCAGGGGAACTGCAATCTTTTGTTGTAGAACCTGCTTGTGTATGGTGGTTCTCTGCACAATGTAGATATGGAACAACATGGTGAACCATTTTTCTCTTTAATTTTTTCTCAACTAAGTTTATACCCTGACTACTTTAGTGTCTGCTGCATATAGGGATTAAATTACAAACTCTGTTTTCAGCATTGCTTATGAATTCTGGAAAAGATCCTCCTTTGGGTTATGGTTTTTTATTATTCCTTTCTAATTACGTGTATCTAGTGAGATTACATCATGTATTCCAGATACCACAAAAGCATATGGCTCAAGATTTATGAGATAAACATTGAAATGCAAAGATGAATGTGCAGAATAATGTAATGTCAGTTAGGAAAATTGTGTTGAGACTTCCAGACTAACCAGAAGTAGATCTAAAGTAGAAAGAAAAACATGGTCCCATCCCCCCATCTGGTGTAAATTAGGGGCAGTGTTTTACAGATTACTCTGTGAGTGTTGTATTGTTCTTTACTCATACACATAGAATCATCTTTGTTAGAATCAATCTGATTATGGAAGTAACTGTAGAAAAATGCTTTGGGATTTTAAAAAACCCCAATAAACTCAATTAAAAAAAATCAAAATTGAATGTCACTGCTTTCCTTATTCGATGTAGGTGATTCTATAATCCTTGAATGGTCACTCTTTTGCTGCCTGGCTATGGAGCTGGTATAATAATTCACTTGTTCTGGTGATATAGAGCATGACGTGTTTAGTCTTAATTTGGTCATAATTGTGTCACTTAAGCTGTCAAAGACACGCACAGTGATTTAATGTGAGGAAAGCAAAAGAAAGGAAGGTGTGGCTTCACACTGGAGTCTGGACAGGACAAGATACCATCAGTCAGCTGATAGGCAGTATAGCCCCTTGTTAGAAAGAGTGCTCTTGCTCCTGCAGAGCAGGAAAAGGGGTCTCTCTTTCACAAAGGTGTTGCTTAATCTGTAGCTTTTTTTGACTGAGGTTTCCAGCTCCTATCATTTCCTGTTGTAGTATGGGGCAATTTGCCTTGCGTTTCAGCAAATTAGTGCATCTGCTGGAATATTGCCTCTGTGGCTCCTGCTGAGCCATTCTGAGCACTCCTAATGCTGTCATTTGTATCAGAAAGGTGGCAGAATGGTGCTTTTTAGCTTGCAAACCTGATGGAACGTACCACTGTGTGTCAGACGCTGAGGGAAAGCTGTCTGGGTAGTAAAGCTATAAAATATTGCAAATAAGAAAAAACGCTGAGTATTGCCAGAAAGAAATACAAAGAGTCTTAAGCATCTACTTTCGTTGTAGTAGTCAGATAAGTGTGTCTAAGGTAATAAGACGTACTTTAATCTTAATTATTTTGACCTCGTTCTTAAAACCATCTGTGTTCCTAAAGGTAAGTATCTAAAACTATATTTAGACATCTCGGTGAAAGTGGCCTGATTTTAGAAGATGCAGAGCAATTACAGGGATGGGAAAAAGTGTGATAGCTTTTGCCCTGAATTCCTAGGCTTAAAAATTAACACTGGCTTGTTGTCAGGGAGAGGAGCTCAGACTACAAGCTATTTGAAAAGACTAAAATCTATGGTGTTGCGTGCTAAGGGCAATTCAACCTTTTTCAGTAGAAAAATATGGAAGATGATTGTAAATGTTCAAATTAAAATTCATAAGTATCTGAGTATTAAAAGGGATTGAGAGAAAGAACAAATTTTACACTGCCCTGGAATATACACAAGTCAAGCCAACATAAAAAGCACTAAATGTAAAAAATGCAAACAGAAAGGAAACTTGTTAGTCCTGGTTCACCCTGAAGTATTTTGTAATAGTAGTTATAAAATGTGGAAATTTAAAGCGTAGATGGAAACACTGACACTACCTTAAGTTTAATGGCATAAGGGCACTACTTAAGCAATACAGTCGATGCAGTAAACCTAGCAAAGCTCCTTCACTGCGGGGGGTGGGGGGGGTGGGCTTCCTTATTTTGTTAACTCTGTCTTTGTATAAAATGTTGTAAATGACTGCATCTCCTAGTTTTGAAGTTACCACTGGGCACTTAGTTTTCACAATGTTGACACTAGCATTCTTCAGCGTTCTCTGCATATGGCTGGTTTATGTCTGTAGCAATTTGACAGAAGTGGAGGAAAAAGAAGTCTTATAAAAAGGCAAAGAAAATAACTTTTCCCTCACTGTACATTCAGAGTCTTGGATGTTGGCTTTTAGTCTTGTTTTGCTTTTGCTTTGCTGGTTGAGTATTAAAAGACCCCAGTGTAATAGGTCTGCTTTTTAGCTGTGCTAGAGTTTTTTTGGCAGTTGTTTTTGTTCTTTCATCAGTCACAATAACACTAGGTGTCCATAAATGAAAGAGAAGTAGCTCCCTGAGAGTACTTTCTGTGGGAGAACCTCCCTAGGTGTTTTGGAGCACAAACTGGGGATGGGCTAGTTTTGGGATGTGGTTTTGTTTGGGCACGGGATTGCAATGGAGGAAGATTCTGAGCAATGTGAGTAAATTTCAGCCCTACATACCTATGTGGGGCTGAGGGGAAGCTGTGGAGAGCATGAGGACATG
Organism: Upupa epops; assembly: GCA_013397515.1. Taxonomy (NCBI): domain Eukaryota; kingdom Metazoa; phylum Chordata; class Aves; order Bucerotiformes; family Upupidae; genus Upupa; species Upupa epops. The sequence continues at coordinate 875,340 of VZRI01003996.1, read as the reverse complement.
GAGGGAGTGTTCCATACCCAACATGAACCACGGTCCTGTATGTGTGTATGCCTTTGAGTACCCTTATACATAATTCTGAATGCATGCATGGCTCTGTGTGTGTGTTTACAGGCTGTAAATACCTTGAGAGACAGGAGAAATACTAAGAAATAGAGAGGAACTGTGTAAACTCGATTTCATTACTCTTTTTTAATGAGTGGTGTTTATAAGACAGGTTGAAGTGGATGCTAGTAAAGTTGATCATTACAGACTTTGCTGCAGCAATGAAATATAAGTGATTGAATGAATGACTTGGAAGACTTATAGTTTAGACCAGTAACCTGGTCTCTAGAGTATGGTTTACAGGAGTGATGGAGCATTGATTGTTGACAGATCTTGAAGATGATGGACCACCAAGGGCAGTCAGGTATCAGGCTGATTTATTAATTAGTTCACTGGTAATCCTATTGTGCTGGTTTGAAAATTACCAGATTTTCAAATATCAGTTGTGGTGCTTTTAGTCAAAAAAGCATTTTATTTTGAAGCTGGAGATAGCTTTCCTAGCAGACCTCCTGTGTCAGTCTGTGGACTCTACAGGTGATTGGTGGACAGAGTCCATAAGGGAAGGTACTTCTTTCCTTCCTTCTCTCTCGTTGCCTTCTTCATCGTCTTTGGCTGTGACATGTCTTCTGAGACAGTTCCTCTAGGAGAGAAAGAGCCCCCCCCCCCCAAGGTCACCTCCAAGGGTGGCTGGGAGACAGGATGGGATAAGATGAGTGATGGCTCTCAACCCCTTACCACCAGCTGGAAGCCCAGCTGTAAGTCTGCTGAGGGGGTAAGTCATGACCTTCTTTTGTATGGGAGCTTGAACCAGAGAGGCTGAAGAGACAAGCGGGTCTCCATACCTGCAAACCCCATTCTGTGGGAGTGAACCTGCAGCCCTTCCCTCTTTCACTCAGGGCTCAGATACAGAAAAGCCACACCAGCTCATTCCTGTCCTTGGCAGTGGACCAGAGTGGGGGCAGCTCCTCCACATAGCCACTTCTACAGCAATTGTCTTTGAAGATGCTGGACTGAGGTGAGTTCTTAACTCTCTAACTCCCTCAGTGCCTGACCACAGGGGAGAAGAAAGAAAGGCTCTACGTAAGGCCTGAGGCAGCCCTTGGATGAGACCCTGAAAAGCCTACACGTTGTAACAGGTGTGGCCGCTCATAACCAGCACCATGTTGGCTGTCTCCACCGGGCTGGCAAAGATCCTGTATACTCTGCCACTGAGAGAGACTGAGAGAAGCCTCTACTAAGAGAGAGAAAGAGCAATCACAAGTACTGATCTCCTGAGCCTTTGGCAAACAGAGAGAGAGTCTGGAATTCTGTTATATCCTCCACACTGCCGCTGCTATAGCCTCAAAGAAGAGCCCCAACCCAATGGGAGCTAGAAGTATGCCGGAGACATCACAGAGTGCTGATATCTGCATAAGGATTGAGAAAAGGAACTTTTCCACAAGCACCAAATGTATATTTTGTGCTGTATTCTTGCCACCCCCCCAGCCCTTTCTCTTCTGTAAAGTGGAGTGAGAGTGTGTGTGTGTGTGTGTGTGTGTGTGATGGCTTGTTGTGATTATGAGTGTTGTGTACACTCTCTTATCCCAGAGCTCTCATCCAAGGCCAAACCCCGATGGGTTAGCTGTCTCACATTTCTCTCAGAGTGTGTGTAAAGGCATTGTGATACAGTTTCTGGTTTACCTTTTTGATTCTTTTACTTACTTGGCTTTTTTTCCTTTTCTTCTTGGTGGTGGGTTCAATAAACTGTTGTCATTCTAGCAAAGTTGCTTCTTTGCCTGTTGAACTCTCGATGACAGCTGGTTGTTGTGCTAGAATCAGACACTGATTGAGACCTTCTTGATAAACCATTACACCTGTCCACTTTACTCTAGGTGGTTGACAAATCAAGCCTCTTTGTAGACTGTACCTGAAGCAGTAATGCCTATTAGAATTAATTCTCAGAACAGTATGTTCCAGGCTACTTAGTGTCATTGTCACTTCTGCCTTTCAAACACAAGGACAGTGGTGGGATAGGGCTGGCACCTGCTTTTTGGTGTCCATTTCAACAGGACAGAGAATGACTGAAGCAAGGGTACACCTCCTAATGTGCTTGTGGGAGCTAAGCTGTGTGCTGAACTGATGGTGTCTTGTTGCTGCTGTTCTCTTGACAACATTTTATAAGTCTGGGTGTAAGATGCAGCTTAAAATCAAGTGCAGGTACTGAACCAAATTCTGCTGAGGCCGGTAATGGAACGCAGCACTCCATGGTCTGGAGAAAAAGCGGTAGTGATGATCTCGTCTTTTCTGTGGGCAAACATTGAGTCATAAGAGATTCGGCTGAGGTTAATACCTGCTGAGAGGTGTGTAGAAAAAAAATTGCCATTTACTAATTAACTTTGGGGAAGACATGTATTGTGTTAAGAAGTTAGACAAAAGCAGACTCCAAAAGAGAAATGAGGTGAGTTCAGTGTGAATGAAATTGTCCAGCTACTGGCCCGTATGAATTCCCTGACACCTTGGGAATGGGAGTAGCAGTCCCTTGCAGTATGAAGACTGTCGCTTGGTGGGAGGGTGGGGTTAGTAGTGTGTGGTGACTGTGCAGTACCGTGGAAGTTACTTTTCAGGTGAGCTGGAGCTTCATCCTAACAGGATGAGTTTTGAAGAAATCAATACCAGCAGCTTGTTTTTTTGGCTGACATATCCACTTTAAAGTTAAACCAAAGGAGGAAAAAAAAAACTTGTTAAATTGCTTGAGGATTTAGAAGAAAGACCAGCTTGTTTAAAAGGAAAAAAGGAAAAAAGATATGAGGGGAAAACAAGAAGAGTCTTTGTGCTCTGTGGCCTGTATTGTAGTCTTCAGCAAAGAATGAGTAACATTATGGCATGAAACCTGAGCAGTCTGTCTTCCAAACAACTTTTTATGGGCCAGATCTCATTCCATTTATTTCCTACACTCAAAGTTATTGCCATGGCATCATTAAACACCACACATGCTCTTGGTGTTCTGTAAATAAGAATAATTGTGGTTCTAGTCAGAAAGCTGGTCTACTTCCAGCTTGGAACGTTGGAGATGTAGTGGTGTCTAAAGAGGTTTGAGACCACATGAAGTTGAAAGAGCACTTTCTGGAGACTGTCTCATATACATTATGTTTCTAGGCCAAGTAATGAATTTAGCTTACTTCTTTCAGGGCATCTGCAGATGGACAAATATTTATCGGTTCTCAATCCTGAGTACCATTTTGCACCATTTACAGGATAACCAGGCCTAATCAACATGGGTTTGTGAGAGGCAGATCTTTCTGTGCATGGTGACACACCTAGTAGATGAGCGAAATGCTGTGGATGTTGTCTTTCTGGATTTCAGTAGAGCCTTTGACACAGTTTCCCACAACATTCTTTGGAAAATTTGTCTGTTCATGACTTGCACAGGCACAAGCTATGCTGGGCTGAACACTGGCTAGACAGTTAGACCCAAAGAGTGGTGGCAAATAGCGTTAAATCCAGTTGACTGGTCACAAGTGGTATTCCTCAGGGCTTAGTGTTGGGGCCACTCCTGTTTAATACCTTCATTGATTGTTTGGAGAGGACTGAGTGTACCTTCAGTAAGTTTGCAAATGATACCAAGTTGGGTGGATGTACTCATCTGCTTGAGGGGGTAGAGAGGCCATACAGAGATTTGAGCAGATGGGTGGCTGTTCAACAAAGCCAAGTGCTAGGTCCTGCTGGGTTCAATTTTGGGCATCTCAATACAACAAAAACATTGAGGTGCTGTAGTGGATCCAAAGAAGGGCAACAAGGTTGGTGAGGGTCTTTTGAGGAGCAGCTGAGGGAGCTGGGGCTGTTTAGTCTAAAGAGGAGAAAGCTGAGGGAAAACCTTGCTGCTGACAAGTTTCTGAAAGGAGGTCGTAGAGAAATGGTTGTTGTTTCTTCTCACAAGTAATGAGTGATAGGATCAGAGAAAACGCTTGCAATTTGCCCTGGGGGAAGTTTAGGTTAGACATTCAGAAAAAAAATACTTTATTGAAAGGATTGTCAGGTACTGGAACAGCCTGGCCAGGGAGGGAGTTCAATGGCTGTCCCTGGACGTGCTTATATGTTATGTAGATTTAGATTTTAAGAACATGGTTTAACAGTGAGCTTAGTGTAGTTTAGTTAATGGATGGTTTTTATGATCTTAAAGGTGTTTTCCAATTTAAACAATTCTATGATTCCTCAGTTCAGTTTGCACTGTGAGCATTTTGAGATGCCTGTAGGAAAGTAAACTTTTTCAACTACGTTAAACTACAAACCCAGCACTTCGTGCCTGGGACTATAGCACCTTTAATATGTAACCAAAATGGGCTTTTTTTCCCTGTTTTGTTTTGGTTTTTTTTATATTCTACCACTTCTATCAATACTCTATGTATACACCATTTACAGCTAATGATCTTAAATCATTTTATGCTAAACAAGATTTAAGATGCAAAAGTGATATCAGTGCTGTGTACAAGAATAAAATCCAAGGAGAAGGCAATAAATTAACCCACTTTCTTGTGTCCTCCTTTCAGAGCTGAACCAACCACCAACAGATGAATAGTCACTGTAGCCAGTAAAAATAATTATGCTCACTAGATAAGAAATGCTCGTATTTCTGTTGTCTAACTTCAAAGTAATGGCTTTCAGTGACAAAATGCTGTGAGCAGTTAAAAACAGTGGGTGAATATAAAATGCGTCAGTTTAACTCCATGCTTCTAAGGGAGCCATTTCTTTAGTTCCGTGCACTTTCCCAATAATTCTGGAACTTTCCATGTATAACATGGGATCTGTGCTCTGTGAACTGGTCTAGGAGTTATCAAATGACACTAAACTGGGTCACCTGAAATCAATACTTCAGTATACTGTACAAATATTCACAAGATCACACAATTCAGTATTCATTATATGTTGGGACAGTTATAAATGTGTACTCTGGGCTAAATTCTTAATCATGTGGTCTTCAATCACTTCATAGGTACAGATGAAATGATAGTTCTCTCTCGATCATCTTCCTACTGTTATGATATTGGTTGGCCTGCAGATGAAAAGTTTCCCAAGGACACAGTGAGATTGGATGTCCTGTATGTTATAGACACTGCTTTGTCTTTTGCTTCACTTGAAGACTTTTCTTATTGCTGGTTCTTGACAGTTTTCTCTATGGCAGCTTTCTGGTGCTTCATGTGTTTTATAGAGCTGAGTCCCAGATCTGGTCCTTTTGTATTTATAGATGTTTATTCTTTATTCAAATTGTAATATTGTTGGGCCAAGCAACTTAAACATAGCCAGCCATAAAAATTTCTTGCATTGTTTACTAAGTCTGGGCACAAGACTAAATGAGTGCTACCTTCTTTTAAGACTTGATTCTATTTGTTGTTCAGCTTCTTTCATTTTCAAAAGCAGGACACATTTTAAACCTGACCAGAAATGAAGAGAAGGAATTAAAATACATTCACTTTGGCTTTAAGTTTCTCAACAGATGCAGTTAGTGCCAACATCTCCTTGTTAATTCCTTCTGTTCCATTTCTGAAAGACATTTGTATGCATGAAATTAACCTGTTGACTGAGTTGCTGAAATATAACAAGGGCCACTAGATACAACAAACTTTTTGTTCTAAAGCAGTTTTCTTTTTTGCCTTTGTTTTCTTTCTCCTTTCTTCTGTAAAGAGCAAAGGAAGGTAACTTGTGTTTGGTTCCAACATGATCACTGCTAGGCAATATGTAACTGTGAGGAACTACAGCAATGTGGGCCAGCGATTGTGCTTGCTTTTGTCTCAGAGGGAGGATGATGTCATGTGCTGAAGTGCTATTGATGTTTAACACATTACTTTGGTTTCCTGTAAGCAACATTAGGCATACAGGATACACATAACAGCTTTCTGTTTCATTTATGCTTCCCGTTAGACTGTGGCCCTCAAATCCAGCCGTCTGCGTTTCAAACGCTAAGAAAAAATTGAGGTTATGAATTCAAATGCAATCATGTTAGTTGTGTTAACAGAAGGTAGTAATAGTTCACACATGTAAGATTAGATCTGTCTGCCTTGTTCTTTCCTGTGCTTTTCTTGCCGTGTGGTCGTTCTAGTGTGCATACGTCTTTGGGTGGTTAAGGGCCCAAAGCTACAGTTTTGCAAACACACAAGATTTACTTTACTTTTATAATCTGTTTTACTGAGATCATGTGAGGAAATTTTAAATGCCTGCTCAAGTGTTTGCTGCATTAAGTTAGGGTTTACCCAGCTTCAGATACTTCTGTGTGCAATTTTTAAAGAAAACCACAATTTTGTGGTCCTGTTTCAAAAGTGTTGGAACCGATTGAACTTCTACAGCATAGCTCGCTCTAAGGAGTTGTCTGAATTTCATTTAAACAAAATAAAAAATAATGAATTAGACTTTAAAAAAAAATCATAACTTGCACTTTGTTTTATGGCTTTTGTTTGAGACAAAAGTTGAAACGACAGTTTCCCAATGCACATGTTAATTTAAGCAGAAAGCAGGTTGTTTTGTTTTTTAATTTTAGAATTTAATTCATTTATCTGAAGAGCTTAATTTATTCAAGCAAAAAGAAATCTACCAACCCCAGTAGCAGATAAAAGGAATGTGTATAAACTGCTTGTTCAGATAAATTGATAATTGAAGAGCTTTTCTGCTAGCGTTTTGTTTTCTTGCACCTAAAAATCATAACTTGCATTCTACTTTTCTGGAGAGACCAACCTGAAATGATGTGCTAATGTGACTGCTCTGCTTTAGCAGTTTGAATGACCTGATTTAGAAATGTTAAACACTGCCCTGGGTACCCAAAGATAGTAATTGCCAACCGTCTTATGAGAAGCTGGAGTGGTGCTTAGTGACACTGCACTTATTCCAGTTACTGTTGTGCTCGGGCAAGCTTTGGAATTACTGTGGCTGCCATAGTTGCGTGGATGGGAAATCTTAAAGGAAGAAAATTAGTTTTCCTGGGATTAAAATAATGAGAAAATTCTGTAGGAAGTCATGGAAGAGATGCAGGGTTGATCTCATTGTTCTCCCACACAGTATCATGATTTTCCAGAAACCTTTATCCATCTTCAAGAATAACAACTACATTCATTCAAGCTCGCTAGCCTACTTAGCCAAAGGCAAAGCATAATGATTTCATAAATTATTTCATTCATAAAATACTTAAATGGATAAAGCACTTTAACACAGATACTGAAGGAGGATTCCATTCTCAGTCTCACAGTACCAACTTGTGAATGAGAAAGAAGAGGCTAAAAGTTTCAAACTGTCAAGAAGAAATGCATTAATTCTACTTCTGTAGATTGAATCCTATACAGTAAAGCAGGTTTTGGCTGCACCTTTACTCTAGTCTCAAGGTAGAAATTATGTGATTGTGAGCATGAAAGAAGTGAAGTCCTTTGCAGAAGGTAAGGTGTGGTGGTAGACGACTTAATGGAGCTGGAATAAGCAAGCAGCCTTTCTGAAACCTCCTGATGGGACTCAGAGGAAGATGTGTTTCTTGTCAGCAGTAGGACGATGATCCCTCCTTAATCTATAAATTGCTATCCCATATGTTTGCCCCTTGTGTAGCAACCCAGCATGGGAAGTCTCCCATGTGTTAAGAAGCCTGGCATTGGTGCTTAGGCACTGCAGTGGTGAGAATAAAGAGATGAACAGCATGAATTGTTATTTAGTTGCCAAAACTAATCTGTAGAGATGAATGTTTTAGAGGAAAAAAATAAAGATAATAAAATTGAATTCATGTTAAGAAAGTATCTAAGGTCTGAGATGGTCACTACAACTTCTTCCTAACCAGTTCCTTGCTGTCCAGTGTCTTCGCTTGTGCAATTTTTTATATTACTTCTCCAATTTCCATTTTATCTCCAAGGTCAGACAGCCCTTAAAACAGGATACTCAAGGAAAAGCCATGTATCTGTCTGTCACTAAAACCTTACTTCCACTGAGTCTAATTCACTGTTTGACAGATTTTCTTACCTCACCTTGCTGCCAGACATAGAGATTTTCCAGGGCTCACAGGTTGTCGTGCTGTGGCAGTGTTGCACCCCACAGTCATACAGCACAGTCCTGAAATGCAGGAGAGGCACGTGTAGGGGCTGTCAGTGTCCCACCAGAGTATTGTCACAGTGAATAATGCTTCAGGTAGATCTATGTCTGCATTTTATGATGCAATAGCAAGATGATGTGAAATGCACTGGAAGAATGAGGCAAGTGAGAGTAAGACTGTAATCTCTACAGCTGTATGCCAGAATTTTCTGCCCTGATGTGACACAGAATGACACGGACTTATAGCACCTCTCTGCTCTTTTAATACCCGTAAATGTTTAATTCCTGCCAAAACATTGTTCTATTTCTGAAAGATACTTTGGGCAACTCATAATCGATACATTTGTCGGACATACCTTCTGGCTTGTTTATTGTTGTGAGATGCAGAGATAAGTTTCCTTGGAAGTATTTCTTGATAGAAAAGTATCATGAAATGCCTTTGCTTTTAAAACACAAGGGTAAGTAATAGCTTAGGAATAGGGGTAGAAACAGTCATAGCTGTGCAAGAAGAAAGGATTAATTATAAAACTGAGCTTTATGATTTAGATTTCAGTTCACTTGCAAGTCATTCTTCTAGGACAAATATGTTTTTCATTGTTTTAGTGTAGAAGTGTAATTTGAATCGTACCTTTAAGGCATTTTTCTCTACTGTAGAGAAGTTTTATCTAAAGAAAGAAGCTTCTTTTATCTGTGGATCTTCTTTAACTTCAGACATTCTTTCATAGTGATTTAATAGAATTTAACAAGCATTTGATGATTTCTAACACAACAGAGTTCCAGGCTTGTGTAGTTAGCTTGAAGTTATTTACAGTAACTTTGAGTCCTTGTTTTTAACTTTGTCCATGAGACTACCTCCATTGCTGCAACTGTCTGGTCAAAGATGAGCCAAAAGCTGGTGTTTGTAGATGAACTTCAGAAGAATATTAAAAGAAGCCTTCATTTTCCATAAAACTGCTGCAATGGGTGATGCTTATGCAACTGAATTGTGTCAGAGCCCAGCAGCCAACATGCAGTCCAAGGCTTATGTCTTTAAAGGCCACCTGACAAATACTGATTAATTTGAAAGTGTTAAAATAGCTTAAACTGTGTATTGTGTCTAACTTCAGGAAATGAGGAGATCTGCACACTTTTGTGTTGAGTTTTTTCTCAAATTTGGATGGCCTTCTTAGTAAACCATGATAGAAAAATCTAAGCAAAGCTTCCAGGATTATAGGGCATCTGCTTCAATAGCAGAGTTGGTGAAGAGCATAACAGCAAAGGATGATGGAATAGTGTGTCATTTGGAATGCTGTTGTTCAGATGAAGTCTCTAATATTATCTCTTAATAACTTTTTCCAGTAGTGCTGTTACTGATTCATAAGCTATCACACCACCTCCTGAGAGGCTGCCTCTGTGTCTGTTACACAGAATAATCTTTATTCATGTGACTAGTGAATTTTGTTTAAGTTGCAGAATTGCACCTCAATTTTCAGCTTATTTCTGCAGAGCCTGGTTCTTCTTTGTGACTTCCCATCTAAACTCTAACTTAAGAGGTAAATTCCCTGGGCATCATATGATACTCCAACATGAGGTTTAGAATGTAACAGCTAATATTTACTTCTGAAACTTCATGCATTCTTACATTTTACTGAAAAAACTGTTATTCCTACTGATTATTGTCTCCCAAACACCTATAGGGCAGTAACTTATTTAATATCTCTTGCAGTATTAACACAAATACATTCCTTAATTTATTATGACTAACCTTCAAGAGAACCAGGTCAGGGTTTTAAACCTTTCACCCATCTTTCTTATTCACCCATCTTTCTTAGAAAGTAGTGTACATGGTAGTACACATGAAGCTGTACAATGTGCACAAAATTACATCATTGTAACTTTAGTGGTTTGGTGGGGTTGGCAAAGAGTTCTGTGTGGTGTGACTTTAGGATCGAAGTGCAAAAGAGTGCCAGGATGCATTACAAAAGTCAGAGATGGGGTGAGCACAGGATTTTTATTTTTTTTGTTTTAGTTTAAATCACAGATGTGAGTCACTCTGAGCATTTCTCTCAGTCTGCAGAGAAAAAACAAGACGCCCAGGAGCTATCGATAAAAATGCTTGAAAGTGTTTAGAGGAATAGCTCAGTATTTGTATTTTCTGCTGGATAAAGCATGCATTAAGGTAGTGTTTTTGTTGTACTGCTCTAATAGCTGACAAAATAAAACAATCACAGAATAATTTCAAAGCCTGCCTTGTGTACTACTTAGGTACAATTCATCCTCACTAAGGTGCCATTGCTTCTCTTGAGAAACACTGTGATGTTTACCCTTACAGGAACCCATAGGGTGATACCACCCGTTGACGTTACAGTGAGGGACACGCCCTACAAGCAGGGGTAGGGCACAGGGACATTCCTAAGTTTGCAAATCCTTCAGTAGAGAAATTTCAGCCTTGTAATAGACATAAATCTCAAAGTGGAGAAAACCACACAAAGTTGGGTAGTTTTGGGTTTTTTACAGCATTTTCTCCTAGAAGTCTGTTCACATGAGGCTTTGGTGACCAGGCTTGCTGAAGTACTTACAAGTGAAAAGCTCATCCTTTTTTAAAGAAAGGAGTAAGCCTCCTGTCACAGCAGCAGCTCAGATACCTTGTTAGATGCTGGGAGAAGGACCACAACATACTTCTGGAAATGAAGCGGTCTGTAGTCTCCAGCACAGGTCTTTGGCCAATGGCAATTCCCTATAGTAAACAAGGGACACTGAAAGGTTATTATGTGGAGGATAGCCTGATTGCTGTAAAAACTGCAGTCACTTGAAGAGGCATATCTCATTTTCAGTTCTTCTTTTAGAGGCCTCAGGATTCCTTGTGATTAACCGAGAAATTATTTCTAATCTCTTCTTCCAATTTAAACTTTCTGGTATTTCTCTGTAGAGGAATCGGCTACATCCTTATCTCAATTCAGGAGAAAAGCTCTTAACAGATGCATTGCACAGTAGCAAATGATTTTAGGTAAGCTGCCTGGTACACTTTGCTCTCTCTTCTGCACAGTCATGTCCTAAAATGGCACCTTGACTTATAGCAGCTGAGAGAAAAATATATTGAACCAAATGGGAGCTAAACACCAGGATATTGCAGTCAGATTTCATCCAGAAGTCTTGCTGGATATATATGAATTGTAAGATTCAAAACAAACAGAAGCTCCCCCCCACCCCTCCCAACTAGTGGAATTAAGGGTACCTTCCACCTTATCAGAAAGTAAACCTTGATTTTATTTATTTTATTCTTCTGAACAGGTGATAACTCCTTCAGCAGTTCAGAATCAGGCATTGCATTTCTAGGTGCAATAAAGGATTTCATTCCTAAGTCCTGCAATGGTGGCTTGAATTTGTATGGGCTTGTTATGTAGATATTTCCAAGAGTCAGCCCTAACCAAATGTTTGAAAATAAGTAGAGCTACCATGATGCTATGCTCCTGCAGAGATCCTGCCATTTTTATTGCAAGTTATATTGCTATTTTTTTAAATGGTTAAATGCTATCCATAAGTAAAGCTCGTATTAATTGCTGCAGTATTAGGTCCACTACACTTTTGTAATCTGCGTGGAAGCACAGCCTTAAGTGCAGTAAGTTAAAGCTTTCATCTAATTCTGTAAGGTTTTTAACTGATGTTAGTGTTTTCTGTTAGCTAATCATCTCACCCTTAAAGTTTATTTCTTCTGATCTGCTGTAAAAAGGTTAAAATATGAGTCAGTCTCTTTTCAAAGTAATCATATTCCTATGAAGTGATCCTGGTTTGCTATCAAAGGAAAAAGCACTTTAAATCAGTCTTTTTTTTGAGCTTAAAACATGACTTGTTCTTGTCCTACAGTCTGTGAAAAGACACCAATTAAATGTGCTGCTCTGGAAGGCTCATGAATCTATTTCTAATATTTTGTAGCTACTTTACAGAAGAACAGAGATGTGCTACAGCCAACTCGGCAGGATTTCCTATGCTGTATTAAAGGTGCTTCATGCTTGATAGAAGAAATATTAAGGTTAGCTGCAAGAAAAGGTCTTTGAGTTTAGTGCAAACACATCAGTCCTTAGGGATCCAAAAAAATAAAAATAAGTATTAAGCTTAAATTTGAGGCGATTGAGGGTGTAATATTGTCAACATCAAGCCTATAGACAACCTATAGTAGGGTTTTTTGGGGTTTTTTTTTACCCAAAATAGCAGAGAAGGTAATTTGATTTGCTTTTTGCACAAAAGATGAGTAGCTTCCATGGATTCCCTGAATGGACAAAGGAAGCAGGAAATGTTTTATTAAAACAGACCTTTGGCACCACTTTTTGACACTCTGAAACCTGAATGAGATGCTGGAGACCAAGCAAGTCCGTATAATTGGCACCTTCATGTTCACAGAAGTTGATTATTGACCTGCTAAGCAGGCAGCTGGTGGCAACTTTGCCTCCCCACTTGTCATGTGTTCTCCTTTGGGTGAGGTCAAAAGGAAGTGGTAGCAAATGCTGCTGGCCATGATGGCTCAGCAAAAAGGTGTTGTGCTTCCCTTTCTTCCAAGAAGTCACTAGTTGTAGCCTGAATTATGGCATCCAAAAGTTTGCAAATTGGTTAACTATGGCTTTAGAGCTCCCTTGGAATGGTAGCTTGTTCACCAGCACCCATCTCAGGTGTGCCACTATAGTTTGAGTCTTGATTTCAGGACTGGTGACTTCAAAGGCCAAGCTATTTAGCTTGCAGGGAGTCTGTGGTGTATTGAGTGTATGTGTGCAGGCAAACTGTCTTCAAAGTTCCAGCAGTGCATTTCTGTAGGTGCAGGTTGTTCCAATGGGCACTGCACGCTTTGGAAACATAAAAAATGTGCCCCTTTGTCACTGTGGTGTGAGCTGTGACTTGTCTCTGAGTGCAACTGTCCTTTGCAAAGTATGAACTAGCCTTAGATCTTGTGTCATCTTTTCATCTCATTATGTGTATGGGTGGGTATACACAGCTTCATTTTGTAAGATGAAGGGAGAAGCAGATAACAAACATGAATATGCAATTTTGCTAAAATGAGCTTTCATGTGATCAGTTTGTTTCTTTTCATGTGCTGTCAGACAGTTATTTGGCCAGTTTCTGTTCTCACTAATGCTAGTATAAAATCTCTCACCTTTAGTGAGAAAAAAGATCAGAATTACTTTGTAGCGAGCAATTTTGTGATTAAATGCCAAAGTTTCTGTTAGCTGTGAACGTACTCCTGTAGGAATAAACTATTATTGTGGCAGTAGTGTGGTATCATCTGCTATTAGTTTCTGATAAAAAAGTTTTTACACAACTTTTGTGCATCAGTGCAGTAGATTAAAGGTCAGGAATACAAATGTCTTAAATTTTCATTTAGAGTCATTCTCTTACACAGAGTATGATGAAAATTTGATCAGGAAAATCTGATCCAATTTGTGTGTTTCCTAAACAATTTCGGTTGCATCTTTTGAAGGACTGATGATTTAGCACAGAACCTTGCAAAAGGGATCAAGAAAAGGTGTGTGTACAGTTTTCTGCAGTGAACATGCCCTGCAAGGTCTGTATTTTTTTGTGTTTTTAATTTTAATTAACCACATCTCGATTGCAAATATTTGCAATGAAAATTTAATAAGGCTTGCTTGGCTTTGGTTTTCATTGCCTTTGCAAAACCAGGAGCAAATGAAAAAACAGGCTTAAAAGGAATAAAAGGATCATGAACTGTATTGAACGTGTTACACTTATGAGCTGCTCTGGTTATGGTTTTGTAGATGATAAAACTTGAGACAATTTAAAAAAGGGAACATCCTACGACTTCCTGCAATTAAATGGTTATAGTAATAGCAGGGAATCTTAATGTTAAAGGTTTTCCTGCAGAATACTTCTACAATTTCGTGTTACAATTCAGATCTAAACATCCAGGGAATTTGGGAATTTCATGTTGCAGCTCCATCATCCTGTTACTTGAGACAACTCTGAATTTTTTCTCTGCTTTTGCTTCTATTTTAATTTGAAAGAGTAACAGTGTTTTGAACAGTTCTTATATGAACATATATGGTTAAATACATTAAGCCAATTATGAGACAGGATTTGCTGTATTTGTCATTTATAATAAAAATATTAATGTATTTTTTCAAATGTATTAAGAGTAATTGCTGTTTATCTCTACTTTTTGGGTGTCTGTTTCCATTGAAGTATGTTGTTGACTTTACAGATATTACTTCAAAAAGCTCTGAATTCCTAAATTTAAAATTCAGTACAAGGCACCCTCAACAGGCACATCTGTATAGCACCTTCTGTCCATAGAATCAGAATGGTAGTGGTTGGAAAGAGCTGTGGAGATCATCTAGTCCAGCAGCCTTGACAGAGCAGGTTCTCTTAGAGCAGGTCACACAGGTACAGGTCTAGGGCTTTGGCTGTCTCCACAACCTCTTTAGGCATCCTGTTCCAGTGCTCTGTTACCCTCACCGTGAAGAAATTTTTTGTTATGTTTAAATTGATTTTTTTATGCCAATTACCTCTTGTCTTATTTCTAGGCACCCCCAAGAAGAGCCTGGTCCCATCATCACTTGCTCTGTAGAAACATAAGCATCTATGAGATCTCCCCTGAGTCTCCTCCTCTCTGGGCTAAATAGATTCAGTTCTCTCAGTCTCTGAGCCCAAAACTGGATGTAATATTCTGGATGTGGATTCACCAGGGCAGAATATAGACGAAGGATAAACTCTGTTGACCTACTGGCCACACTTAATGCACTCCAATATTAATGCACTCCAATAGGTCATTTGCCACAAGAGCATAATGCTGGCTGATGGTCAGCCTATGGTCCACCATCTGCACCATCATCATCCAGCTGAGGCTTAGGGTGACTGAGAAAATTGGTAATAAATACACATTGTGGTACTAGAGGGTGGAAAAAGTGAGAATATACTGAGAAAATTAGGAGACTACTTGAAATCTGAGGCAGCATATTTCTTTATAGTAGGTCAGCTTAGCTTAGTATTGAAAAATCAAATGAGAATTTTTACAGCTTACTTTGAACCGCTAAGCTTCTGTCTTCCATACTGTTTAAAGCTGCTTGGCTGTACTGAAAACACTGTAGTGGATTTAGTTTACTGCCTTCTGCAGATGTTTTAACGTGAGAAAGATGAGAATTCCATTACAGGGCCTTTAGAATCGTTCATTCTTAACAAAAGTGCTAATAGTAAAAAAATAAATGCATCTAGCTGTGGACAAAGAAAAATAGAATTGAGAATGTAATAACAGTACATGCTTGCCTTTCAAGTGATTTGGCTTGGTTGTGACCATTTTCCCTCTGTAAAAATTTATACCTTTGAATTGGCATTAATGTTAGTGGAAAGCAAATTCTGAAATAACATTTGATTTGCCTATCGTAGCTGAATTTCTAGTGCCAAGTGTCCTACTGGCAGGAAAAATATTACCAAATGTCAAAAACCTTTCCAGGTGCTGATAAAATCATATTCTACACCTTGGCTCCAATATTTTTGCTCATTTCAGCCTAGCTCTTGATGAGTTTTGTCCTCTAAACACACATACCTGAGTGTACATTACAAAGGAGTTTCCATTTTATTTTGACCCCATTTATTTATTAGCATGGAATATTCTGCAGTAGAAAACAAGGAGCTTTTCCCTTCTCCATGGCATTCAGGCAAAGATCACATAATTTGTTATTTTGTACGGGATCCATAATTTTGTTTTACTCCATGTGAACCTTGAACTTATGATGTGAAGGTGTGGAGCTCTTCCCAGCGTTTCATCTGAAGCCCATGAAGAAAGACTTTTCTTGACTTTGGGGGCATTGATTCAATACTTTGAGCTTTTTTCCATCTCCTTTCCATCTCCTCATTTTCTTTATCTAGTCATTAAGGGACTTCACAGAGAGTTGCAAAATCCTACTTGAGGAATGTACTAAATAAATGAAAATAGCATTCCTGTGCCCTTGAAAGCTTTTTGAGATATATTGATCTCAGAGGTGCAATTAGACACAATGGAATTTTTATTAAAGACTCTTGTTGAATGTGAGAATAAATGTATTAGAGATGCTATAAGGGGCATGTGAAATACCTTTTACATGGTCAGAATGTATTTCTTTGACCCCAGATACTTGGTTAAGTTGTTTTACTGTAATCTTGTGCAGAGGTTAAATGTAGTTTGCACCATGATAAAATAATGAGACATGCATATTTGGAAATACCCTTGGCCCTTAGCATTAGCTAAAGTGCAGCTACTGTAGCTTAGTAATTGTGAAGATTCCACAGGGCTGAGCAAACCTCACTATGAAATTCTCCCATGTGCATGTGTGTAGCTGTGGAAGACTCGTCCAAAAGTGTGCTTGCTAAGGGAAAGCTCTGCAGGTAAAACCCACAGCACGAAGTACTTTGTGTCATTCACATTATGTACTGTACTAAAACCTCTGTGCACATTAATATGTGCAAATCTGTTGACTGCCTGCCATGGGATGGATGTTCCTGTCATCTGTGCAGGGTGCAATTATCTCCAAGGTCCTTTTAACCTCAAAGGAATAATTCTCCTGCCTCCTGCTCACTTGGATATTTGCCTACAGTGCCCTGGGCTTGCATTTTTGTAAATACACTTTAAAAAAAAATAATCTAGTAACTTCATTTAGAATGAGGTTAGAATTATGACATAGATCATGTGTCTAAGACATGCAAATATAAGAAAAAATAAGCATCCGTCAGTCTCACGCTCTAATGTGGTCTGGGGGATAATAATCTAAATCCCCCTCTCTCTCTAAAGATGGCAGAACTGAAGCTGCAATATGTATTTTCCTCAGTGCTTCCTGCACATAGGATGAACACTGGGAGAAACTCAGAGCTGCTGGCAATTTTTAATTTTAGTTGGTTTTTCTCAACACAGGGTGGCTGCCTTAGTTGGCTCCAATGATTTGAAAGGTGTTAGTTTGATACTTAGAGTTCATCCTATCTTCTCAATTGGAAGGTTGGGTTTTTTGTAAGCACAGGCTGCTGCAAAAGTAAATTGAATATTGTTGCAGCTGGATCTTCAAAGGCAAATATCTTCCAAGAACCTGCTTCAGTGAGTTATTTGCAAGATTTCTCAAATCACTTTAAGGAAGAGTTAGAAGTCTGAACAGTGACCCAACCCTATTTATTTACATTTTAATGCTTCTAACATGATTTGATGGCACAGTATTTAATAATCAGCAATACTTTGAGTATCTGGGCCTGTTGGAACTGTGTATGTTGGCCTATTATGCTGTGTAATGAAACGAAATGTAACGTGGGGTGAGGCATCAGCTCAGAGATCTGTCAGTCCTACTGGGACTGGGGGAGGCAGGCGATGAATCATGATGCTTAGCAGCTTTCATATAAAGAAAGTGTTACAGACGTTACCCAGTATTCATAAAACAACAGTTTTATAAAAGATGTGGCATAAGAAAGCTGATATTGTAAACCAGGCAGCAGTGCAAATCAGAGTACTAGTGTTTCATGAAGGTTTTAGTGAGGCTGTTTTTGTTGCTGCTGAGATAAGGCAATTCAGGAATGACATTGTAAATGTGAGGCTGCTAATTGCTTGTCTGAATTAGCTCTGTCTCATGATGCTAGGATGGGATGTTTTCAAAATTGTCCAATTTTATCACTTCTCTCCTAGTGGTACAAAACATTATGTAACAACGTGAGTTCTCTTCTGCTGCTTTTACCTCCTTTTCATGTTTTCAGATAAAAGGAATGTAGCTGTCAAATGTGAGTGTAGGAGTTGAAAGGCAACAATTCGCATTCAGATCTGGTAAAGTGCTCAGGACTTTCTCTATTGTTTATTGTGTCAGCAAGTTTGTGGACTTATGGCATCTCTGGCTGACTTGAACTTGAAACCTTGTACAATTGAGTTGTGTTAGAGTAATAGTCTTTTGAATTGAATGTGAAACAAAGAGTTCAATAAGAACAGCAAGGCTAACTCTTTGGGCTGTTGCCTTATGTCTTGCTTGTTTGATTTATGAGGTCTGGTCATCTGCTAACCTAGCAAATCAGCAGTGAACCTCTCAGTTAAGTTAATCTATCACATATCTACATCCTAGCACATCTTTGTTACACCTTCGCTAGAAATATGATAATGAAAAAAGTTGCACAGTGATTGTCTTGAGATTAGCAAATGTTGTTAATGCCTGGAGAGGCTGGAGCCTGGGCAAAACTGTAGTCTCCCCACAGTCACATAGGAACTAGTAGCAGGATATCTTACATGCTTTTTCCACATCTTCAAATGTTAAAATTTGCAGTGCTAAAGCATTTGTGGAAAACATTGTTTTCTATGCATGGCATTATAAATGACATTTTTGTTAGACAATTAACCAAAGTGTAGTCTTGTGATTTATGCATTATATCTTGTGAGCCACTTCTGGGAAGACTGAGGTTAAAAATAGGGCAGCAATAATGAAAAATTGGAAGTAACATTGCCTTGGAAAACATTATACAAAAATTCAATAAGAGATGTCAAAATGAGTTTAGAAGATGGCAGATTTGATTTAATAGACTGGAAATAAAGAAACTTCTGAAAGACCAGGATTCTCACTTCTGCTTGGTCATCTTTTCTCATAATCTTTTTTTCATGTTGGCAGATGTCTTATACAAGGAGTTTGCATTGTGATGAATTTCACTTAGTGGTTTGTGTTGGGACCACCAGCTATCTCCAGCCCATCCATCTTGTTGGATGGCACAAGCACATATCAGCTGCTATACTGATTTCTGCTGGTACCTTTTCAGAACTTCTTCCAGGACCTTCTGTTATCAATCCTTTTGTCTTGTATCACTACTGGGGTTGCTTACTTTATACACCTGATTTACTGGAATTTGTCATAGACTTCTCCCACACTTCTGCTTAGCAAGGCAAAAGCAATGACACCACTACTGCCTGCTGTCTGAATGCGTGTTGTCACCTAATATATTCGTTATTACTATGGGGCTGTAGTTCATTGATTATCTGCTTGGAACCAAGCAGTTCTAGAGTGGTTCAGGATGAATTTTCAATGACTTACTTCACCCTTATTTGCACTATTCCTGTCCCATTGTAATTGGCTTCAGTAACATCCTTGATTATTATTTTTTTAAGATAGATACCTATGGATTTTTTTCTGGTGTAGGTTATTGTTTTTCTGAATTATGTAAGCATTAGAGAACATATTGTTGTGCTGGTAAAAGTGTTTTTGAAATTGGAGAATATAACCCTTTTCCTTTGCATAAGGTAAACTGGAAGAAACCCACCCCAGCACCTTTGTGCTCTGCTAAGAATGCTGGTAATTAAACATTAGAGTTATGTGATGGAAGGAGTTATTATGGAGGCTAGTAAACACGGGAGTTCAGGCACATATCATTATGGGAAGTATTTGTTTCAGAGAGGTAAAGGAATTGCAGAGGCAGCCAGTCAAGTGCTCAAAGCAAAACTTTAAGGGAAATGTGTGGCTGAGAGTAGGCATTTGTGTTGAGTAAAGTGATGGCCTAGACTTATGACTGAAAAGTATTTCATCTAGATTTCTGGGACTCAAGCAATACTGTTACAGTTTTCCTGAATATTGCACTGTTGTTGCAGTGCCTGTTCAATAGTCTGATCCTTCCCCAAAGTGATGGATGGATTTTTACTCATGCACTGTTTATTTCTGGATATAGAACAGTCCTTGGCAGAAGCATTCAATATATTGCATATGTGCCCTGTGAGGGTATAGCATGTCTGTGGTCAGTCTAGGGTTTTTGCCAGGAAAAGGCTACCTCATGTCTGGAAACCCCAGACAAATTCCTTACAATTTGTCCAGATGAGATTAGAAGGAGGGGATGGGGGATGGGGAACAAAACTGCAAACCCTTAGAAATAAGAGGATCTGATAGATGTTATCTATTTATGCTTCTTTGGGGAAAAACTATGTCAGCTACATGTATACCATTTCTAATTAAGTTTTGTAACATGTTCTGAAAGATCCCCAGGAAAAGGTTCTCTATATAGAACCTCCCT
Source organism: Upupa epops (assembly GCA_013397515.1). NCBI lineage: Eukaryota > Metazoa > Chordata > Aves > Bucerotiformes > Upupidae > Upupa > Upupa epops. The sequence continues at coordinate 855,303 of VZRI01003996.1, read as the reverse complement.
GGGCAACTCATTCATATTTTTGCTGCCTTTAATTTAGAAAGCAAGTGTTTTTTTCCAAGTGTTTTCATAGACTGTTTTCCAGTGCTTGATTATTCTAATAGCCTTATCTCTATGTGATCTGGATCTATCCATATTAAAGCCAGGCAAACAAAACAGAAGACCAAAAAAGCAGAGGGAGTGGGATGTATATCATGCAGCTGTGTATCTTAATGCCTGTGTATCTAGGCTTAAACCACCGTATTTGCCTTTTTTTTTAACTGTAGAATGGCGTCATCAATTCATGGTCATCCTGGGATCCTCTTTAGGCATTCTAAATTTGATTCCTGCCTTCTTAAAGCAGACACAGACTCTCCTTCTGTTACACACTTTTATTAGTGCACACTCTCTTCCATCAGCAAGTCATCAGTGACAGCTTCTAAGGCTCATGGCAGCTAGCAGTCTTCTATGCAGCCCTGTTTGATACATCTCTCCACTCTGGCAATGTCTGAGTCACTAATCTGCAGTCATATTTTGCTTCTGTCGTGTAAGAATTTGATATAGACCAAATTTCCCAGTTTGCATGAAGGGGCGTCATGGCAGCATTAAGTGCCGTTAAGTCAGAGCTTTTTATGTTGTTGCAAACAGAAATTAGACTTGATAGAATTTTGGTTCAAACCAGTATATCATGGTTTGAAAAAACATGAGTGTTTAGTGCTTTCATGCAGGGAAACATAGTTTGTTTTTACCCCCGTTTTCCCTTCCCAGCCCACAGTGACAGCGCCCTGTTGCATGGGCAGGGTTCTGGCTGTGGGTGGGGGAAGTCTTCCTATAAAACAGAAGCCACTTCTGGGGAATGCTTTCAGGGAGCTGCTTGTGTGCAGAGGGTGCACTCCCCTGCTCCTGGGGCTGGTAGCCTGAACACAGCTGGTGGTGTGAGCGCAAGCCACCTCCTCAGGGGCTGTGCTGTTCTGCCAAAGTGGCCATGGCCTTCACTGATGAAGCCATGAGCTGAGTGGAGCGGTGGGAGTCTCACCCATTGGTATGGAGTAGTCCTAGCACCACTGGACTGGCAAGCTATGCCAAGCTAGCAACACCACAAGCTGATTGCTTTGAAGACATCAGAACTGGTGAACTATAGCTCCCTGCCAAGTCCTGGAGAAGGCCTATAGCCGTGGCTGCCATCTTGATCAAGCAGCAGGGTGGTATCCACATGGCCAGCATCATATTAGCTTTGTTCTAGCTGTGGGGCAGAGAAGCTATATTACAGATATGACTGAGAAACCGGGAAATGCTCGAGTAAGTGGGAGAAAAGAGGCCCAAAGGAGGCATTTGATGTTTTCCTTCATTGCTTGGGTGGACTATTTGTGTCAAGGAAACTGAAGGGACTTGTGTTTCTTAAAGCTTTGGCAGAATGTTGAGAGACTGGGGGTAAAGTGTATGTTGTTGCATCTGAGTGCTGCTGCCACATGAGGACCATGCTTGAACAACCCAATGTCTGCCAATCATGCCACATGACGTTCTGAAGATCTGACCGAAAGGAAGAAGAGAGAAAGACTGTGGATGGTTGGAGCAGATCCTCCATGTTTGGCAGAGCTGTGAGGGAGCCTCTGGCTCAGAGAGTGGTCTCACTCCCTGTTTGTTGCAGTATATGCCCTTTTCCACAGAGGGTCTCTTCTGAAGCTGAAGACCACTACATAATTTTCTCCCATATTCTCAGGTTGTGTGTAATGGAGCTGTGATGTGGTTTGTGTTTTGTTTGTTTTCACTTGTTTGGGGTTTTTCCTTTCTTTCTTTTGAGTATTGTTTCAATTAAATCCTTTCTTTTCCCCAAAGTTGCTTCATTGTCTGGTAAATTCTACCCAAGAGCTGGTTGGATGCTTAAGAATGCAAGCACCAACTGAAGGACCAACTGAGGACATTTTCAACCCAGGACACAGAATTTTTCCAGAAAACTGCAGTTAGGCAGCCTAGCCTATAATTTTCTTGCTCCTTAAATTATCCTTTTTGATAATAGATACTAACTCTGTTCTCTTCTGCTTTTTATTGCATTGCCTGTCCCTCACAAGTTCTCAGAGACAACTTGTAATCATTCCCTCAATTTAGGTAAAAAGGGATGGGTCATATCCCTAGGACTACATTGGAAAAATATCTGACTCTATAATCAAAGTATCTTCTTTATGGGAAAAAAGCCTGCTAAACCCTTACAATTGGCTCCGTGTGAGTCCAAGCATTTTTTCCTTCAGCAATCCCAAGGTGGATGTTAGATTACAGATATTACAAATGATGGCATAAGAAATTAACACATGGTCTGCCCGATGAATAAACTGCCTTCTCCCTTTGTCTCCTGCAGACCATCTCGTTGCCTTTAATAGCTTGCCTTGTATTGCAGTAGTTGCCATGGCAGCTAATAATTTATAGTAATAATTGCTTTATAATTACAAATCCAAGCAACATGCTGGCACATCTATCTGAAAATTTATGCACTAATTCCTTTCATATTGATCTTCTTCCCTACTTGATCTTTGTGAATTATGTTTTATCTCGCCACTTAACACTGAGCAAAATGAAGCTAAAGCTCTGTATTGTGACCTCTTTTAGAATTCAGATTTTAGAAAGCCTCTCTGACCAGCGCAGAACTAGATATACCTCTTGTAATGCCTTGATATAAATTAAGCAGAAGAGAAAGTTGCTTTGAATGTGCCCTTGTACTTATAAACAAAAATTTCAATAATACTTATAAAGGTTTGATAGTACTAATAAATAAATTTATTTTCTATATATAAAATATTAAGTATTCCCGGTAAAATGCTTATGGGCAATAAATTTTCAAAGATTTAAATGAAAATTTCAAGTGGGAACTAAACTTTCCCAGTTACTAGTTTGGTTGTTCATGTGTCTTTATGATGCTCCTCTGCCTGTACAATCTCTTGACTCCCTTTTCTAGGCTAGATTTGAGCTCATTAGCAACTGCACAAGTGGAACCATGGATGGAATAGGAAATTGGTGTGGCTGAAAATGGAAATATACTTTAAGTGCAAATGACAGAGATAGTCCATTCTGACAGAACAGCATTTTCAGGTAAGCTCACTTGTCGATAAATGCATGCTTTCCTACTTGGGAGCTGCATTTCTTAAGTCAAAATGGAGAATCATGTTTTAGTAAAGCTCCTAGGGAGCCTGTGCGAAGCTTTAGTGGTAATGCAGTAAATTAAACAGCCTTGTTACATCATGTAGTCATCACAAGTTAGATGACTATTTAATAATTTCAAAATTGTTGTCCTTAAAAAAAGGCAAGTAAAGCTTGAACTAGCTTTCCGTTCTGTTTTTAGAGCCAAATTGCCTGCCTGTTTTTCAGCCACAACTCCTGCCACCCTATTAGAGCATTAGGTTTAAAACTGGAGTGTTTCTGGGTGAGCAGACATAACATACTAGTTTTTATGACTGATACATCTGCCTTGGGGATATGGTACAGACCACTGCCAAGGCAGTTTAACCTAATGAGTCAAATGTGTTTGAACTATTCTCACAAGGATTTCAAGATGCTGTAGACACATTTGTTCCTTATGCTCTCTTATTGTAAGATTAATCTTGATTTAGAAGACATTGTACTTGGCTGCTTGGCAGGGTGTCAGTTTTCTGAAGGCACTGTAGAAGAAGCATACAGTATTTAGCAAAGGAGGAAGCAAAAGCATTTTAGTCAATGATTCAGTAGTGAAATCTGGAAGGGCTGTCATAATAGAGGTGAAACCAGTGAATATAGGTTTTATCTTTTTTCTAACTGGATGAGGATATTTTTTTTGCAATTGTACAGAGAGAAACCATTCCTGTCTGCCTTTCTGGTTCAAGATCCTTGCAGAAGTTATTCCTGAATATGTTTTAGATGAATCTGCGGCTATACAACATCAAAACTTTCAGAGTAACTGTCAGTGCTGCTAGATAAAGAGTTGAATCCAATATTTTGGATTGACTGACAGTATATATATAAATCTTTTCAAGAAGGAAGTTTTGAATTCCAAAATTATAGGGAAGTTGTATTCCATGCTGAGTATCTGATTTGAAAGATAAACTCTATTTTGAAAATAGTTTCTGCTATCTAGTTGGTATAAAACCCTATGTCATAAAAAAGTAAAAATTCACCTTTTTTGGTGTGCCTAGTTCACTCAGAAGGCAAGCTGTCCACTTGGCTGAACTATAACTGTCAACTTACAGTCTGTCTGTACTTCTTCAGTAGAAGGGACAAGGCTTAGGACCTTCAGGGTTTCTAAGGTTGAGATGAGACTTGGCAGAACACTACTAGTTTCAGCTAAAGCTGCAACTGATCCTGGCCAGTTCTGCCTCATTGGTAACTGGCAACTTTCCTCCTTGTGTGCAAGTTTACAGACTTGTAAGTATGATGTCTCTAAGTGTGTGGAGAAATATTGAAACTATTCATCTTGTAGACATTGTTCTATACCTGTGTGGTTGTTTATATCTCTGATCCATTGTTCTCTGCTTGTGGCAGCTGAGTTATTAACATCAAACTGAGTTTTAAACAACATTTGTGTTGTTAATTACATGAATTGCTCAGACTTGCTGATGAAGTTAATATTTATCTCTCAAACTGCAAGACAAATACGCTTGGGTCATAAGTAACAAACTTCTGAAACTATGGTCTATTTACTGATAGTGCTCGTGCTCCTGTCTTTTGCAAGTAGAACAATTCAGCTCTGATAGTGTGAAAGTTGCTAACATGCAGGGAGAAGTCATGAGCAAGCAGTGCCAGGGCTTTTCTGCACGGCTGCGTACAGCTGCTGTGAACTTGTTCTCCCCACTGCTAACATCAATGCTGTGCCTACAGGGTTCTCTGTTGGGCAGCTTCCACCTCTGGGTGACCCGGTGAGATGGAAACAGCTGAAAAGCAAAGCAGTACTCCAAGCTTAGGACTGAATGTAGGTTTTCTGCTTCTGTGTCAGTGACAGTGACACAGAAAAGCTACTTCTAAAGCTACTTCGTGTTTGTTACTGTGCTCTCTAGAGTTCTACCCTAACTGTTCCTTGTCACAGAGCACAGCCATGCAGGGCCACCACTAGGCCTCTGTGTCTGTACATGTGTTTGTGCTAGCCATACCTTTCTGTTTCTGGCATAACTGCTCCATCTGTTAAACGGCATGGATATCATGTCATTGCAACGTGCCGATCTGGGGTTTTAATCATTAGCCCTTGCTTTCTCCCAGTGCTTTTCCCTCTATTGACTATAAAGACAGTTTACTCATGTTATATTTTAATTTTGCTGTTAATATGCTTGATTAAGAAAATGTTCTTGTAATAGTAATAAAAAATATGCACAGGATAGACAAATGACATGTAAGCTTATTCTGTGAGGTTTGATTAACTGAATAAATAATAAACAAATAAATAATAAACAAATAAACAAATCTATTATCTTGCAGTTAATGGGGCTTATATATGTTACATGGTTTCCTAACAAGCTCAGCAACTTGACACAGCATGGTGCTTTGAACTTGGCACTGAATTGTAAAATCTTCTTGGAGGTATTTCCCTCCTACATGTCCTGGCTCCCTAATATATAGACAAGACACCATATCAGGTTCTTTCAAATTCTTCCACAGAACATTCTATGATGGCAGAGAATTATAAGATGTCTGGAAAACAACTTTTTGCATTTTTGCAGCCTTCTTTACAGCAGATAAGTGATATGGGAACATTTAGACAGAACAGCAATGTGAGGATGAATGTGAGTGCAGAACAGACAGAAAATGTTTTACTTTTTTATTTCTATAATCTTGTTCTATGAGATGATTCCTAACTAATAGTATTGATCGCATTCTTTTTTTATTGTTATTATTTTCTCAAGAGGAGAAGTTCATGGAACAGAATACATTAGTAGCTGGGGATCATGGAAAGGATCATGGGGATCATGGGAAGGCTGTTCAAATGTTAACTGTTGTTAGTGCTAGGCATGTTCATTCTGCCATAATTATCCCATTGACCCACAAATGAACTTTATTTTTCAAAGAAACAAGTTTGAAATGTTTCCTGGGCAACATTTTGCTGTTGATGTGTGAGCATACAGTGCAAGATGCTAAAGACATATATCAAAACTTGTGGCTAAGTATTAGCAACATGATAAATGCAGCTGCCTAGCACTGCTACAGAGTCACTTCACAGCACACCGTGACTTTTATATGGGAGTGCTTTGCATCCTTCTGAACTAATCTTGTCCACAGTGCTATGTTCAAATATATCATGGTTTCTGGATTTTTAAAATGCACTCTAGTGAGTACAGAAACATGGGAGCCTGATCTTGAATAGCCCTTTCTATTAAAGGGGGGCTCAGCACCTTATAAACAGGACAAGAAGTCTTCAAAAAAAAGAACAGTTACGTGGCAGTGTGACATGTATTTCTTTTCCTGCATGTTTGTTTTGGTTTATTTTTTTTTATTAATCATGTACCTGTAGTCTTTTCTCCCATTTAAGGGCATGGGCCCAGTTTCCTTTGCTGGTGCTTGATCCTGAAGTGAGCAGAGAACTGTCCTGTATTAGTCAGCTTCTCAGCCTAACTCCTTATTCAAGTGTGAGCTACTATAAAGCGGGACAGAAAAACTTGACCCCAATAAATCTCTACTTTGCAGATCTCTCTTAAGAATGGGCTAAATATATTTAATATTCACAAAGATGAGACTTGCTGTGGCTACTCAGATTTCTATTTATGTTTTAGCAGTAAAGTCTTTCAAAACGTATTCTCAACAAAAGAATAATTCTGATAATTCAAAGACTAGTTATATATGATTAGTAAATTGTATAGTAATACAATCTAAAACAAGATAACACAATGTTAGTTAATTAAATGAACACAATTCTTGATTCCTGAATTAGGCCATCAGCATATTAATTGCTAAGCCTTTGTAATAATTGAAATTTCTTCCTCTTGACATGATTTTAATAAGGTAGCTGTAGATATGCTTTATAGTGACATTATTTGTTGAACTGATTTGTACAATTTATGGTAAATATGAGTATCAATATTAGATTCTATTGTGTGGGAGAAGATAAAGGAAAAAGTGTTTCTGAATTACTGAAGGTTTGTCTTGAAAACACTTGTGAGTTTTCATTTTTGTTCATTACCTTTTCCCCAGAGTTTAAAAAAAAATATTTCTACAGACAAATACTCAGCTTCTTCAGAAAATGCAACTCTCGGGTAACTTTCTTTCCAATTCCTTGCCTGCACAATTAAAACACAAACTCGAGACCTTTTTCTCAACACTTCCATCGTCTATTTCTCATTATGCTTCTTGATGAGATTTTTAGGCTTCACAGAACACCGTCTAGGCAGCTAATCCGATGCAGTGCTAAGATCACAGCACTTCTTGTGTAATTCTTATTAGGTTAATCAAGAAACTTACTGAAGCAGGAGATATATTTTTTTTTTTAAAGCCTGCCAAATTTGAAACCATAGATCAAAGTTCATAGCCCTCTGACCCTTTTGCCCTAACTTGCCTCAGCAAAGTCTCCATGAATGGACTTATTGTGAATATGGCAATGTCCGAGAGCCTGTACATTTGCAATTGTTTAGGCTTAGGGAAGGCATTGTGTTGTGACTGATGAAATGCATTTTCTTCTCTTTCTATAGTGTAAAGGTTTTCACTTCCATTGCCTATACAAGTGCTCCGGTGATCACAATAGCAGTTAGGTGATCCTTGTTCCTGTCAGATTGAGCACCCAGTTTTATGACAGAGTGTAATTAAATGGCTCAGAGGCCAACATTAGGAAAACAGCAGTGAAGAACAGGGGAAAAGCTTAATTTCCATATGGCCAGCCAAGCAAGAACAACACAAGCATTGTGATCTGGAGTAGACAGTTTAAGCACTGCTAAAGAGACGTCTATTATTAAAGTCATCTCTTGAATGCCACTGCACTTCTTTGATTACCCTTCATGGTCAAAACCTCTTCCTAAATCAAATGCTATTTGCATAGTGTGACTTCTTTAATGTTATAAATATAATAGCAAGGATTATTTTGAATAATAACACTGAATTTAAGAATGGAAATCAAATAATTTTTAAAAGTTTGACCCAGAAAATCATAGACAATTATAGTGAGGTGGCCTTAATAACATTCTGATTTACTGCTTCCTTCTTCAGGGGAAATTTCAGAAGTAAAGATCACAGTAGGATTGGAGCTTTCAGGAAACATGGGGTAGAATTGCCCTTGTGCTCCTGAAGAGGACCCGAAGTTTCCTGGGAAAATTATATTGTGTTCATTTCTTTTAACTTCCTGAATCAATTCACCTAAAAAGTAACACCCCTCCTCTCTCTCTCTCTCTCTGGATTTAACAGCTAACCAGCCAGAAGAGTTTAAAGGTTTTTGCAGTCAGGTGTTCTTTAAATTGCCCACACTAGCCATGTAAGTACTCAAATGTAACATTGACATCTTGGTTTTAGATGTGCATGTCATCACTATAGCTACGGTAGAGCTGCACTCATTCATCCTGTGCCTCACAACATTGCTTACAAATTCCAGTGGGAATTTGTCTGTTTTGATCAGGAGTTAGCAGGGGTTGTGTTCTTGCATCGTGGAAAGATGATGTTTAAAAGTTTGCAACTTTGGCACTTCAGAAATGGAGTAGTGTGTGTGTTGAGTGACATAGGTTTGCTTGTCTGCATTTTGTTGGTTTTTTAATATGTGTCTTGCTGCACTTGGAGTAAGTGCTTAAGAACAACACAGCACTTATTTTGAGAGCAGTTAACTTGAAAGTCAATGCCTCTATAGTGGTAAGCTGATAGAATATTTCTGAGAATACCCTTACAACTGTTCTTATCAGAGCATGAGTTTGGCACTAGAAATTACCGAAGTTTATTAAAATTAAGCAAGAGATGTTGTTCAGGTCTCCAATGTACTAAAGTGTTAATTGATTAAAGCAGGATGTTTGCAAAGCAAACAAAGGAGGCTGGGCAGTTATGGTGCTTCCCCTTATGCAGGAAAACCTTTGAAAGTCTGGCAGGCAATTGTTTACTTAATATGAATATTCAATGTTTTCATCTTCAAATCTATAGACAATCACTATCACGTGCAGGAAGCTGTCAAGATAAATACCCAGTGGCATGTCTTGCTACAGCTGGGCTCAGTCTGCTGTCTTTCAAATAGGAAAAGTGAAAGGCAGGGCAATTAAAAGGATGGCCTGACTCTGGTCTTGACTACAGCTTAGATTTAAATCCATCCTTTCGCTTGCCACAGCCAAAGTGGTTTTCTCTCCAAGTATAAAACAGAAGTGTCAGCTTTGTTTGATCCTTTCATACCAAACGTTGCTATCCAGTATTAGTAGATGAGGCTAAGTTTATTCTGGTGAATTGCATTAGCAAGAGAGCAGTGACAGATACGACATCAGCATGCGCTGTGTCAGCCTGGGAAGCAGTGTATGTGCAGAAGAGAATGTTGTCATCACTTGCTGCAAAATAATGCAGAGTACTACTTTATTTATGGCTTGGAAAACTGACAGCCACAGTTAAATCTTTCTGTCACTCAAGTCCTGATTTAAAGCTCCAGCTGTCAGTATTGAGGGATTCAATTATATTATGACCTTTCATCTTGTTCCTCTTTACAGCATACACAGCGCTCAGCCTCCTCTTCATTATTTTTTTTGCCTTGTTCTTTCCTTATGCTCTTTTCTTCAAATAAAATCAGGGAGGAAGGGAGGGGAAAATCTCTTTCCAGTAACTTTTTAAAAATTTTTATGACATCATTATCACTTTCACAGTTGTAATTCCATAGTGTTTCTTCCTGGCATACTCTCACTTGCCTACCCAATGGAGGCAAATGGGATTTGGAAACTAAATGGCCTAGTGTTCCTCTCTGGTTATCTACCCTTTCAGCTGGTGGGGTATGTACTCTGCCTTCTGCCTTCTTAGTGCCCTGTAGATAAATTTGTACGGAATTTCTTTAGCTGTCGGAATGATGGATGAGCGATACTGTCGAGCCTGCTCAGCTAGAGCAAGTGGTTGCCTTTGCCATCCATCACTCTTCCTGCTGTCAGGGTTCTGATCAGGACTTCAGAGCAGGTTCAGGCTTTGTCTAGGTCACAGTGCCAGAGAAAAACAATTAGTTTGTCAAGGATATACATATTTTAGCATGAGGCTATTTGGTGTCTGAAATGCTGCTGTTATGTTCTATATTTGATAAACCAGAGTTTTGAACTAGGGTGTCTGTATTTAGGGGAGAATGAGTGTGTCACACTGGGTTTTCTTCTAGTTATGATCATGGATGGTAGGAAAGAAGCCTGCCACACAGCTTAGGAAAAAGAAAGTGTGTAAAAAGCATTTAATACCTGAGCACTGTAGGCAGATGTGTGTTCTAAAAGGGATGTTAAAAACAGCTCTGGCTTTTTAAACGATTTAGGCGTTTTTTCCCATTAGTAATTTTTAGTAACGCTGGTTGTCTTTAGGCTTTAGATCATTCTCTGGCTTGATTTGTTGGCTTTCTTAACGCCAACTATTTGTGAAACAAAAAAGCACCAAAGTAAATTGAAGTATTTATTACTTGTGTTATATTTCACTAAGGCATGTTTCTCTGCATGTCATTAATTTCATACATTCAGCTGGAAACTTAAGTTTCTATGCTGAAACACCAGTCAGAATGTTTAATATGGACCAGTCTTTAATTCTTGCTCATGAATTTAATGGGGCTTCTTTTTTCCCATGCAGAGGTGCTAGGGAAAATAAATGAGAGACACCTAGGTAGTCAATTCATCCAGCTGGCAGTGAAGCAGAGTTAGCTGTTCAATTGCTTATTGTCCTCTGGTGGTTTTTACTGTTGTGTGAGTGACTTTGTGCAGTTCACTAGGAAGGACTTACTCGGATTCTGCTGAGGACAGTCAGACAAAAGTGCTACCGGTTTCTGAATGCACGTCTTCCCTCTGCCTGTTGTGGCATGCGGGAGCATGCCTGAATCATGGGGTCATTCTGTGAAAGATAAACACATGAAATAAGGAAGCATATATCAGTATTACAAATCTGCTCTTACTGAATGAATCTCTACAGCCAAAGATGTTAACTGCAGTAGAGCACAGGTTCGGGGGTTGTTCAAGTGGTTACCTAATGCTCAGTAACACCCTTCATTGTGGCGAGCCAGCTTATCACCTAGCAGAGCCTGACCCAGAACTAGTGATCTGAAACAGTACATAAGCCATTGTTCTTCTGTCCATCCTTCTCTGCACCCGCCCCCCACTGCCATTATCTTTCAGGAGTAGATGGTAGCGCTGGCTGCTTATAACAATCTATTTGTGTTTGCACGTATAAACCAATTACCTATGAAGTGTGCTGAGGTACTGATTATCCACAATATTTTCCAAAAGTAAATTGCTTCTGTTTAGCATTTTAATGCCTAGAGAAGGTGTTGCAATATCTTGGAAATTAAATAGCCTTGCAAATAATTGTAATGCTCTGTGCTTAAGTGGAAAAGATACTTAAAATCATAGCTGTCTCTCTTTGCAATTTGTGTGGCATGGTAAATCTGTGAGATGAAATCCCTGTGTTCTGTATATGCTGAGTAAGTGCAGAAATAACTCACCTCCTTGTTTGCTAATATTTCCATTATCTATCCCCAGCAGCTCTTTGTCAATCTGAGCAATTGTGATTACAGGATTCTTTCCTTAGAAGACTGCTACATATTTATATTTGAGTGAGGAGGATTTTTGCTCAGAGCTGTTACTATTGGACAAGACAGAGAAAATAAATCTTTGCTAGATGTGTGTTTTTCACATTTTCAAGTGATCGGTTACATTTATCAAGTTTCTGCATAAACGCAGATTATCTTCAGCTCAGTAAAATTGTAATGCATCTCCTCCATATGGGTGGTAGAAATTGTTTCTGTGTGGATGCTGTGTAGACAGCCTCCTCGATGGCTGTGAGAAAGATGGCATAGCTCAGGCTGCATTGACATATTTAGAAGGAATTAAGCTCTCTAGGCACATCTGTATTTTAATAAAGTGGCATTTTTGCACAGCAGAACAAATTAGGAATAGCTGCTGCAGCTGAAGCCAACAGACTCTTGCTTTAGCAATGTGTTTCCTTACACTCTTCCAAACCTCTCTGAGACAACCGCTTGTTACATTATCATGTTCAAACCTGTTCTCCTGCTCTGTTTGATTTGTTACTGTGCTGTGTCTCACATGAGGCATTTAAGTCACAAGGTCCTTGTGACACGAATTTGGTTTGGCACAGATCTAGAAGTGAAATATATAAGCATAGTAAAAACATTGTTTAAGAAACGATGAAATTTGGCAACTGACTAGGAAAAGATGGAATTAATCATTATTAAGCAAGCATATAGACATTTCTGTTATCATGCCTCATAACAAGAGAGCCTGTCATGCTTACTTGGTACTAGGAAAGTACATGACACCTAGATAGCAATTTGGAAAGAAATTTAACCTTTTCCTGGTTTAATGAGAGACAAAATGAGACTACAATTACAAAATAAATTAATAAACATTAATTTCTCATGGTGGGAAATAGTTCAATGTTTCTTGTTTCCCATAGTTAATAAAGTTTAGGGAAGCAATAGGTCACCTAAGTGACTAAACTCAGCTCAAGCGTGGATGCTTTGATCTAACTTTCTTCCTTTTAGTACAAGTGGAGAACCTGGGCTTTGGCAGACGTACCAAGAGTATATGAGTACAGTAGCTGTTGCAGGAGCTGCAAGCCAAACATCAATTTCAGAGGTCACAACATACACAGCAAATGTTTGAATGTGCTTTAAAACAAGTGTTTCTGATTCTAAAGCCCTTTAACATCTTACACACTATTTGGAGAAGATAATGGTTCTTATATGCTTCACTCATCCTGAGAAATATTGAGTGAAAATTCAACTAGCCCTGTCTTATCCTATGTCTGCTACGTCTGCTTATTTGTTTTAGAGGTTATGTGGCAGATCAGGTTTGGGACCTTACAAAGAATCTGAAGCAAAGAATCTGAAGGTTTGCAAATCCATGGTGCCTGATGGGATACACCCATGGGTTTGGAGGCAACTGGTCATGTAGTTTCTAAGCCAGGGCAGATTTAGATGGAATTTTAGGATAAAGTTCCTTACTGTGAGGGTGCTGAGACACTGGAGCAGGTTACCCAGGGAGCCTGTAAATGCCCCCTCCCTTCAAGTGTTCAAGGCCACATTGGGTGGGGCTCTGAGCAAACTGGTCGAATGAGAGGTGTCCCTGCTCCATGGCAAGAGGTCCCTTCCAATCTATACTAGTCTATAACTCTAGATGGCTGTTAGATCAGGCTAATGGGAAAAGTAGGGCTGAATTTCTGCAAGATGATCACTTCAGGCATTTTAAAGATGGTACATTATGTAATGTGTGTTCACATGGGCAATGAAGAAATTTTCCATCTGGTTTCAGTGTCCACAAAAACACTTTAGAATAAACGTAGTAATTGAGGTCTAGCACTGCCAAAGAGGGTAGAATGAACAGTTCTAGGCAGTAGATGACGGACCATTGAAGAAGGTAAAATTGTATGAGCAAATTTAGTAGATAAGTATCCAACATAGTAAATGCAAGGTATATGTTTCCAAGCATCTAGAGGTTTAACTACTTGTAACGAGGCCCTGAAACTGCATAGTTATAACATCAGGTGTTTGGCAACTGGAACTGAGTTTTCTACCTTCAAATCACCTCCAGTGTGTTAAAGCTGGAAGAAAAGACAATTTTGATTCATTCCTTTGATTTGTCAAAGAATACCCATCTACTTAACCTAACACGTAACATTTAATGGAATTGTTAATGCCAGTTGTTCTTTATCAGTCCTTGGCCATGCCTGGTAGTTCACAGTTCATTGTCATTAGAGAAGAGATACAAAAATAAATGCAGCTGATGTGTTCTACGTATGCTGAATTCTAGTGATTCCCCCAGTTGCTCGATAACTTTTCTCTCCAGGGTTCTCATATGCATGTGACCTTCTTTAATGCTCGATATTAAAATGACTGTTTTAAGCTTCACATTTCAGTTTTAAAAGCAAAAGAACAAAGTCACAGTGGAGGCCAGCTGGCAGACTTGCATAGCAATGTGCAAACCTTTCCCCTTTAGACATAACAGAATTTAAATTTGAGCTTAAATCACAAGTCAGTATGAATTTAAGCCTATCCAAGAACTCATTTATGCACATCACAAATCCACCTCACAATTTGGTACAGTGCTTTTCATTTGGCAGTCGTTTCTCCAGGACAGAAATAGCAAGGGTACTGAGGCCAGATATATGCTGGCAAAGCTGCCTGTGGAAGAAAGCTTGTTCAGCACCTGCCTGTTTGTGCTGTGCATAGCTGCCATTGTCTCAATCAGACTGTCACATGTATAATGACTGAAATTGTATGCATTGTTTAGGAATAAGTGGGTTTGTTTTCTTGTTTAACCTGAGCCACAATGTTAAGTGTACATGGAAGTGAGCAAGAAGATAGAAAAGCAGAGCAGGGCTGAGCAGAATGAGTTTTCTGAAAACTTTTATTTCCTGGGATATGAAGTTGGAACTGGCTATGCCTAGGAGAGCTATTGTTCCTCTTCCCCACCATACAAAGCTCTTAGCTCTTAGGTTAGGAGATTTCAGAATTTCAAAGCTTTTCTCCTCAGTGTTTAAAAACTGAAATAATCCTTAATCACCCTGTTTACTCTGCTTGCCCAACTTCACACCTGACGCTCTTTCTTCATGTGAAATGCCTAAAACGGCGCCTGCAATGGCTGTGAAGTGAATGGCACAGCAGAGAATGTGAAAAGAAGCAGGTTTTACCTAGTGATCTTTTACAGAACATTAACCTATCGTTGAATACTGCCTGGATAATTGATGAGATGGCTGAGAGTCTCTTTCCATACATATGCTCTCTCCTGCACCCTGCTGTGTTTTACCTTCTTGAACACTAGAAAAGCTGGCAAGAGTTCCTCTCTCTGGCACCAATGGCAGTGTGTTTGCTGGCAAAAGAATTCAGCTCTGGTTTGTAGAATGCCTTTAAACAATCAGAGGATATCTTAAAAATGAAGAAGGCTGCGGTGAGTATTGACCATGGTAGCAGCTAAATACCTTTAACCTATGCATAGTACCTGTTGCAACCCTTTAATTAGTTGTTTCATGTGTTGCATTTCAGCAAATCTACGCTTGCAAAGTCTGATCAGAATGATTTGATATTCTTGATCTTATTTCTCACTCTTATGTGCATGATTTTTAAGCGGGGGGGGGAAGAGATTTTTAACTGGCCTCCTTGGTCACCACCTTGAAGTGTACCATTAGAATGTAAGATAACCAAGGACCTCCTAACAAAATGATATGCACAAACTCAAGTAGTAAATATCCTGAGAAGCTCTTTTTCTTCCTGTGTGCGTCCAGATCCCATTGCACTCAGCCCAGAGTCCTCTTGCTGTGATGAAAATTAGCAGTTTTATACGCCATGGCTGAGTCCATACTGTTCCCTGGAAGTGAACCACATGTTACCTCGAAAAGGATTGGTTTGATCCAATTGTGTTAATCTGAGTTAGTCCATCTGCTCTAATTAGACCAGGGTTTTAATGTCAGTGATAAGTAGAGTTAGTACTCTTTATCTTACTTGGGAATTACTGTGGTAGTATCCTGTTCCAGCAAGACTAGATTTTTAGCTATAATTACTTCATGAAAGGCTGTCGTTTATAAAGACACATTGTCACACAGCTGGGGGAATAGCCCCCCCAGTTGGATACTCACCAGGCAGCTCTAGTTACCTCCTGCCATATAGCCTCTGGGTGTTTTATGATTCTTATTGTTGGAAAGCAGGAAAGACAGGCACTTCAGTTTCTCTAATACACTCACAGGTCACAGGCTGTCTATTCATTTTCATAAAATTGGGACCTCTTTGCCCAGCTGCCATAATCTTGAGACATCACCGGTCTTCATCCCAAGTCTCCACTACTTCAGGCTGGAAAAAGCCGCACTTTGTGTGTGAGCTCTTAAGTTTAAAGTTTGGATTCCTTACATTGTCAGGGTCGCAAAAAGCCAGTTGCTTTCTGTGTTAGTTACATAAGAATTGTGTGTTTTAAGACAAACTAATAAGTATGTGTTAGTATCTATGTATGGATTCTTTATTACTTTATTATTTGGACCACAGTTGAGTGTCCTTGAGGCTTGCTGTCAGGATGCCTACAGAACGCATGGGTTCCTCCTCTTCTTGCATTTTATTTTCTGATCCTAATATTCAACTACTTTTCCAGTTTTGCATCTTCTCTATTCCTTCATTTTGATCATCTTGTGATTGAGAGCCTGCTTTAGAAGATTTAGCTTATTTTATTAAGTGAACATTTGTTCTGAAAAAGTCCACAGAAACTGGCGGATGACTTCAGAGAGGGAGATTGCAGCCTCACTGTATAGGGATGTGTGGTACTATGCAGAAATATCTTCTGAGTCCTGAACTACAATTCTCATCATTTTTATTCATATTATCTTTTATGTCAATGGATTAGATTAATTGCTTGTTAGCTTTATCCTCAGATGTATATAATTGTGTCTTTTGTGTAAGAAAGGCTGTTTCAAGAGAAGTATTTGGTGAGAACATTGTACTAGGCAACTGAATTTTTATAATCGAAATATTTTTTCAAAAGTGGTAGCAATGTCTTCAAGGCCTTACTCTTAGCTGTAGCGTGATATGATGCAGATTTGTAGAGGTCTTCAAAGAATTTCTATCTCCGATTCATGTAGACAGATATCTTACAGAAACATTTTTCTGGCATGCAAAAGGAGATGAATAATTCCTGTTCTGTTTCCTTGGTTATAAATGGAAATGAATTATTTTAACAGTAAATGATTGCAAGAGGCTTACTCATGCCATGGTTTGAGACGGCACGTGGAAAATATGCCAGTGGTGGAATTGTAGCCTTGCTTTACAACCTACAGTATGTATGGGTTAGGAGGTTCACCTGTAGGACTAGTACAAGCACAGTGAACACGAGAAGAGAACTGGGGAAATATGTGAAGCATAAACAGGAAAACAGGTGATTCTTCAGGGGGGTTTTCAGATGTCTGTCTTGGCTGGCTCTCCTAGCTTTAGGATTTTTAACCCCCATTTCTAACTTCTCCAATCAGACAGGAAGATGTCATTTCAGGACCTGAATTAGTTTTCAGGAGTTTCTTCTTGTTCACTAGTTCGCTTTCCATTTCTATCTTAGAATAGAATCATGTAATTCTCTCCTTTCAGCTTCACAACTAAGAATGTACCAAATGCAGGCTGCTACACAGGTTTTCTTCTCATGGGACATCCATGCTGATATAAATGACATGAAAACTCCAGATGTGATATGTACCTGTTAATGTGCTATGATCTCAAATGTCACCACAAGCTGAGGGGTTTCTTCCTGAAGTTACTCAGGTAACATCAAGAAATCAAGTTTTCCCCATGATGTTTGCATCCAGATGTCTGCTTATTGCAACATGTAGACTTTGAGAGTTTCTCTCTAAAGTAAAAGAGCTCTGTGTCTGCATGAATTGTTTTCATACAGCTCAACAGTTTCCTTTACTGAGTCAGGCGGGAACCCACTTCTGGCTGACTGGCATAGTGGATCCCAAAGGGGAGGTTTCCTTCATGATGTAGCTTGCTGTTCCTCTGCTTGGGCAAGGACATCTGGTCACTATGACTGGCAACTCTTCCTGCAAGGAAAGTTCTTGCTGTGGGGACTAATTTTTTTGTTTTTTCATGGAAATCATGGAAACTTGCAGGGTTTCTCATCAATAAAACCAAAGGTTCTACTGTGAATGCGTCCAAATTAACACATTTGACTTGGACAACCTTACTATAGCAGTGGGAAGGGCAAAGCAGGGGACATGAAGAAGGCAAGGATGTACAACCAGGTGTGTGATAGCCTCTCCAAAGTTTTCATTTGAAACGGTTTATGAGGAAGTAGGACAAAAATATGGAAATGTCAAACCTCTTTGACAACTCTGGAATACTCTGTGGGAAGATAAAGTGTCTGGAGGAGGAAGCTTAAGTGTACAGAAATTGCAGGGTAGCAGGTAAAGAAAAACACTGGTAAGAAAACCTTTATAGTACTGCCTCCATCAGCTGTGAGCTATCAGACAACATTTTGGGGAATTATTTAGGTGTCACCCCAATGTGTGTGAGCTAGGAAAAATAATGTATACTAGTAAATATAACTCATCCACCTGTGAGAAGCTATCTGCTTGTATAAAGCTGTACTTACAATTTTGTGCCCACACTGAGCATGAATGTGCAGCTGAATTCTAAGAAGCTCTAATTGCTGAGCCTCTGGAATACAGATATTTCCGCAGATTGCAAGAGCACAATAAGATTATTTCCAGTGCTAGAACCAAACAGTGTCAAATGTGTTAAAGAGAATCAAAATGCATATAAATAAAAGGTGTGTCTATATAGAGAGGATATTTCACTACTCTTCAGTATTGCTTGGAAATTTCTAGGATCCTAAAGCTTACAGAATATGTAGTATGGTCCACAAGCTACTTGGGTCTGCAGTGAGAGCCAGAATATTTGCCGAGTCTCTGCCTTAGCTGTATATTCAGACTAACTAGCTCAGATAGCGTCAGGTCCTGAATTAGTTGTGTCAAAATAGAAACTGTGGGATAACAAACATAATGAACATCATCTGTAAAAACAAGTTTCTTATGTATTGCCTGTTACATACAAGAGGAAAGCCTTATACTCAATGATTCATGTGTCAGCTGGACTGCAGAGCTAAAAAGATGTGCATCACATGGAGGGAGACCAAAGGGGAGCAGCAAGGATGATAAAAGAGAGCATAAGGTATGAAAACAAATGGAAGGAATTTGGTTTATTTAGTCTAGAGGTTAAGTAAAGAAGGCTGAGAAAAGATGTAGGCAAAAGGCTGCTGTTTGGAGGAAGACAATCTGGTTTTTCATGTCTGCTGGGGACATTGATGATCTTAAATTAAAGCAAAGAAGATAAGAAGTTAGATATGAGGGGAGAGTTTGCAATTGTTAGGATAATTAGTCACCGGGATAGATTGCTCAGGGCTACCATGGAATCACTTCAGCTTTGTAAGAACAGGTTTGACAAGCATCTGCCAGGAGTGCCATAGGCAATGAAGCCTTTACCTGGGAGTAGTAAGGTGAACTTGGGGGCTACTTGGGCACCTTCCTATCCTCATTTCTT
This sequence comes from Upupa epops, assembly GCA_013397515.1. Classification (NCBI taxonomy): domain Eukaryota; kingdom Metazoa; phylum Chordata; class Aves; order Bucerotiformes; family Upupidae; genus Upupa; species Upupa epops. Next base: position 836,186 of record VZRI01003996.1, on the reverse strand, counting down.
TGGTATGCCGTTTGTATTATCCTTCTCCAACTATTGTGTTCTCGGGGATCTCATTCACCCCTAAATCCCTCAATTAAAATGTTTATTTGATGCCTACTTCTATCAATCAACATGAAAATAAATATTTTCAATATATTTGTGTTATGGCGGCAGAAGGAAAGATAGCCTGAAACAGATTGTGCTATGGAGTCTAGCTTTAGGGTTACCACAACTTTTACAACATCTGTTTCAATGTGCTGCAGCAGGAAGCAGCTTCTATTACACTTTATCAGCAAAAATTCAGATCCCAAAGTGGCAGGGCAAGCTTAAAAGAAAAAACAGCTGTTGATGAGACTCTGGTGAGTATGCTGTAGGCCTCAGCAAAATAAAACTTAATGAGAAGGGAAAGCAAAGCATCTCCTCATTCAGCTTTGAGAAAAATGTACATGGTCACAGATTAGTAAATGGATTTATTCACCAGTTTACAAATGCTGTGATTCACAGCACTGCACTGTCTTACTGTCAGCTGTCTCTGTTACCCTGATGAAGGCAGTGCGCTCCCCAGGGCTTTAATCAGCCCGTTGGTTTTATTATAATGCTGTGTCTCATCTGGACTGGTGAAGCAGGGTAGTGATGCTCCTTGCATAATTCATTTCTTTTGGAACAAATAAAGTGGTGACGATGGTTGGTTCTGTAATTGTGCACTCTTTGTTAGAGCACAAGGGATAAGGGAAGGGAAATAAGAAGGTTTGAGGTATGGTCTAGGACTATATACTGTCTAAACTGCTGGCATTCAGATACTGAACAGTAGATCTGCAGTATTAATTAAATGTTGTGTGTTTGCTGTATTTTCCTTTGATTGCATTCGGATCAAGGATGACATGTTGAAGGGGAATACTGCTTTTGGAGAAAAGACACAATAAACCATCTTCTCATAGGTGTTTTTGTTGTGTGGGTGTCAGATCTTGGGCTAATCATTACCTTTGAAATGGGATGTAACCAAGATTTATTGTACTACATAATGTGATGTTAACGCATCTGAAGTTCTCAGGTGTTTTTTCAGGAAACACTATATAAAAACGTGTTCCTGTTTAAAAACAAAAAAAGCTGGTATTCATGCTACAAACAAGAAATTTATTGTCAGTGGTTTCTAGAAGGATATTGGAGGACTGTCCTATACCATCCACTTAACATCTAAGTTCCTCATTCCATCTGTGGTTGAAATATTCCAGATAAATATTTTTTGAGACAAAAACTTATTTAAAAAGAATAGGCATTAAATCACAATCTGCCCCTTCCCCACAAAACCCAACCTGCTCCAAACAACCAACAAAAAAAAAAAATCACACACACAAAAAATCAAGTTAAGGCCCCATAAGAAACGCCAAACAACATCCCCAAAACCCACTTCCCCTAAAGTGATATTGATTAATGTGTCTACAATCCTTTATTGCAGAAATATATCATATACCTTGGACTTGGTGATATGTCCCTGTGTGTAGATGTTAATGAGCTAAGTGAGCTGAAAAGTAAACAGGATGTACCTCATTTCCCTTGATGAGCTTTTCTGTACAGGATCCTGGAATTTGCCTTCAGGTGAAATGTCGGGAGTTGTACTCTCCCTTGGGGGAGCCAATTCTAATTAAGCACTATACAGTCAAAATCATGTCTTTGTTCTGCTTTTATTGAGAAACACTTGAATACCAATTTTGTCACTGATATTGGTTGCACATAAGTTGTGTGATTACCTGCATCTGAGATCTGCAGTATTACAAACTGAATGCAATGGAATGATGGATGAGTATAAAAATGGTTCCACCAAGTCAGCATGGAGTGAGCAGTAGCTCAACCTCATTACATTGGATTTACTTTCAATTTAGACAAGGTACAAATAATGAGAACTTGTTAATTAGATTGCTGCATTTATTTAACCCTGCAAGGTGAATGGCACACTTAAAACGGTGCAAGCTAGACATAACGGTATGGGGCTATGGATATTAGTTTTTGCAAGAGAAGAAATTCTTTTAATTAAATAAGCTGTAGCTGCTTAACATGAATTTTATGCTGAATGTTTTCCAAAATGTTTCAGAAATTGATATTGCATGAAGTGGTGCAGAGCTGAGAAAAACCTTTGTATTATTTTGTGCGTTGGTAAATGGATTTAAGACCATGAAAGTGTGCTAAATGTTGAAATTTCTTTTACATGTTTGTGCATCTCGATTTCAAGAACAACTTGCAATTTTTTGTTTTCTTTAAGCTCATTAGGGGGGAAAAAAGCAGAACTGAATTTGGGTATACATCTGATTTTGAATCTTAGTTCCCCTTAATGCATTTTGGTTGAGCTGAGCTGTGGTAAAGGACAGGCTTGTTTGTTTATTGTGTAATGAGTCTGCTCTGCTCAGGGCATGTGACTTGAGATAAGCCTGGTGAGATACTGTACAGTGCCTGTGATTACATATAAGCCTACCTTGCTTTTCAAAAACAACGTGGGAGTTGGAAAAAGCATATGGAATTGGCATTAAAGTGAGATTTACTGATGTATGGTTGCCTTTTGCCACATCTTCAATGGTATGCAATGATTCACTCTAGCAATGTTATTTTTCAGAGACCTGTTTGAGACTCATCATGCAGTTGGTACCTGAGTGGTTTTGTATTCCTTCAGTTGCATCGTAAATCCCCAGATTCTAACCTGTAAATTGTTTCCAATTTTTTCATAACCAATACAAGAAGTGCACAGTATGAATGTGGTGGTTTTGTTTTATAACAAGAATACTCCTGATCTGATTTGATTTGAGACTTACACTGTACTAATGAACATTTTGTTTATACTCAGTGAGGTATCAATTAGATGTTATTATATATCAGCATGATCACAAGAGAGAAACGAGATTTTCAGAAGCATCTAGTAGTTTTTGCTTATCCAACTTGTGAGATATATTAAAGCATTGTGATTCCAAAGCCAACTGAGATCAGTTTCTGAAAATGAGATTGGTGTGAAACCTGAGGTGTTCTTCATTAGCATTAAATGTTCACTACTAGATATAACACATTGTTGAAATCAGTGTGAAAATAGGGAGACTGGTTTTTATTGCAATTACTCAATAAGTCATATTCTTGATCTTAAGAAATTCTCCTTGAGAAATTCTTCTGTAATCACAATTGATGAGGCGTGTTGGGTGATGGCATATTTCTGTCTTTAGCAATTAGGTAGTGACCTTAAGACAGCACATAAAACCACAGGTCATTATCTTGAAATGTAAAATATGTCAACCCTCTGCCAGGTCTGCAGTCTTCCAGATGTTCAATATCCTTGTCATTATTTTATTTAGCAATCCGGACAGCTTTGTTGCACAGGCTGTGGTGAGACGTGACGCAAAAATAGCAGGAGCTGTGCTCTCCAACAACCCTTGTGTAAGCTACTTGTATTCTTTAGAATGCCTCCAGGAACGACATGTCACTTGCAGCTGAGGTGAGGCAGAGCAAGAAGTTAATTTGGTGAGGATGCCTTCTTTTGGCTTGAATAACATGACTTCTTGCCATGTACGGGCTTCAGGCTTTGCTTTCTATTGTCAGACATACAGTAATGCCAATGAAGAACTGAAAAGCCGCTTGGAGTAATATTAGCTAATGTGATGTTGGCAGTGAAAAATCACAACTGCTTTGCTAGCAAACAACATTTTTCTTACTTCTTTTTATTTCCTATTAAGTGTCATTTTGAGAATCACGCAGAGTTATCACTGCCGGAATTAAGTATGCTCACAGGACAGACACTGATGGTCTGGTTCAGTCATATGTCGCCTACACATACTAGTGGAGAGTTTCATAGCTGGCTTTGTGACATTTGTTTTCCAGTAGGTTTGCTCCTGGAGCATGGCAGACATTAATATTTCTTTCTGTATCCAGAATACCATTTCTGTACATTACTGTAATTCATTATTTCTGCTTATTTTGATGTGAACTTGAGACTAATTCTTGTTTAGTTTTGTTGGGGGGTGTTACAAATGCAATTGCAAGAGAGATTTTGTTAAACGTCATGGTGGATTGCGTTATTGATTCCACAGGTTTTCCATTCTGCTAAACTGAAAATATGTAGCACAATGTAGAACCAAAAGGATAATTGCTAAAATACTTAGAACAGTTATCTTCTAATCTGAAAGATAAGTCATTGCAAGCTGCTGTAGAGGTATCCCTCTTCCCCACTCCAGAAACCCATTCCAAAAGCAACTAAGGAACAAATAAAAACAAGCAGTCAAGATTACCCACAAAAACCCACCCCACAAGTAACAACAACAACAACTGTGGTAACTGATGAGATTAGGGACTTTTTTTTTGTTGATAGGTTTGCGTTGTTGCTTTTCTCTTCTATTATTCTCTTGACTATGAAGGTGCTATTTATGGAATATGCCTAGTGTAGTTAAAATACACACAGAGGAATGAATAGTGATTACAAGTTGGCTAAATTCATGGATTGCTCAAGCTTAATGTTGTGTTGATTACAAAAGGATGACAACCATGCAATACCATCTTCATGTCTGAGATAAAGAGGATTTAGTTTGAATTGCAAAGAATTAAAGGAGATTTGAGTTTGCTGATGTTATGGAGGAAAGAACCTGACAGATTTTTCTATCTGCCTTGTATTAGAAACCAAAAGCTTCAAGTGAGAGCAAGTAATAGGTAAATAGAACGTCCTGGAATGATGGTATTCTGAAGTGTAATGTGGATTTAGCACAAATCAAGATATCTTGAAATTATATTGTATTGTGAAGCTGGCCTTCAAGCTCAATGTCAGTGGACAAATCAACAGTTACCTGTTGCCCTAAATTTCCCTACTCACATGGGCAGCCATGTGGAAACCCTGAAGAGGTGTTCTTGCTCCCTTGTACCATGACTGCCCTGCTCCATGCCTCCCACCTCTGAATAATGATGTTCTACAGTGAAATGTGTAATAGGAAGAAAAGGACAGAACTCAAAAGGAGGAAAAAGAGCAGATATTTTCTTGAATCTTTTCTTGCAAATGTCTGGGCTACAGTTTCAGCTCACACTAGTTCAGTGAAAGCAGCTGTTTTATTGGGTGGTGTGGAAACAACAACGGCAAAACTCCTTAAATAATTGTTTAGATAATATCACTCATTTAAGATTGTATTCACTGCTACTAATTAAATCGTACATTTAACAAGCAAAGAGGTAAATTTTGGCACCATACTAAACCACAACAATTATTAATGTAATTTAATTATCTGTGTAGATTAGCAGAATGGTGCATTTAGTACAGCACAGGCACGCAGTTTAAGCTGGGCTGTGTTGTGTAATGGTGTATAACATGAGAAAAGGCATTGCTTTTTCCCTTGAGCAAAACAGCAGTAAGAAGAGAGGGTGCCCCAAAGGTCCACTTTGCAGCATTAGAACAGAATTTGCTGATTGAAACTTTAATACTCTTTTTCTATTTGCTGTCTTTGTGCTAAACCTAAGCTCTTAGTTACAGCTGTCATCTAAATATTTTCTTTTAAACTTAAGCTTTCATCATTTCTTCACAAATGCTGTGGAACTCTTTTGTTGTTTCAGTGTGTGTGAAGGAAGAAGTTAAGATGAACAAGTAAGAACAAATCTGACATCCTGAAAGTTACTCTCAGCAAAAACACTGGAAATACAAGACTTGTATTGGTCTTGCTTGGTCTAAGGCCTCCTAAGTTTATAATAATTCATGGTGTGAATTATCAGTGAGTTGTGCCTCAGTCAGTATTTCTATACAGACTGCACATGTCTCATATAATGTGTGGGTAGGTAGTAGTAGAGACAGTCTAGAGAATACAAAACAGCCCAATGCCTTGTGCCTACCTATTAATAAAATCTGGTTACCAATTAAGGTTTTAAATCCACTTACTCTGTGCTACTCTGGTTAGCAGCACTGTACAAGAATAAGTAGGCTTTTTCTTCATTCTCCAAATGTTGACGAATCAGAGGATTGATGAGTATTTCTCAGTCCCAGTATTGAAATCCCTAACCTCTCATGTGTGACCAGTGCATTGCAGCTGTCCAAATTGAAATAAATATTGCCAGCATCCTGGGGCACTTGATTGATCCTGAAATTGGACTGCATCTTTACCACTTCTCAGGTAGCCTCTGAATTGCATGTTGATGCATGCAGTGCTGCCAATGTGGTTGACTTGAGCTGGAAACAGCTGGGGAGGATTACCTTCCTCTAGGCTGTCACACTGGCTTTTACTACTAACATTTGGCAGGTTGAAGGACTGAGCTATGCTCTGCAGCAGGAGAAGATGCTGACATGGCTAATTCCCATCCTTTTGTGGCTTTGCAAATCCATTGCCAAATGTCTGCCGTTCTAAAGGGCTGCACTGTATACAGAGGAAATGGTTCTCTTTAAGCCTATGTGTGGCTGGGGATTTTAAGGAGGTTTTCCAGAGATCACAGACTTTTATTGAGCAGTGTTTGAAGACAGGTTCTTTTTTGGGCTTATGGTTTAATGCATATATTTTCATGAGATGTGTTAGTAACAGGTGTTCCTTTGGAAAATAAACCTGTCCCCGGACAGTATTTTTTGCCATTTTTGTCTTTAACTCAAGCGTTTGTAATTCAGACCTACTCTGCCCCACTTAAAATAGCTTTTGGCAGAGCTTATGTACAGTGTCCTTTGTTTACAGTGCATTATTACTTCAGTGCTAATAATGTCAAGCAAGCAGACAAGCAGGACCATGCCATCCATGTGTGCTGTAGAATGAAAAACCCTGAAGCAGGAACTGGTGTTCTTCCTGTGGAAGTGAGAGTGTGCTCTCAACACATCTTCATGTCAAGTATAGTCCTTTATTCTTCACTTGACTGAGGAGTGATGTTTATACACACTTAGTTGCTGACTTGTTTGTAATACTTTGTGTTATTTATCCTTGTCTTCATACTGTAGTTTTCTGGTATTGTAAATACAAAGTTGAGAAAAAAAATCACAAACTTCCGGTTTTTAACTGTTAACAGCGTTTAGCTCTGTCCCTTTATTTCCTTCCTCAAACACTGGAATGGGCTGCTCAGGGAGGGGGTTGAGTGCCCATCCCTGGCTGTGTTCCAGAGTCACTTAGCTGTGGTGTTAGGGAATAGAGTTTAGGGGTGAACTTGTGAAACAAACCTGTATTTTGCATAAGTAAATGCAAGATAAGATTTTGAAGGCTCTGTTTACTTTGACAGCAGAGTTATACAACAGACTTACATGTGGTAGTGAATTTGAAGTACATAGCTGTGAATATGCACAATAGAGATGAAGGTTCTGCTTGTCCCCTGAGGAAGATGCCATGCACCTGAGAGTCCAGCCAGAATAACTGGGAATTTGAATATTCGTAACTGTGATGTTCTGTGTGCATGGACTGCTCATGGAATAGGTCACAAGTAATGTTACATCATGCCTTTCAAAGAATCATTCAGCCTTGTCTGAAAAGGCAGACAAATATCAGTACAGGTTTTGTTTCGACTAGGTTGTTTTTTACCTGGCTAGTCTCATAGCTGTCCCCTGTGCTGTTTTGGCTGTACACTAATGCATAGACAACAACTGCTTGTGAGGAAACCTCTTAAGTGGGCAAGCCTGTTTTGTTGGAAACACCAAACAGGTTGTGAGCTTGTTTCGCGTGATAAAGAGGAAACAAGCAATAGGTGAGATCTGTCATGATCTGCTGTGTCTGGTTTTGATCCAAGCTCTCAGTTGATCATTATCTGGGGAAAAAAATTAATATGTTACTCATTTATTTTAAAGTGTTTGGTAAACACTCTGAGGAGCAGGGGTTTTATATGTATTGTCCTTTTAATATCTGTACTCTTATTCCTTAGCTGCACTAGAATCCTTGGGTTTGGAAAACAAAACTGTTGTCCTTTTCTGATCAAACTATTAACTTCAGCCTTGACAAGGCAATGGGAATGAAGTGGCAGCGGAGTCCAGGAAAAAAGTCAATCTGGAGAATTTTCCCTTAATTATGATTTACCTAGCTCACTCTTATGTTGTATTAAGTCCTTAAAATCAGACTTCAAAATTTGATAAAAGTTGGACAAAAAAAATTCAGACACAGGTGCAAATTGCCAAGCCAGTAGTGAATTCAGTATACCAAAAGTGAGAGCCTGGGAGCTGTTGAAACACAAGGTGATGTCCAGAGTAGGATGTTGGCTTCATGAGTTCATCTGGACTGTGGTGGCTGATGTGTGTGTCAATGTGTGATTCATGCCTCAGCCTGGGTGATGTGCGGCAGTGAGGGCAGAGGAAGGAAGGAATAGTGGAGATAGAGGGAATATGGATAGAACAGCAAACCACAAAAACGTTTCTTTGATCTGGGGAGGTAAGAAAATAGCAGTGAAAGGATAAGAGTGGGGTAAACTGTCCAGCTGAACTATTTGTAAGCTAAATTGTAGGACCCCAAAGAAGCAACCATGGTAGTTATGGTTACATACAACATAACCACATTTCATAAATATTGAACACTGATTGCAGATTATTCCTGTAAACTTCCAAACCCTCCTCTAACATAATGTTTCATCTCCGTCCTACTATGTCATTAGTCACCAGTACAACGGATTTAGAGAAATTACATACAACCCAGTCGCACAGCTAGAATTGTTTTGGTGTTTTCATAGTCTTGGAAAACTTGCGTCATCATGTATTGTACTCCATTTTTTTACTGAAGAAACTTTGATTTTCTTTAATCATTTGGAGACATTTTTCAGAAAAGGTCTCACTCATCTTTAGATTCTTTGTCGTTACTGAGTGTGTGAGCTGTGCCGTGTTTAACAGCACATATGGTGTGTTGAGACTGACATAATTCCAGGGCTGTTCCACCATGTGGTATGTAGAAAGGGAATTAGGGATGAGCATATTGTTTGTTGCCAAAGAAATAAATTCTGAGTTCCTTCCTGGAAGCTATAGTTCCTGATGTGTTGGCACTGCTTGAAAGCTTAAAACTATGAGATGGGAGGGAGGTTGAAGCCTGTCCTGCTTGCCACCAGGGGGGCTTACTCTAGATATTAAAAAAGATTTCTTCAGTAAAAGCGTGTTGGGGTCACCACCTCTGGACTTGTTTAAAAGTAAGTCAGACATGGTGCTAGATATGGTTTAGCAGGGGGATTGGTAGAGTTAGGTTGATGGTTGGACTGGTTGTCCTTAAAGGTCTCTTCCAACCAAAGAGATTCTGTGATTCAGAGCAGTGGTGCTTACAGTGCAGACCAGTCTTCCCTATGGCTGTGTGAAATGTGTCCTCTGAAGGCATCACAAAGTTCAGGACATGTCCATCTGAACTTGGTGTTTCTTCTTCTTTTCCCATCTCATTTCTCCACTTTTGAAAATGTTCATCATTCTGGCAGCCGTATGAAAAAGGATAACATCTGTTTTCACCACTGAGACTCAGAATGAAGAATAGTGGGATGGATGTCAGCCCCAAGGCTGCTATGGAACAGGGTGATACGGCCCTTTTCCTCTTGACCACTCCCAGCTGAAAAAGTGGTTGAGTATCATCATATTTTGGAGTGCCACCATTTGGTCTGGTCAGCCTGATAGGATTTGTTTTGAACTGCAGGAAGGTGCGATGGATGTTAGTGGAACAGCAGTTTAGGATATGATGGGTATTGTAAGCCTTTGCTTCAGAGTCTGCCTTGTTACCTCCTTGCTGTTATTTGACTGGCAGCACCAGGCCAGATTCTCCTGGCTTTATAATTTATTAGAAAATACTCATTTTTCTAGAGAGAGAAAAAGCATCAGCTACTGTAGATTAGCTTTTCAGAGGATTTGATTCACTCAAGAAAATGTTAAATAGTGTTTTCATTCTTCCTTCCATTTTTTTTATTCATTGCATTGCTGTAAAGGGATAAAGGACACTGATGTTTGCAGCATTCTTCACATCCCTAGGCAAAATGTTGCCCTGTGGTATTTCAACATCACACACAGTACAGCTTGTTGCCATCGAACTGTGGGGTTTTGTTTGAAGTTCCTATCTAAATGTTCCTATCCCTCCTCCTGGGTAAGTTAAGTAGTTTAGGTCCAAATGGGAATATGTTGTAGGCTGCAGACTGTACCATGTTTTCTCAGAAGGACTTCTCTGACATTTCTCCTGAAGGTGCAAGAAGTCACTGGTATTTACCGGCTTTTTACCTTTGAGGCAGTTATAGACTTGGGGGAAAGATTGATTTTATTTTTTTTTTTAATTTTTTTTTAAGGTAGATTGAAAATCAAAGCAGTAACAGGTTTTGTTACTACATCTACAAAGGGCTGGTGATAATGTTGTTCTGGTGCAATGAGTTGACTCAGAGGATGTTAGAGCTGATGTGGACTAACCCCAGCTGGCAACTAAATGCTGCATAAATGCCATTACTCTGACTAGTCTTTTGTTCCCCCTTCTTCCCCCAGTGTATATGCTGAGCACAACCTCATGTGGAGTGGGATATCCCTTTGGTCAGTTGGGGTCAGATGTCCCAGCTGTGTCCCTTCCCATCTTCTTGTGCCACTCAGCCTCCTTGGTGGTGTGGTCGGGGTGAGGAGCACAAAAGGCCTCGAGCACAGTTTGGCAACAGCTAAAACACCAGGGTGTCATCAATAATGTTTTAAGCAAAAATCTAGAAACAATAGTCCCACTCCAGCCATTACTAAGAAAACCGATCTTATCCCAACCAAAACCAGCACAAGAGCTCTCAAAAGATCCATCATACCAAGCTGACTTGCTGCATAGCTCTGTTGGCTCTGCCCTGCCATTTTGCTGAAGTTCTCTGTGTGCTGACACTAGGGGATGCATGAGACTGCACTTTATCCCCTGACGTCCTGCCGTGAAGTTTAGACCTTCCTGCATTTCAAAGGACAGTCCCAGCTTCCTTTGAACCCACACTTTTATTTTTCACAGCCACAAGCCGGTCACTTTAGGGAAAACCATAGCATGTCTGTATTTCCTTTTTATTCTCTTCTTTGCTGGGATTTCTGTTGGTATTGTGCCAAGGTCTGTCTTTTTACAACAGAAAATAAACTTAGACTCTTTTGGCGTGAAGGCAGACTTGCATAAACACCATTAGTTTTTCTGGTTCTAGCGGGACTGTTGTCCTGGACAGGAAAGACTGTTGGTTCTGCTGGTGCCCTTTGCTGACCATACAAATGTACGTCAGGAGACAATGGTGGAAAATTGAAACAAAAAAGAAAAAAGGTATTAAAGAAGACATTCTAGTCTGTAACTGCTAGTTTCTCTTAAAAAAATGTCCAAAAAATTGCTTATTAGAAAAACAACTATCATGCTGAGGAAAAGAATTAGGGCTATTTCAAGCATATTACTTCACTGTTTCTTGCCAGTGGGAGACTCAGGGAAGAGGTTGGGGGTTTACGGTGGCTAGACAGACCATTAAATTGGTATTAAACACTTCTCCATATGAAGGAAGTCCCTTTCTGCCAAAAATCCAGGAGCGGGGGGATCAGTTTCAATGCAAGTACTGCTGGGATGGGGCTAGATAAACTTTGAAAAATTAAGAGGTCACTGGGGTCAGGGTGCAGGCTTCAGAGCCCGTCTGGCTGGCTTCCTTATAGAGTCTTGCAGAGTTGGCACTCCAAAGGAGCATGACGTCCTGCATAAACATTTGATCCTCCTGACCAGTTTTTTCCATGGTATTAACTTTCTTGACAAAAAAAGTGTATAAAATTGCCTGAAGCTGTTTTATATCAATTTTCACCATACAGAGCTACAGAAAGATTCCTGTGTTGTGTCCAAACAAAGGGGAGGGCAAAGGGAGAAAGAGCACATTGCCAAACTACTTGTATAGATTCACAAACTGCTCTAGTTCCTAAAATAGCAGCACAACACAACAAAGGACTCCTCTGAAGTGATGATAGAATGCACTGCTATTGATTTTTTTTCAGCTGGTTAATCAAATGGAAAAGATAAATAATATAAATCCTACAAATCTGGAAAAATGGGAAGGAATGCTAAGGGATTGCTTTAAAATCCCAAATCAAAGAAATACTAGAGGGCTGGTGAAATGGCCAAAGCAAAAAAGAACCTCTGTGAAGTAACTATGTCAGAATTGAAGGACAAGAGAGAGATCCTGGGTTGAACAGGGACCTGTCACTTTTTGATGAAGGGCACAGGTATACTTTTTTGTGTCCTTGGCTTTGGGACCACAAGTTATTCTCATGTCAGCTAGTATGCTTCCAGGCCTGCTCAAGCTGTGTGTTGTCCTCTGGAAACCACTGTGTCTCTTGAAACCTATATATGCAATGCAATCATGCTTTCTGTCTGGAAAAGAGACTAAGAAGAGCAATGTTCAGGCTAACTGAGTGAGGTGAGGCTGAAGGCTTGGCTTGTTTAACTTTCAAGAAGGTGAGAACTAAGAAGAATTTAGGATTTGGCCCATTCTTAACTCGTATTGTTAGGAAGTTCTCTTCTGCCTGGCTTGGCTTTCATTCAGTGAAAACCAATGCTTTGCCTTATAAATACTCATCTCAGTTCAATGAAAACAAAGCAGTAGAAAATCTTTGCAGTGCTTTCAAGTACTTTCATTTTTATATAAGCTTTTATGTAGGGTCCAGACTCTGGAAATGATGTAATGATGTTCCTCTTCTGACCCTCACCATGAAAAAGTGCATTAATGTTCCTGTATGCAGCTCAGTGCAAACTTAGACTGGTCTCTGTATAAGAATACACCAGTGCAGAGCTTTATGCTTGGAGGGAGCTCTGCGGCTTTCCTGGGGAATTTGTGTGGTATAGCCTCACTAACAGATGGTTCTGTAGTAGCAGAGCTTAACTGTGAGGGAATTTAGAGCCATTAAACAGTGAAGTAGCTCAGGAGCCTGCATTGTTAATACAGGATATGGTGATTTGATAAATATGCTAGTTTGCTGAATGTAAAAAATCCCAACAACATTACTATCTATTTTAAATCTGGAAATTATTTTTTCATGAGCAAAAATGAAAGACATTCATTTGCAGAGCTGCTTTGCTCTTTCTGTGTAACAGTGGTGCCTGCCCTCTTGCCCAGAACTATATAACCTTTCTGGAAGTCCTTAAGTGCTAGATACTACAACCCTACACCTATAGTGTTACTAAAAAGCAGTTCCATTCCTGTAGCTGAATGTTGGTTCAGCTATAACATGCCTATGTACATGCATGTAATGATACAGGGCTGATTCTTGCTATGGATTCATGCGATAGGCTCCCATTTGGAAGAATGTGCAGTCCTGTCATAAAACTGGAAGAAGAGTCATTATATATTGGGAATGTTTAGATTTTATAGTACAAAACATCCAAATCTGTTCATCTGAATGAAAAGGGATATTCCAAATTCCATGATGGGACACAGTCATTCTGTTTCATGGTGCAAACCACTTCTGAAATAGCAACAACGAAAGAGATTCTAATGACACAGAAGAGCAGTGAAAGCAACATGTGGAAGGGAGAAAGTGCGATCAAACAGCATGACAAAGGCAAGCAGAAAATATTTAATGTCTTGCAGCATACTAAAAGCTGAAAATAATCAAGGGAAATGATAAAATCTACAGCATGGGGATGGGGGAAGTAGAACTTAAAGAAAAAGACCAGTGGAGACCACAGAAATTACCATAGTCCATTTTTATTTGAACCACATACAGGAAGGTGATGAGTCACCTCTTCCAGAGCTCTTTGATTTATTCGTGAAGTGAGTTTCCTGCTATGGAAATTAGAACCAGCAGAACTGTCAAAGAGGGAGGAAGAGTGTGCACAGACATCTTTGTAAGCTTTGCAAAAGGAAGGAGGAGGAGACTATTCATGTGGCTGGAGAAAGGAACATGCCAGAAGCACAAATCAGAGAGCAAGACTTACATTACCCCTCAGAAAGTGAAAAATAAAACATGCCAGTTTCAGATACAGAACGGACATAGTGCATGAAGCAGTTTGATTTTTAACTTGATTTTTATGGATTTATGAAAGCAGAAAATTCAACTCTTGGAACTATGTTGCTTTGGAAGGTCACTAGAAGGTCAGCTGCCCAATAAGCCACAGAGCTATGTTAATTTGTTCCACATTGGGCCTGAAGTCTGAAATTAGATGAAACAGAACTTTATGAAAACTTATTTTCTCAAGTAAAAGTTGAAATATTTGGGACCTGTCATCTGAGTGCACTTTATGGACCTGAGTGGCAGTCCTACCAGAGATCTTGGGAACCTGGTGGAAAGATGTTGAAATGCCTGTATATATTTTTTTTTTCCTGTGGCTTTGTTTTGAACACAGCTTTTAGATCTGCCTTGGGTTTTATAAATGACCACCTTCCCACTTGAAAATATTCTCAGAAGTTGTAACTGACAGTGAAGCCCAGCAAAAGGTTAAGATTCTTCTCACGAGCCTAGCAGGCTGTGTGCATATATCTGCCAGTGTAATTTTTTTGCCCCTCTAGGGAAAAAGACAGGTCACGTAGGTCTGTTGCCTTTTCCTTAGCTGGAGTGCTTGACGCTTTGACCTGAAGTATTTTTACATGTAGATGTGGGGGTATTGTTACAAATAGAAACTGTTGAGTATCAGCACTGCAACAGGATAAAGACCTGTGCTAAATAGACTTGAATAATTGCACAGCTGTAAGAAAGATTGAATGTTCTCCATGTTCACTTATCCACATTGTCAGGCATCCTTTCTAACTCTAGAAACCGCAGCTGAAGCAGCATTCAGAGAAAACCAACAGAAGACCAGCTTGTTGTAAATGTGTTTTCAGGCTTGATTGGGATTCAGGCTGGCACCATGTCTTACAATACCTCAGCATCTATGAAAGTGAGTCCCATTGAGGTCTTTGCAGATCTGGCCAGTCAAGTTATTGGCCCAGCTTTATTCAACCTCAGTAGTTTAGTTAAAACATTTGTCACCATAACATTCCTATTTGTTATATGGGATCAATTTATGGATGGAGTTTTTTCCAGTTTATTTTGCTTCTTCAATAACTCCTCATGTTCTTACAAGACTTATTTTGAAGCTATTTCAGTTCATTATTTCAACTTCCAAATATTATTTTTTGGCATGGAGTAAACAAAACCTTAGCTATGCTCTGGCTGACATTCTTCTATAATAACTCGGTGCCCCTAGTTTATCACTGTTGGTATTACTTTCTAATCCTTTTCCATGGATCTTGTTTTGAATAGCTTTCTTATAAAATAGATAATAACATTTGTTATAAAATGAAAGTAAAGCCAATTAAATCTGCCTTATTGTGCTTACAAAAGATTGCTGTGTGTAAAGTCTAACAGCTTATTTGGGGGTTTTAATCTAAAAGTGCCCTGCAATAACGTTCTCTGGTGTTCTGGGAACTAGCTGTAATAGAGAAGCCGTTGCCTGCAGAGATGCTGAACTAAATTAAAGTATTGTGTACTGGAATTCTAGCATCTGCCTCATATGTTAATCTCTGGAAAATGCTTGAAAATACCCTAAAGTAGCAGCCATTTCTTTGTTTAAGTTTGAAAGCTTTTTGTATCTGTTCGCATCAGTACTGTAGCACAGAAGATTCACTGTTCAGTAAATGAACTGAACAGAAGCTTCTGCAAACCAAGAACAGATTGCAGTTTTCCCATTCAGTCTCCATTTTATTTTTGTTGTTTGTAAAGGATTTCAGTTTGAGCTCTTGGGACCTAGGCTGTACCATGCTTACTACATATGTGATCCACGACAGAAAACAGCAACATAGTTGGACTTAATATTTAAATTCTTACAGTGTTCATTTATGCTGTCTACTGTACCTTAGTCATTCTCTTGAGTTATATTTGCATGTAAGAGAATTTAAGCGTATGGTTTCTCTGAAAGGTCGGTTCTGAAAATAATTCATCCTCATGGTAAAGTCTCCCATTTTTGTATCCTTTATAACATTTTCATTCATCCAGCCTTGGATCAGGAACAATGCCATGTGATTTTCAATTGTGTATGACAGAAAGAGTTGAAGATATAAGAGCAGCATGTAGTAAACAAACAGACTGTAGGCAGTAATGTGTTTGAATACAGGATTTTAATGCATGAATAATCCATGAGTTTATAAAAGTGTCTGTTTATAGATAATTTAGGAATAAAAAAATGCTTTGATTTGTGAAATAACTTTTCTTCTGCTTAAAGATCAATTCTGTGAAACGGAAGGTAAGAATTATGTTGTGATCACACAATTATTGAGGCTGCAAAAGACCTCCAAGGTCATCAAGACCACCCTATGAACTAATATCATGATCAACTAGACTGTGGCAATAATTGCCACACCTCAAGGGAGGGGGACTCTACCACTGCTTTAGGCTGTACATTCCAATGTCTGATCACCCTTTCTGTGTGGCCTAACATCCAGTCTAACTCTCTCCTGATGCAGCTTCAGCCCATGCCCTCTCATCCTGTCACTAGTTGCCTGGTAGAAGGGCCTGACCCCACCTGTCTACAATTTCAGGTAGATATAGAGTGGTAAGGTCTCCCAGCTTAGCTGTTGCTATTTTAGGAAAGGAAGCATGCATCCTTTAGAACAAGGCCTGCAAACAGGGTACATATCTAAATGTTTTCCCCTGCTGCTGCTCTCTGCAGTGGTACCTGAAGCTGCAGGTGGACATCCTTGAACATCGTTTTTTGCAGCTGCAGCTCTGCTATCACTTTCAGCTGTTTGCCCTTTTCCTCTGCCTGGACATCACAACCCTTTTTGAGCTGCTGGAGTAGATCCTCACACAGCCAGTCCTCAATCAGTTTCTAACAAAAGGAGCAGACTGGCAAACCCATGTTATTTAAATTGTTTAGGAGGTTATGTAGGTGAGCAATTTCACTAGCAGATGTCAAGAAACAGCAGAGTAATAAAATGATGGGTGTCCCTCAATTTGCTTTGTCTCTAGCCCAGTAAATGAGTTTTGTCATGCCAAGTACATCATCAGGAAGAGATAAAAATAGCAGGATGTCCACCTTAGCACACAGAGTAGCCCTGCTTAGAGATGCCCTTGGAGTGTCTAGGCAGACAAGACATAGGGAGAACTATTACATGAGAGGATCCATCATTTATTTGTGAATCTAACCTGGAAGAATGCAGGTGTTTCAGAAATAATGGTGATGACATTTTTGATCCTTTCTCTTCATTGTTTTTCTTCATTCAAACTTATCTGTTAAATTTGAACAAATTATGTCCATAGTTTATAATTTAAGGAAAATTATGTTTAGAGCCAAGAAACTAATTTCCTTCTCAAACAGAAATTCCCATCAACATCTTTCCCACTTGAGGTCTTTTCTGCTTCTGATGCAAGTTCCCTCAATGGTTTATAACAAGCTGTGCATGGTTTTCAGCTTAGGTCTTGTGTACTTAAAAGTAATGCTTGCAAAGAAGGGAGTCTACCTCAAATTAATATCTTAGATTGCTTCACTAGTTTTAGTAAAACTAGTAATTTTTTAAGTAAAAACTAGTTTTAAAATGCTTGCAAAGGAAGAAATTTGAAATGGGAATTCAAGGAACAACTGAAGAGAAAATAATGAAGAGATCAGGAGAGTGTGGTGGTGTTTCAAATTGAGGCTCCTTATATGTATTTAATTAAAGAGTCAATAAAGCAGGATCTAAATGTACATAAACTAGACACAGTAGAAACTTGTTAATTGGAGCTCTAATAATTTGCAGATTCTATAATTCATGAAAATAAAAAAAAAAATGAAGCTTGCCTCTGCCTCCCAGTAATGGTTTAAACCAGAGGCCATAATGAAATAGCCTACTATTAACAGTTTCTCTGGTAAGTATACCAGAAAGCTGTGCCTAATGTGTGTGACTGTTATGAGCAAGTAACTATTGGATCACAGTTATTAATACACCATAAAATTTATTTCATTATGTCTCTGCATTCCTAATGTTTCAAACATTAACTCTCCAAGTGTAACTCTCCAAGATTTGCACTCATGCAGACTTGGTCATAAATAAGCACTTGTGCCATGTCACAAATGCAGTGATTTGCAATAGCTCTCAGTCATTAAAGTCACAAATCACCACCACCACCACCAGGTCAAAGGTCTGATCACAGAAGCTTTTGGAATTGTGCCTAAAAATTCTGTGGGATTTTTTGAGTCTTCTCTTTCAGGAGGTTTTACTCACCTGTGTGGTGTTGGCAGGTCAGCTCTGTTGCCATTGAAGTTTGGTGTGTCTGTGGCACAGTTTACCCATCATACAGGTGAAAGAACTGAGCATCATCTGCTTCAGATTAATAAGATTTTTTCCTAAAGTGCATCCTGATCAGTCAGCTCTTGCTCATTCTTATTCATTAATCAATATAGGTCTGATTTTATTGCCCATTCAGACTTGCTCAGTATCCAGGTCACATTGTTCAGTGATGCAGCTTTAGTGTCACTTACTTGAGGCTTATTGATGTAAAGGGTGGATTAAATTTGATGTTACTCTGATGCTAGGGTTGAGATTTTAGAGTTGATTTTGTTCTGCCACTTTTAACCCATTATTTTCTTGTTACGTACAGTATTTCCAGCTTTTCATACAGAATCTAATAGATTATAGAGAATAATCTAGAGAAATTCCAAACACGCATCATACATCTCATTCATGAATTTTGTAATTAGATTGAGATGTTAAATACATTTTTATTTCTAAAGCAACGTTTATTTAAATGAATTATGAACAAGTGTTCATTTTTTAGTACCACCAGTGGATTTTAGAATATTTTTCTTTGCATTGCAGTTGTGTGCATTGACCTTGATGAGCTGCACTAGGTTCGTGCCAAATCTGAAAAAAAAACCTAAAGAAAAATGCAGCATGACCGTTTCAGACAAAGAGTTTTCAGTCTGCTTTAATCCTGACTCCAGTTACCTGAAACCTGTCTATCCAGTTATTTATAAAAATTTGGAGGGATGGTCCATTGAGCCAAACTTCATTATCTGTCAGGTAATTACAGCCCTTGTTATCTTCAGCAGGGAGTTACCCATGTAGAGTTCTGGGTAGAGTAGGACACGTTTGTGTTTGTTCTTCTCTTGTGGTGCATTTGCTTAATCAAACATTTTTATCTGCAGCTTTAATTTTACTGCTAGAAGGCCTGTAACAAGGCAGAAGAGCTGGCATTTGCATTGTTATTCCAATTAAGTTGAAATTAGCATGAACTTATGTTCAGTAGCTGATGCTTAATGTACGTTACGTGAAATGGTGCTTTGATAAACTGACTCTGAGGTTTGTTATGACATCTCTTGTCTGCATTGTACAACGTGATTAAACTGCAGTAGTACCATGTGATTAATTGTTCTATCTTGTGCAGTACCTTTCTGGCATAAGGAACCACCCAGATCAGATTTAAGGCAAAACTTGTTTAAAAACAAACCAACCCCTCAAAACCTAAAACCTCACACAAAATAAAAAATAAATGTGAAGACTGTCATGCCCAGACAACTGTGTTAATTGTTGTGGTAAACAGCAAGAATCACAATAACTTTCAAATGGCATAGAAAATACTTTTCATCTATTTTCATCTATTGTGTATTTTCATTCAGACAAGGGCTTTCTTGGAAGTAGCATGCATCAGAAATGCTTCAAAAATCATAGAATCATTAGGGATTGGAAGGGACCTCAAAAGATTATCTAGTCAAATCCCTCTGCCACAGCAGGATCACCCAGACCAAGTTGCACCAGAATGCATCCAGGAGGGTCTTGAACATTTCCAGAGAAGGAGACTCCACAACCCCTCTGGAAATGCTTAAGTTCCATCCTATTGGCAAAACATAACTAAAGAATAAACACTAAGTTTTTCAGCTATACCTGGATTTTCATGGTTTGCTGAAATGGAGAGAGTTTTCTCTTTGTTCGCAATTGTAGAAATTGGCGTTTCAGATGAAAGCATCTGTAACAAAGAGCTAGACTTTAAAATGCTTGCTGATGCTGAAGACACGTTAGTTGGAACTTGAGAGACATCACAGTTCTACAGAAGCAGAAAATGTTGAAAGTCTTTTTGCTCTTTTTGGGTTTGGATGTGTTTTGGCTCAGTTAAATAAGAACATGGTGATAAATCCATGTATGTCTTTGCGTGTATCTCTTTTTATGTGGGGTTCTTTTTCTGGTGGGGTGAATTATAAATGTCTTGTTGCCTTTTTCCCCAAACTGAATAAGTTTAGGAAACTTTTTTCCATCTGCAATTTATAAGTGGGTTTTTTCAAGCCCTCCCTGTAATGTTTTTTGCCCATGACACTGATGCTGCAGAAGTTTGCCAAGGCAGTGGGGTATTTTTAGCTCTGCTCCTTTAAGGAAATGTAGGTGAGTACAATTCCATTACATCTGCAGAACTGTGTCTCTAGCAAGAAATCGGTATGTCCTTGTGACTTAAACACCTTTCAGGTGGTCTGTGTTTCCAAAACTTATCTCATGTTATACATTTGACAAGGCTCATTTAAGCAGAGATTGGTTTACTTGTTTTGTTATAAGGGTTTTCCTCCCAAATAAAAGGACATTGGTTCATCTTGTCAAGACATTTTCTCTTGCTAGTTCTGTGGCAAATGGTGCTGTTTTTCTTCACTATCCTGCTTTGCCTTTTCCTCCCAAAGCCTGTGAGGAAGTCTGCTCAGTGTTGAGAGGCAGCAGGAATCTGTTGATGATGGAGTGATGCCCCAAGAAAGGGAATAAATAGCACAAGCCAAGTATTAGGAATTTCCTGCAACATTACCTAGCCCAAAGGACAGGTGCAAGAATACTTGATCAAGGATGTAGTTAGTGACACTGGCAGAAGATCAAAACAGGTCTGGAAAAAATGGCATTAAATGGAGCCAAGTGTGCTCACCTGTTCTTGCTACGAGTCACTATTAAAAGCAAATACAACTGGACAGCCCTGACTACTTTTTATGTGTAACTGCTGATCCTAATAGCAAATACAGTTGTCTCTGTTTTAAAAATGTTACTCTCTCACAGGTTTGCAGTAGAAAGATGTGAGGCTTCTGCTGTCCCGTGGTGTTCATTGATCCCAGAAGTTCAACATTCAACAACCATGTAGAATTGTGCCACAGCCAAGAGCACCATCTGGGGCTGTGAGCAGTCGTTAGTTTTTTCTCCCTTTTAAGAGTCCAGGAGCCACATTCATAGTTTAGTTGTAGATCATGGCTGACAAGGTCATTTATCTTTTATATCTTCTACTAGTATGCTTGTTCAGCCAATTTTATGTTGTTATATAATTTCTGTATCATTGAAAAATTGTTTTGAATTCCTTAAAGCAGTGGAGATATTTTTCAGTCTATTTTTTGACTATTTTTAAACTGTCTCACTAGTAAATATCAGTAACTTAGGACATCTATTTTTTATCCTTTTTCATGTAACTGTTTCCCCTAGGATTAAGCTTGAAATAAATTACTTCATGTTATTGCCCATTCCTTGCACTCATGAGTAAATTAAAGTGTCTGGTTCCCTATCATGGATTTTTCAGATGTTAGTAATTAAAATTGTGAAGTGTTTTTTATGCTAAAGATTAAACAGATGTTGCTGGATGTTTTGGCTTTAGACACAGATTGGGCAGGTAAATTTTAAAATAAGAATTACTTTCTATATTCTTTGGTCTTAATTTTAGCTTTTCTGTTATACTGATAAGTGTGATGGTTTGTCGAGTGTTTGCCCCAGTGTGTTGGCAGGTATCTCTAAACCAGGAGCATGTGAGATGAGAAATTCTTCATCTGGAAAGGTGTGTGATAGCTGATATCAACAACCGCTCACCCATCCTCTATGATTGTAACAGAAGTTCATTTTAGCAGCTGAAATTACTTTCTTCCTGCTACAATCTGGGCTGGGGTCTTTAGTCCATCCTAATTCTGAAGCTCACGCCTTATGCTGATAAGAGTCTTCATATGTTCCTGAAATTTACTGTCATCCTGCATGTCTTCCCTTGTTTCTCTTATTTCGCTGCCTTGTGTGAGTGATTTCTCATAATTAGAATACATTTTTGAGAAGACACATAGTGTCTTCCATCCTGCCAGACAATGTCCTCAGAGTCTCGGTAGCTGGAGAGCAGCCAGACAATACTTTGCAGCTGCTTTGTAAAAATCCCAGTGGCTGAGTCCTCAGTGATGTTAGAATCCTGACACATCCAGATGTCAAGAAATCATACAGGGAGTATATTGAGCTTCAAACTCTTCACAGATTCCTGTGACTAAGAGGTGTGCCCTCCCTAAAGAATGTGCTGGATCTGTACTTCAGTATATATCTCCAGTGTAGATTTCCAGCGCGTACAATTTTAAAGGAAAAAATTGCTGTAAGCCTTTGTATCCTCAATTAAATACAGGCCAAGCCTCATCCCGGTCTCTGAATAGAGCTGATTAAAAGCTGCTATAATGGATTTCTATCTGTTTGGGACATTGTTCATGTACTGAAGTGCTGGCTTTTGCCATACCTTCCTGTAATAATAGCCAGACAAGGACTAGCGATTTGCTGACTTAATACTATGACATATCTTTTGTGATGGTTTCTCCACCCTTTGGGAATTCTCCTCGAAGAATTGAAGCTTGTCTGAAAACTGCTGTGCACTGTTAGAACAGTATAAAGAAGCTGCCTCCTGTCAAGTTGCCGAGCTTGTTGTGTCAAGCAGATGTTTGCACTTGTCTCAAAAACTGCATGAATTCACCTCTGCGCCTTAACCTGATACAGCACGTTTGAGTGAGGTCCTTTGCTTTGTGGTGTTTGCTTTTCCACCCAATTTAGTCTGCCAGCTTATGTGCCAGTGCTGAGCACTCTGTGCAGGGATATCCCTCAGTCAGTCTTCAAGTTCTTACGGGCTGGCTCAGACAAATCTAGAGATGTCTCTTCCTGATTTTCTGACCTGTTATGAATAACAGAGTGTACCAGGGATATTGGTTTGATCTGGTGGAAATGACTCCATTGGAAGTTAGGAGTTCTCCAGTTAAAAGTTGAGCTTTAGCTCCAAAAGGAAGGAGATGCAACCTGCTGTATTACTCTGGGGAAGTTATTGCACTTGGTGCATTTCTAGGTGCTCCTGTAGTTTGTCTGTTCATCTTATTTCTCAGCCTATAGGGTTGTGTGAAAAAGGGTGATTTTTCTTCTGCCCGTCAGAGCCTGTGGTATATGTTGCACTACAATGGCAATGATGGGAAAGGGCATTGAAACACACATTGTGCTTGAAAAATCATTTGCTGCTTGCATGATCTCTCACATTTGTCCATTGTATTGGTGATTAAAATGTAAGTCCACATTGCAATATCGGTTAAATCCAACAAAATCTAAATTTTCTACCTGTGATTTTCCCTTATTTCTTTTCATAAAAATACTCCCATTCTTTTGCTTTTCACATAAATTTATGGATCATCCTTTATTTCCAGAAAGTCACCTGGGGGGGCTCAGGGCTGGAGGCATTTGGGGGAACCTTTGTGTCTGTTGCTGAAGCTCAGTCTTTGCTGACAAGAAGTGAATCAATTGTTTGAGCTGATGCCTGGGGACACAGGGAGACTGGTGTCCTATAGGGATTAAGGGGTTGGTTGTATTTGAGTACAAACTTCTTCAGCAACAGAAGAATTTTATTGTCCAGGCTCTGATGTGTTCCTTTAGTGCTTTCTCACTGAATGCATATTTGATTTGCCTTTGAATTGTCTTGTACTTTTAGCAGTTGGAAACAACTTGCAACTGAAATCAAAGATGGCATCTGTCTTGTCTTCCAAGTCTTATTACCTTTACAGTAAATCCATATACCTTTTGTATCTGAGCATTATGCTCATAGCTTTACTTTTGCCGTTCAGACGACTGTCTAGATTAGAATCATATTTAAAATCTCATTATATTTGTGGGACATTTGCTTTCTGAAGCTCTTTTTACTGGCTACTTCTCCAGCAGGTTTGTGATCTCATCTTTTATTAAACTCAGTCTGACCTCACTTGTCAACAGTAGTCAGACATATTGTGTCCCCAGCTTCTCATTTACCAAGTGGCAGTCTGCTCCCTCTTTCCTATTCAGAGAGTTTCGATTCTTACAGCTGCATGACTGCTTTTTAATGGGGAAGCAAGTGAAAATTGATCCATCTTTGGAGTTCACATTTACTTCCTTCTAGTATGTGGATGTAGATTTCTCTGAGTAGTTTCATGTTGACTTTACTTTCCCGCTTTCCCTTTCTTGAAGTGTGCAGCCTGATCATTCGCTGCCAAGCCACAGCTCGGCCAGTTGAAGGGGGGTCTACCTGCACCTTTCTTTTACGCAGAATATAACCAACATGTCTTAGCCAATCAGGAAGCTACATGTCTCTGAATGAATCCAAGACATGGTTAGTGGTGATTTCTGGATGCTGTTTTCACCACCCGGGAGTTATTCACAGTCCTCTCTCCCTCTGCCATGCTAGTCAGTTTGGAGCTGGGTGTCCTAGCTTTTCATTGGATGGGGCATTTCTCACTTTCTCTATTAGATGCTCCTCTGGCTTTTTGAGCCTTGCAGAAAAGCTATAGGAGGGCCTCAGGGGAGAGACTTCAAGTAGCCCTGATGTTGAGCTTTATTTGCAAGTCATGGAAGACCGCAGGAGTTATACTCTACAATTTTTATTAGAATTCTCTGTATGTCAGTACCACACATCCTAGGTGCGTCCATGTCTGACCGGGAATGTAAACATGTGTTTGCTTCTCCAGGATATATCTGACAAGTTTGTAATGTAATTTCTTCTTGAGAGTTTAGGATGTTTCACCATTATTTTAGAACAAAACAGCATCTGCAACACAACTATACGAGTCCAGGTTCCTGCGGGGCTCATTTCTTCTGAAAGACATAGTCCTATTTTTAGGAAGCAGTCACCTCTCTATCTCTGCTAATATTTGGGACATAATATTCATTTGACATCTTTATCGAGTCAGTCTGTTTAGTCAATAGCATGCACATGCAGCTGCTCTTTGAGCTTTATCTGACCCCAAGTCCATCCGTTCTGGAAATGCACATTAGTGTCACTGCTATTGAATGACTCTTCCCGTTTTTACAGTCCGTGCCTTCCCCTATTTATCATTCAGGTTGCCTTGGGTTAGCTGTCTACTTATCGGTACCTTCTCTGGGTTTTTTCCTCTTTTTACATGCTAGTTATGCCCTATTCTGGCTAATTACACAGTTTTTCCTCTCGGTGCGGTTGTTATTGATGAATGGCTCATTTCAGCCCAGGCCACATAATCAGTAGTCATCTCCTTCCCTTGCTGTGAACTTGATAAATGTAATTGCAGAAATATTTGAGGATGGGACATTTTGTGCATTTCAGGCCAAATTAGAGACACAAATTCCATCATCTTTAATAAGGTGCACATCTAATGTTTCATACAGCACTTCGAAAATTTATATCCCTGTCTCTGTTTCTCATTTAGATCACAAATTATCCCTTATTGTCTTATGGTTACTGTTGCATCAGTGCTGTGTTTATTTCATCCCATGTTTCTTTTTAACAGCTCTATCCTCTTTCTTGCAAGTAACCCAATTAATGGTTCTATTACCATGTAATTCAGTGGCAAAATCCTTACTGGGGACGAAGGGACAGAGGGCTATACAACACAATGTGGGGCATATGGGCACGTTTGCAGTTTCTGGTGATGAGGCAAATGCTCTTGTCATGTGCTGTTACTAAATATTGTGTTTCTGGGAGTTCAGAAAATCAAAACAAGCATCTTTTGCCAGCCTCCAAAATGATTTAAATACAATGACTCCTTTGTAAGGCATAGTGTAAAAATACAACGAGAGCATAAACAGTTCACTGCTGCGAGGAGCTCCACAACGTGTTTATCTCCTCCTCTACATTTGTCTTGTAGAAAAATTGTGAAATTGTAATTGTATCCTATAGAAAATGTTATCACATCTGAGTGGTTTTTCGTTTGCACTGCAGCTTTGAACCTCTTAGCTTAATTTCCAGTTTCTATGTAGTTTACTGCCTAATTTCATAATCAGGCACACAAATCTCTGCAACAGGTTGCTAAGGCATGCTTTACATTTGGGTATGGTGAGAATCACTGTTCCATGAATACTACACTGAGCAAATGTTGTTGTTCTTTTCATTAAAAAGCTAAATGAAAAATGTTGTTCTAAGTTATGGTAGCTGATGAACAATATATTGAAGAAGCAACCTTTTAGCAACCTTCCAGTCCCTGAAAGGGGTCGATAAGAAGGCTGGGGAATAGTTGTTCACAAGGGCAGGGAATGATAGCATGAAGGGGAATGGTTCTAAGCTGGAAGAAAGTTAAGACTTGACATCAGGAAAAAAGCTATTTAATCTGAGGCTGGTGGATCACTGGAACATGTTTCCTAGAGAGGTGGTGAAGGCCCCGTCCCTGGAGACATTCAGGTTGCCTTGATGGAGCACTGAGCAATCTGTTGCTCTGGTTAGAGATGTGCCTGCTTGTTGCAGCGTGGTTGGACTAGATGACCTTTGAAGGTCCCTTCCAACCCAATGCATTCTATGATTCTAGTTTACTGCTGTTTGATGCTATTGTTGAATGAGTAAAGGATGTGGCGTAAGATTTAAAACATCACAGTCTGCCTTTGGGTTTTGTGCTGGTTGTGGTAGCATATAGGTGACACAAAATACATGCTTTTGTATCTTCCAAGTAAGAATTGGTTCGATAATATTAAACCTTAATAGTCTCAAGATGCTATTGACTGATAATTGCCTGATAAAGGAGGAGGGGAGGTCTTCTGAATTTACGCAACTGCTTTTCTTCCTGCTCTTTTTTCATAGATTCATGTGTAACCTTCTAGAGATGCAGTGAGCAAAGTAACACCTTGAACGAGAGGATAGGTTTCTCTTGTGTTCCTCCTTTTCCCTTCCAATTACCTTTGTCTTTTCATCTGACAAACTGCACGAACCCCTATCTACTACCTTTTCTATTGTGTGTACTCACAAGTGATGGAGATGGCTTTTATTTTGGGATCCCCACAGCTCCTGATGGATAAATACAGAGGAAAGAAAAGAGAAATTGTGTGGGAGCCTTGATTTAGTTTAAGTCATAAAATGCTATAAGACATGGGAGATAGAGGAAGCAAGAAGAGAGAAGACAGTGGGGTAAGATGAGCGGTCCTGTGATCTTAAACTTGAAATGGCAGCAATTTGGTCTAAATGTTTACGGAATCTTCAAATGAAACATCTGGCTGAGGAGTTCTATCTCTATGTGATCCCTCAGCACTTTGTGGCTCTCCATCCCTCTAAATTCTTGAGAGAGGGGATTTTGAGTACCTCCTCTGGCTTTTCATAGCATTGTGGCTTAGAGCAAAGGGTAAAGTATTACTGTTATCACTCAGCAATCTGGAAAAGATTTTAGTGGCAGTGTTGAGACATTTCCACTGACCGTGACACAGTGTGAGCATAAGAACTTCCCTCCACTGTATTTTCACACCCTTCTTTAGCTGTTGTCCATTACTTATGCTGTTCTCTTTCAATATTAATATAAAAAACATTTGATATGCTGCCAAAGTTACTGTTTGCCCTCACTGCTCTGAAGGCCAGGAAAGTAAAACAATTTTTATTCTTTGTTTTTGTGATCTTTTAGTTCTTTTTTGTTGTATTGGTTTTTCAAAAGATCTTGGGCTTTACTCTTGAGAGTAATGAGGGTAAAGCCGAATACACATGGGTCAGAAGCATCAGGATTAAAATTTCAAGTGCAGGCAGGCATCTTCTAGAATTTTTCACAAGGGTCTAGACAGGTAGTGTCTGGCTTCTGTGGAAATGCATCAGCACCAGGTCCTATACTTTTAAAAATACTGATATCTTTTAAAGATACTGATCTGTACCTTTTGATGTCTCCTTCCTGTCTAAAAGAATTATTGTAGATGGGAAGCTTGTAGATAACTGGAAGTAATTGGAGTTTAGCTGCTAGGGATTTTTGTGTAAGTACATACCTTTTAAAAAATAATTCTGTACTAGGCTACCCGTTAGAAAAGTGGGTTTTGTTTAGAAGTGTAGGGAATTTCCTCTAGAGCTTAAACCTGAAGAAGCTAATTGTCATGACTCAAAGTACATAAAGTTATATGTTCGTCACAGAAGTAAGGCATGCTAATGCAAAACTGTCAGACATTTAAAGTACTTAAGATCATACAGGTGTTTTTTTGCTTTTGAACAATTAATCTAAATCTAAATTGATTGTTTTTCAGGCTGAGCATGATTTTCCCTCTCTCTCAAGCCAAAATTTTACTCTTGGAAGATGTCATTAAAACCTCCTCAAAGTACCTCTGTCTCACACAATGTTATTTTCAGGAATTGCTTAAAGGTAAACAGTAATATAATTTGGTGTTACAAGGTGAGTAATTAAGAAACGAGAAAAGAGACAAATTAATGGGCTATCCACAAAATGATCACTCTCATAATTGTTTTTTTAATTATATCTAGTTTAATGTGACAATAATACCGAAAACCAGTGGCTTTTAAATTGCTCTTTGTTAGGGGTAAAGCTCTAATTTGTTTGACAGGATTCATTTGTGTCTATGCTTTTCCAAGGTGTTTTTAACTAAACTTTTTGGAATGAACTGCTGACCTCTGCAACTGGATTTCATGAGACAGCTTTATGAAGTTTTGCTTTCCTTACTGATTTGTCTACTAACTAGCAATATTAACAACGAATGATCAGGGATTACAGTAGCAGTAGTCTAGAGGAGCACACAGGAACATCTCATTTAGACTTCAAATGACTTCAAGTTTTTTGCCTTTGTCATGTTTTCCTTTCAGTTAAGAATCGACACACTATTGTCTGTATCTCTGGCACTGGACTGTGAAGGTGATTCTAAAATGGGAAAGAAGGTGATTCTCTATGGGAAAACAGTATGGTAAATCATTACATTGGATCTCTCCTATTGTCAGAGTAGAGACTTGGACTTCTGCTGTATAGGTAGGTGTCTTCAGCATCCTTCCTGCTGGCTGATGAGGTCTAAACCCATTTTTCTGTATTTCTGCAACTATGTTCAAATCGATAGTATCAACTCAGTCAGTAGCTTAACTTTAGATTCCCACATCCAAGGTGACTGCACGGGCTCCATGTTTTAGGGACTTAGATCTCTTTTTCCACTACTGCACATAGGTTGCTTAGGCAAAGAGGAGCTTTGCAGTAGGAAATAGTCTCAACCCAAAGAATTTGAATCTGGCAAAGGACAGACTTGAGGCTTTTGTTCCTTATGTAGACCAAATACACAGATACACAGATCATTAGGGATTGGAAGGGACTTCCAGAGGCCATCCAGTCCAACTCCTCTGCTTGAGCAGGACCACAGAACCTAGGGCAGGTGACACAGGAACAAAAATCTCTACTGGGCTTTATGCTAGAATTAATATTCCAGTGAAAATGACTGGGCTGCGCATGAGAATTTCATGTCAGAATTGACAGACAATAAAAGAATTTCCTGATCAGTGTTACTTGCTGGTCAGAAAATAAACATAATGTAAAATGACAAGTAGAAAACAGCCATAGGTTTTGTTACTTGCATTTATGAGATACTGCCAACAAAACAGACCAACACATTGAAAACCAGTGATGTAAAAATCTTGATTGGTTTTCCTTGGGAAGGAGGACTGTAATCTTAAGTCACTAGCTCTGGAAGTCAAAGTGTGATCAGCAGGTTGTGGGAGATGATGGTCTTCCCCTGCTCTCATGAGACCTCACCTGTTCTGGAATCTTCAATACAAGGACATGGAATTGTTACACAAATCGAGAGGAAGGCCACAAGGACCATCAGAGGGCTGGAGCACCTCTCCTAGGAAGACAGGTTGAGGGAACTGGGGCTGTTCTGCCTGGATGACATGCCTGGAGGAGGCTCCAGGGGGACTGTATACCAGTCTTCTAGTATTTGGAGAGGGTCTACAGGAAAGCTGGAGAGAGATATTTTATGATGGCCTCTAGGACAAGTGGGAATGATATCAAGATAACAGAAAGTAGATTTAGGTTAGAATAGGTTGCCCAGGGAGACTGTGGATGCCCCCTCCCTGGAAGTGTTCAAGACCAGGTTGGATGGGGTTCTGGACAATCTAGTCCAGTGAGAAGTGTCCTTACCCATGGCAGGGGGGTTGGAACTAGATGATCTTTGAGGTACCTTCCAACCAAAACCATTCTGTGATTCCTGAAAACAAAGACATTAATCCATTTATTTTGGCTTTTCCCCAGAAAATGGGGGAAGTGGTCATTTTCAGAAAAAAAACCCATCACAATTTACAATTGCAAATCACAGTGCTTCTACTTAAACACTTAACAGTTTACAGTTTACAGTTTTTATCGTTTTTAAATTACTACAGTGATATCTATAAACACTAAGCTAATGCTTGGTTGTAGAAAGCTGATGAATACAATCAGTCCACTCAGTGAGAAATGCAAAGGGAGAATGCTCTCCTAGTTTAGATGAGTTCCAAGTGTTTTCACTAGGTTTTTTCAACTGTGATGTCTCTGGATGTATGAAGCGTGATTAATGTTTTTTTTCTTATATGCAGTTTGGTTTTGGTAAAAATTATTTCCCCGCTAGTCTCATTTTGAATCACCTTTGTTTTCTAGAACTTCCTAAAATCCATCTGATTTTCAGATAGATGCTGTTTATAATTATATGGCAAAATAATTTAGAAGAGATTGACAGAAAGTGGAACACATCCCACTGGATTTTGTTGCGTTGTCCAATAAGGTTTACTGTAGTTCTGGCCTCTTGTGTAGTGGATGCACAGCAAGAGAAGAAAATATTTATTAGCATCTTTTTTAACAGATTGGTGTGCACGTGATGCAGGAGTGAGAGTGATGAACACTGCAAGTAACACAGCCATAATTGCATTTTTGATAAAGGTTTTTATATTGTCCAATTTATAGTTCTGTTGATTCAGTTCATCGTAGATTTTTTTGCCTCACTAAACTAGTATTTGAGTTCAAATGTTCAGTCTGATGTCAAGGTCTTATATTTTTACCTTTCCCTTTCTTTTAATTTTATTGATTTTCCTAAGCCAAGCATTCCATAAATTATAGTAAGAAGGTTTATTGTGGAATGTGATATAATTGGCAACTGATTGTTGATGCAGGAGATTTATGTTGACCTTACAGTAATAGTTTCTTATGATTGGAAACATATGTGAATTTTAGTGTCTAGACTTGGGAACTTTCCCAGGAAGGACTTCCAGGTGGTTATCTAAGCATAATAGGCCAAACGACTACCACTTAAAGGCTGCAGACATGGGAGATATGTAAATGCTGCTGGCAAATGCAGTTATTTCATAAATTTCAGTTTATAAACTGTAACATATCCAATTACATCTAATGGCCCAAACAGCTGATTTGGTTTATAGATTCACGTTAAAACCTGAAATTTGCTTTCTCTTGATTGCTCCCTAAACTGAAATAATGTAAAATACAGAGATGAAACGTTCTTGATGTGCCGGGATGTCAAAAAACCTTTTAACTATACCATGTGCCTAATTTAGTTGCATTAATGTATGAAATAACAAATACAGAGACATGTTGTTACTTATTAAATTAATTCTGTGAAAGCTGTTTGGTTTAGTTCAGTTACATGGCACCTAGAGTTCTGTCTTCGTTTGCTAGTAGGATAATTTCTGGAAGGACCTCAGAAAGGAAACAAGTCTGGACGTTGTACAGCCTGGTGAAGCATGTGGTGATTTGATATTGTCCTGATCCCAGTTTGCCTTGAACATGCTCTGCACGTTAAAACATCCCTGGAGAAGGAAAGCACGGCTGGCTATCCCAGCGTGAATACTCTGCAAATATTGTTCTGGGACCTACACAGCCTGTGACTCAGAATGAGTATTTTCAGCTCTGGTTCTGACCGTACAATAGGAAATACAAAGGAAAGCAAGTCATTTACTGAGGCCTAATACACTATGACTTGATCATTGTGGCTCACACAGAGCTGCATGAGGAGTTGTGAAAAGTCCTTTCAATTCGGTTTTCATGTGCCAGATGGTTGGTTCTTGTTCTTGTTGTATTTTTTTTTAATCCTACCTGTTAAGATAGCAAAGAATGACGTACGTTATCTGGAGCTGCCGCCAAGTGTGTGCGGTTCAAATTATTTTCACAGACTGCCTGACAAAGTCTGCTTGCCTGCCTGCGTGCCTCAATCATTTTTCTCAACTAATTAGAAAAGTCTGCCAAGCATTGTTAGGCAAAGGCACTAATTATTCTCAAACAAATGTTTCAATTTTACACAAGTTGGGAAGTGTCTCTGTTTTAAATGACTACATGCCAACATGGCAGAGTAGTCAGACCGGTTTCGTTTATCAGTGTCTGGAAGTCCCAGAGGACCAAAGGGACAAAACTATTTAGAAGCAAACTACAGTTTGCACTCTTAACTGCTCTGTCCAGAAACAATGCTGTAATTCTTCTTTCTGTATATGTTACTTTTTAATGAGAAGTCACACGTCTCTCTTCCTATTGGAAATGTCATTTCTTGTGATACTCTTGACTCTGGTCCTCAGATTCTCTCCCTTTGGCACTGAACAAAAGGAGGTTTTGTTATTAGTCACGCAAGACTGGCCCAGCTAATCCTTTCTCAGATTTTGTAGCCTGCTCATCACCTCCCTATCTGAGCATTAAGGAAGTTGGTCTGTGATAGCAACAACATTGCTGCGGCTTTCCTTGTAGAATGTCCAGATGAATTTGGCAATCGGAAGAAACTTGAAGGATTTAAAGGAAGTGTACACCTTGTTTTCCGAGCAGTCATTCTGTAATTGGATGTGAAGCCCACACATCACTACCGAGAGCTTTTAGAATGGTGTTATCTTGCCTCTGGTTCTGAAATGTTTAGGTCATAGTGATTTATTTGTTTGCAGATTGGTAGTTCGATGTGTCTGCCTCTGATCAGCTACCTCTTTGCTGATACGTCATGCTTCTGTCATCTGTCTTTTACCCCTGCTTGCCCTCATCCCGTAAGTTGCTCTCTGAGAAGCAGATAGGTTGCCATGATTTGGGGTCTCTTGGGCTTCTATTGGATCTACCCATGTATAACCAACAAACCCAAGAGATTCCAAGAACTACCTTCCTCTCTTCAAAGTAGGGAGCTGCAAGTTGTCAGATAAAAAAATGTTTTTACTGTATTTCAAAGATGACAAGAGGAATTCACCTTATTTCACAGGGATGATTGGAGTCTTTTATTATGAGCCAACTCTAAAGTTCATTTTGTAGCTATGTGCTAGTTCAAAGTTGTTGATTTTTTTATTGTTGGTAAAGGATTTATTAAGGGTGAGGGGGAAATTAAAGAATTAAATCACAGAATGGCAGCAGAACTTGGAACATTTCATTACTTGAGTACTTTCCAGCAGCCACCTGTGCCAAGGAAGAAAATGTGCCTAAATATTACTGTATTTATATCTTCTTGAACAGTTACTCATAGTAGGATAAATGGGCAGACATAATAAGTGTATTTGAGTAATGGTTTATATGTGTTTGCTTTTTAACCTCGCCCCTTCCTTCTTTCAGGGGAAAATATGGAATGTGGTGCCTGGGTACTTCGTATCATTAATTGCTCATTGCCCCTTTCTGCACTTGCTGACTTAATTGCAATCTGTCTGCATAGTGTGTGCTTTTCTCCATAAATTTTGAGAAATTATTTGTACAGAAGAGATGTACTAGATGGAAAAACTGACTCGGACTGGAAAGGGTTGCCCCTGGACAGTGCTGGCAGCTTCTGGAAATGCAGGGTATGTGCAGATAGATCATCTCAAGTGAAGACATTGCAAATAAAACATTCATGGTTTTCAAGTATGATGTGAGACAACAGAAGATAAATGTGTTGTAAAGGTGTTTCTCAAAGTTTAATCCATAGTCATCTCCCACTCAGCAAAGAATTGTGTTACAGTCTTTGGAAGACTTGTTTTCTCTTTTTTCCTTTCCAGTTATGTGCACCCAGTGCATTATTTGCTAGATTATTACTCCTGCTGATTTCAAGATGCTGACTGTCCTTGGTGAGTACATAAATCTCTGTAAACACCAATTACCTAATTTTCACCAAGAATTACATATTAGCTTGTTGGTAGGTCTTCTTTGCTTTTATGGCATCTGAATCTCTCTGCAGATTCTGCCCTCTTCTTAGGACTGGAGCCAAGAAAGAGGATCTGGATTTGTTCAAGTTGCTAGTCTTGGAGCACAGATGCTAAGGACCCAGTGGCAGTGAAAATACCAGGACACCTAGTAACACAAGTCATTGGCAAGTAGTCCAGTATCTCCTAGTGATGAAATAACTCTGTTTCATGAAAGGATCATTCTATAGGCATAAAAACTTCCCATGTTGTCCTCCCTCCATTTTGATGTTGTTTTGCACGTGAAAACACTGCAATGTCAGTGTAGCAGGGGATCCCATCCCATGCATTGGTTTCATTGTGTTTATTCTTCAAATGTTTTGTGTATCCTCTGCTTAGGATTTAGGAAGCAATAAAGACACAAAGGATAGGTTGAATTTTAATGTAGTACTTGTCTCATGATGAATAATTTTTCACAAGTTAACAAGCTGAAAATGCCCTGAAATCAACTCTGGTTCTAAAACAAGTATTAGGTGGAGCTCTTTATAGTTCCTCATAAGCAAAAGGTATTTTCCTTTCTACATTGAAACTCTGTAGTGTTATAAACAATCAGTTTTCTTTACTGAAAACCGGTACTGTCCATCCCAGAATACTTCCTATATTGTATATATGCATGTTTGAGTTTGCAGAAGTACAATAGAAATCTAGGGGGAGTAGCGTTCTGTTGTGGCTACATGTGTGTTTTATGATATAAAACCTATTACGTTTCTTTCTCATGATTATTACTACTCGATTCAGTAGAGAAATAATTGTGCTTTAGTTTTACATGTCTTCTTTTCAATTCCTCAGGGATTGTTTTCTGATGATTATTTTTCCATGTAGGGAGCTAAATTGTGCAGTTGAAATAATTCGGAGGAGGTTTCCAGGGCTGAGACTATTCTTCAAATTAATGTTGTTGAATCACTGTGGTTTTCCATAAACAAATTTAATCTGTGAACCGATGTGGCTAATAATTTATACTGGACTTTTTTCCTTGTCATCTTTAGGCAAAGTAAAGGATGTCCTGATAGAAAGTAAGGGGATGGGCATTTGATCTGTTTTATTCTGAGCAGGAAGTGTATTGGCACTGTTGAGAAACCAGTAAATTGTTCTTTCCATGGTGCTTGGTAGGGTGATGAAGTATCCTCTCCAGGGTCTCCCTGCTCTTCGGTTGTTTCTCAGTGCATCAGTAAAGTCTGTGTATTGCATGAAGTAATTTTCACGCAAGAGAGGAGCATCATCTTACATAAGTTAGCCATAAACTCACCATAAGGGGAATGGAGTGCAATGAATGTGAGCTTTAAGTTGTCAGGTACATGATTGCACATAATACTAATCTAATCACACTCCTGGTGAGGGAAAAGAGGGGAGAGACAGAGAAGATTTACTGTTCCAGAGAGAGACACTAGCATTGTATAAGCAACAAGGATAAATCCTTCTGTTCTTTGGTATCCTGGTGTTGCTGCTGTTGTGCTTGGCAGAAAGCATTCAGCCTAAAAGGCTATAAAGTTTACAGCTCCTCACACTGTGCCACTCTGTTGTGTAACCCAGTAGGGCACAGCTATGAAAAGCGATTTCTTGAAAATTTTGTCAGTCTATTTTGTCTTTTCACGATTGATCAAACGGCACACATAAGCTGTGCGCTTTGAGGGAACACTTCTGTCTGACAAAATTCTAGTGTGGAAACTTAATTTGCTGCTTGCGTATAGGTGCTTCATTCTGCTGGGTCT
This sequence comes from Upupa epops, assembly GCA_013397515.1. Lineage (NCBI taxonomy): Eukaryota > Metazoa > Chordata > Aves > Bucerotiformes > Upupidae > Upupa > Upupa epops. Next base: position 800,579 of record VZRI01003996.1, on the reverse strand, counting down.
GCAAGGGTCCTTCCTTTTCCTGTAGTAAGGATGTCTCAGTGCTCCAACCTACAAAAAAAGTCAGTGTGATGCACAGGATTCCAGCTGAAAACGGATTTGTTTGCAAAATATAGTTGAGCGGTGTCGTTTGTAAATTATGGAGTTAATTGTCAAAGTTGACACTGACATTAGATGTTCTGTATTTGCCGCTCTTTCTTTAGTGGCTAAAGCAGACATTTATAGATAGAAATAATGATCTGAATTTCCCTTGTGGGTTTGGCAGGTAGGTTTGAAAGTTGTTCCATTTTGGTGTAATTTTCTTTTGTCCAGAACATGTGCAGGGGGTGGTGGAGAGGTCAATTGCTCTATGTTTATAGGCGCTAACAAGCTTTCTGAGATGTATTTTTAATTCAGCTTGTTTAAAAATTGCATGGCAGTGTTTTTTAAAATACACTGTCGCCAGAGATTTCCATGTTAACTTGTATGTGTTTACCATCGCTTCTGCAAAAGACTTCGGCCTTATAGAATCATAGAATCATTGGGGATAGATAGGGACCTCGAAAGATCATCTAGTCCAATCCCCCTGCCACAGCAGGACCACCTAGACCAAGTCACACAGGAACACATCCAGGTGGGTCTGGAACATCTCTGGAGGAGACTCCACACCCCGCAGAGCAGCCTGTTCCAATGGTCAGTTAATGGTCAGTTGTGTAGTCACTACCCAGTTAAACTTGAGCTTTAAAATTGTATCACCACCATATCTTACAAAGTTATGCTTTTTATGGGCTGTATAAGTTATCAGAGCTAGCTTATGCTTCTACTAGTTCATCCAAGTAACTACTTTTTGGATTTATTATTTTTAATATGAATTTGATATTTAATGATAGGCTTTTGTTTTGTGCTTTGCTACCTAAAAAGAGTAGTTTTTCAGGTAGTTGAAAAAGAGCTGCTTTCAAGGTAGGGAAAATGTTTGCAAAAGGTTGGTTATTTCTAAATAAGATTAAATTTAAAATTACTTGGCTTTAAAAATTACAAAATAAATTCATTTAAATTTGACATGAACAGCAAAATTGTTAAGGCTGTGAAGAGTTCCTGTGCTTTGGGTTCACATGGACTCTAACTAGCAAGGCTCTATTTGCTGAGCACATCCTTAGTGAGGGTGAGCAAAGGAGCAGAACCAGAGCCTCCCCTCGGTCTGGCTGCTCACTGGGGGTTACCAGAGCCTTCTGTTGGACAGAGTGGAAACTTTTTTAAGCATAATATTAATAAGGCAAATAGCTGCAGTAGCTTGTTACCAGCCAGATTTTCTCTTAGCTATAATGCATTGATACTGAAATGGTATAGAATTCTGTGTCAGAGAGCCAAAGCACGTGCAGAGCAGCCTTACTTGTCCAAAGGTGCTCGCTTAGTCAGCACGGCAATCTTAAGGTGACTGTGGGCCAAGCATTGCAGCTTCAATATCTGTCATGCAAATGCAGCCTGATCTAGGGTGGGGTGTTCCTGCCCATGGAAGCGAGTTTGGAACTGGATGATCTTGTGGTCCCTTCCAATCCTGACTGATTAATCTATAGCTTCTCCCCAGTGAGGAAGATGGGGCGCTGCAGGGGGCTGCCTGGGGGTTTGTGGAGTCTCCTTATCTGGAGACGTTTGAAACACACCTGGACCTGGTTCGTGTGTCCTGCTGTGGCAGGGGGATTGGACTGGATGATCTTTCAAGGTCTCTTCTGATCCCTGATGATTCTATGATTCTAAGTTGGGATGTGAGGCAATCAGTGTTTCAGTAGATATAAATATCCATAGCAGCCTGCAGCTTTAGCCTCAAGTCTCTGCTTGTACCTTTCCTTTCTGAGGCAGAACCTCTTCATCCAGAATTAGAGGTATCACTGTACTGCAAACAGATCTAAACCAAAAAACTCAGATTAAGAACGGTGCCAGTAGTAGTAAATGATTACACTGCAGGAATCATCGCCAGTTAGAAACTGGAATTTCTGAAAGGGGGGCTAGAGGCTTAATCTTAAACAGTTCTGGAAAAACTGCAGCCCTGATCTCCACGGGGAGGGAGGAGGGGGAAACACTGATTCAGAAAACATGTGCAGTGCTCTGCTGTATAAATCTGGATTTCAAAAATAAACTTTTTTAGCATGCTTGAAAGTTGTTGCTGACTACTGCCAACGAGAAAATGTAATAAAGAGTTTAACTTTGTGCAGCCCAAGCCAGCTCTGCAAACACATGCTTTCCCGCTGAGATCAGAATGAATATCTGGTGCAGCGTGCAAGAGCCAGACTGTATGAGCAGGCCTGTCTACATGCATCCCTCATCTGACTTCAGTTATTATGATGGGCACAAGTCCATGGCTGTAATCATTGCAAAGAGTGCGCGTCCAGAGCTCTGCTCCAAACTCCATCCTGCTGCTTACAGTCTCAATTATTTTAGTAAGGTCCTTTCATCTCGCAAGCTTAGTTTGTTTGGTAAATGGGGGTACATTTACCTTCCCAATTATAAATCTTTATATAGATGATTTCTTGTGCTCTCCTTCCTAGTGTAGGAATTTATACGTACTGGAATTTAGATGTAGCCTGTTCAAAGAGTCTCTTAACAAAAAGAGGATAAATGAGCAGATTGTGTAAAACAACAATTTTCATCAGTTATTTTTTTAAGAAATCTTTTCAAATCTAAGCTGAGATGGCTGAGTCCATATAGGTGGGGAAGATGGGGAAAGGAGTTGCAAAGGTTATTTCTGCTTTTGGTCAAAAATCCAGCTTTTGTCTAGTGATGTGTGGTTTGAGAAGGGGGCGGTTTGTGAGAGCAGCAAATCGGAGGACATGTCAGAGTTTGTGTTTTCAGCCCAGACTTCAATGTTCCTCTCAGAAGGGGTTCAGCATACAGAGGAATGAGGTTGCTGGGCTTGTTTTGGGAGGATCGAGACTTACATAATACTGAACAGAGACTTGTTAAGTCATGTCCAAATCTATTTAACCAGTTACACTGTGACTGGGGGAAGCCCATAAATACATGAAGGAACTGTTTACACCACAGCCACGTGAGCAGTCATTTTATAAAATACCATATCTGGCTCTATTCCTTCAAATAAACAACTTCTACTAAACTGTCAAACAGGAACAATGTGTTTGGTTTGCAAAAGTTAAGCAGATTAAATTTTGTCAACCTGTCAAGAAAAGTTGAGGAACAAGAAAAGCATCTTCCCAGTAGCTGGGTGCAATGTGACCAGGAAATAGCAAGGAAAAAGGCACCTCTTTTGGCTTTGAGAGACTGGGTGAAAAGGAGTATCTTAAGATAGAGAGGCTATCAGTCATGACATAGGAAGAAATTTTCATAAAATAACATGCTTTGCAATTTAGGCTACCTCTGCTAAGTTTTGAATTGTCTAAACTGCAATGAAACAGATAGTGCTTCTATTATTTTTTATTTACTGAAAAGAGGGGGGGGAAATTGTAGGGGGTGGGAATCAACCTTCACAAAAAGGGTAAGTTTTTCCCGTTTTGCTTTGTGGTCCCAGTGCCTTCTTGCTCATCAGGAAGGCAAGAGTCCAAGAGGTGAGATCATATACAGATTCTACTTGGGAAAAATATGTGCTGACAATTATTGTGTGAAATGATGGCTTTTCTACTGTTAAAAGAAGAGCCACTGCAGCCAATACTTTTGTCTAGACATAATCTTGGCTTTTCTACTGTTACTTATAGGGGTTCTACATCTTCTCAATATCCACAAAAAGGTTTTTCTCACTGCTTGTGTGCCTGAGTACATGGCACAGAGCTACCTATCCAACATATTGAGGCACTCTTGGCTTCATTGTAGAAATCACAGACTTAATTGCCTCATGAAAGGTCTGCAACAAAATACTGCCTATCCTATTCAGAGGCATATTGTAGTTGGCCTTTATTGTAAGTCTGTAGCGTTTTGTTTCTCTCCATTTGGAGTCTATGTTCACCACTCTGACTAATGCAGAAAAAATTTGGAGTCACCCTTTTGTGTCTCTCTCTTATGATCGCTTTTGTTATTATCCAACAAATGCCACTGTGGTGGTGGGTGAGTTAGCAGCAAATACTGTCTTCAAATGAGTGAAAAACTTAGCTGCTTTCATGTCTGATGACATGGCAACATTAATAAATATATAATAGGTTATATTAATTAATATATAATAGGTCACCAGAACCACCATTTGTTCGCACAGCAATCAGGGCAGTTGAAGGAGCACTGAAGGAAGTGTCTTCATAAGATCAGTGTAGTGGATAAACTTGCATTGCTATTCTTCACTTTATGCATAACTGAAGAGTTCTTTTCTATACATGCTTTGAGTAAAAATTTCCTTAGGCAAAATGCAATAGTACAATAAAAAACCTAAATCTATTTGGGATTTAAGGGTGCTTTTTTCTCAATTCAGTTTTGGGATGTATAATAGTTACCTTTGAGTAAATCAAGTGTATCACAGGGTAATGACAAGAAGACCTACAATTTAAAGTAGTATTAAAGGGTAGTCATAGAGCAGCAAGGGAGAAAAATTGTCCATCTTTACTCAAAATACATGAAAAGCAAACGTTCTCATATAGCATTTGTCTGGCAGAAGTTTGGATCAATGCAATTTGAACTAATATGTTTGATTTTAAGTTCTGTTGAATGCTATTGTGTTTCAAAATGTTGCAGTGCTAAGCAACCTGACCCCTACTTTGACCAGTATAGGCTTCTTGTTTTTTCATCCTTCAGCTGTCATCTCTTGTTTACAGGGAAGGCAAAAACAGTTTGAATTGATTTTTCTATGGACCCTTATCCTTATATTGTAGATCCATAGATAAATCTCTGCAAGCAAACGCATTCTCTATCATGGAGTTTCAGATATGTGAGTGAAAGAGTAGAAACTGAGTACTTTTGCTTTTGGGAGACTTCATCTGAAGTCTTACATGTACATTGGTGTTTGTGGTTTCAATCCCTTTGGCTTATTTTGGTTTACAGTCATGATGAAAAAATGGAACAGAAATAAAAATGAAACAATACCTAACCAGAGCCAATTGGTCTCTGCACCATTTGTGTGCGAGAGAGAGTCTTGAGGTTTGGTTTTATAGTGTCAATTTGAAGCATGAGGCTTGTTCAAGGAAATGGTTGCCAATGGGTTCTGCTTACAACTAGACAATAGCATTAAAGTAACAGTAGAAGACTGAGAAAAGGGATGAAGTTCCAATGTAAGGACTGTGTGCCATCGAGCAAAAGAAGAGGAGAGAGACTGCAGATACCATGGCTTTGTTGCTTATTCCTGATACTCCAACTGTGTGTTGCAGAAAAAGGAGTACTTGCCGTGAAGAAGTATTTTGGATAGTACTAGACCATTTTAAAATGTCTATTTTGTAAAATTTTATAGGAGAGAGCAGGAAACCTAACAGCTGAAGCTTCAGAGGATTGCCCTAGTTGGAAATTATTCTCAACAGAAACCCAAAACCTGGGAACTTGCTTGTTGTAGCCCACTAGTTTTTGTGTGGCTTGACTAGAGCTCTGCAAAATCTACCTAGGTAGAAGTGGCTTTAATACTTCAGCTATTGCATACATGGTTTAGTGGTCTTGAGGTGGAGAGTGGGGGGAGTCTGGCTTGGATTCCTAATTGCTGTTCTGTTCTAAAATACCCCTAGTTGTTTTGTCCTAGAAATGCAAAATCCCAGTCATTTCACTTAACCAAAATGTTAAATTTGGATCATGTGTGTCCTAGATCCTCAATGCAGTCAATCAGATATAAGTACCTCCAAAGGGTAAATTGACCCCTGCATCAGGTGAACCTGTCGCATGCTCTGTCCATATGGTCATGCATGTGACTAGGCTCATTACTTGCATGCCTAATTTATGTAGTTATATTTAGGACTGCACCTATGCAAGTATGTCTTGGCTTCATTAGGCAAAATGTCTTGTGGTATTTTGATGTATAAAAACTTGTCTTAAAAGGAAACTTACACAGGATCTCTCTGAAGCTGAAAATATGGATTAGTTGTTAAGCTATGGCAAGGAGGGGCAGGATAAAGGAAAGCAGCAAAAGATGCTATGTGGCGTGTAAGTTTTGGAAGAGCACAAAGCTTTCATACGGGAAGAGATACCATAAATTCTGCAATTTTGCAGAGATGTAGGGTTAAGGAACTTGCTGTCTAATATTTGAGGTTAGAAGAATTTGGGCAGAATGAAAACGATGTGAAGATGTGCTGCTGACAGAGCAGAGGTGAAGGAATGATCGAAAGTAGAGAGCAGTACTGAGGGCAAGACACAAAGAAGAACGAGACAGAGATACTGTGACAGTTGAATAGAGGAAGTTGGGGCGTTGTATAAAATGTATTAAGGGTTGTAAATGATGTTCTTAATGTATTCCACATTTACAATAAAATATATGGTGCAGCCTTGGTGCAATTCCAGCTGTGGCATCTCAAGAATATGATGGGACTTGTGGAGGCATAAAAGAAAGCAAAATGATCAAAGGAATGTGATGGCTTCTGTGCAAGGGAGTGCTCTGTAACCTTTGCTTCTCTGGTTTTGAGACAATGTGACTGATAAGGGGAAGCTGGAGCTACGTAAAGTCAGGAGTGACATCAATTTAAAAGATACTGATTATTTATTATTTCCCACTTGACAAAAAAAACAAGTGAAATGATCAGGCAACACATAATTAAATCATGGAAGCCATTGTACAGGATGTTGGAGAAGCCAACATTGAAATGTTTTCTTAAAGGGATTAGATTAAACCCTTAGAAAAATGGTCAAATAGAACCATTAAAGTTGCTTACACAGGGCCAGCCTCCAGCTCAGGAAGCTGCTGCAGGCCATACCCAGTACTCACTCTGTGTTCGAACCCTTCAAGTGTCCATTTTGGCTGTTATCAGTGACGGGATACCAGGCTAAGTGAATCTTTGATGCAATCCACCAGGTGGCTTGCTTCTGACTAAATCATGCAATAAAGCTCTGCACTAGGGCTAGACCAGAAGCAATCTAGCTCTGAGAATTCTAACATCTACATATGATGGTGATATTTAAACACATGCACAAACACCAAGCGATTGAGCTAAATCTGGTGCTACAAATATGACTTTTGTTCCCAGTGTGCTCTGCTGCATTGTGGTCTACTTTATGTGGCTACTGGTCCATATTATGTGTATTTTGATGTGGTCTATGCAAATCATCTTACAGGATTTTACCGTTTAATAAGAATTGGGCAATTACCTTTAATTATCTAAAAGGTATCATTTTAGTAGTAGTATATGCCTATGGAAAATTATTAATTAACATGTAGACCGACCCTGATGTACAGGTCTCATAGACAGCTATTCTGCAAGCAACTAAGTGATATATACTGGAACTGCTCCTGTTATTGTGGAGTTACTAGTCATATCACTCAAAGTAGTTTCTGCTCTGGTCCCCGTTGTAATGCCTTCTTTGGACTAGCAATATGTGTAGTTCCCCTGATGAAGTACTGCTGAGAGAGCCAGAACTTAATGGTAAGCACAGTGGGAAGCTGTATGTGTTCTGTAGCTTTTCAAGGGTTTAGCACAAGATTTTCATACCCGTGTGACGGTCATTAGCGGGCCAAGAAGCTTTTGTTTAACATTCAACATGCAAACTGATCTTTAGCTTAAAGTTAAAGTGGTATTTCCTCTGAATGTTATTCACTGAAAAATACCTGCCCTTCCATATGTGTGTTTGGTATATAAGGCTAGCAGTCCTACTGCTGCAAAGCAAGTGAGTCCTGGCAATGCCCTTTACAATTTGTATTTCGTGTGCAAATGATTTTGGAGGAATTGATGGTACAAGTGTATTTACTACATTAGCAACATCTAATGGGCTGTTTACAGACAACTGAAAGAAAGGGATTTTATATTTGTGTTGCAGGGAATAAGGATTTCCATATCTTAAAAACACAGTACTACTTTATTTTCTTTTGAAATGATAATTAGCTATCCTGACTTCTGTTCCAGCAGAATTATTGAGGAAAATGAGGTCATAGTCTACCATTATTTGTCATGAACTGAAACTCCCCCAGCACACAGATTTCTAGTGTTTGGCACCAATGGAATCTCTAGGTGTGGTGCTATTTGCAGAATCAGACAATCCCAGCATCTAAGGCCATGGAAACCCAAGATTTTGCAGCACTTGGAAAGGTAGCCTGGCAGGAAACTAGGCAGCTCTTCCATTGCATCTGCTTGTGTTCAGCAGAGATTTCTTGAAATAGATGTTTCCATGACATAATCTTAGCTCAACAAATTGGAACTTCCCAACAGAAACATGCTCTGCTAGAATTCCCTAACTAGCTTTAATTCAGACATTAAAGAGTGTGAATATATTTCTTAGTTCTGAGATCGTTACCATTTCATTCCCTTCTCCCTTTCCCTCCATTTCCTTTTCTTTTTAACTTATTTCTTCTGAAAATACATGCTGTGAACTGGTGCTACAGGAAGGTACTGGTTCTTATGTCTGTTGTGTGCTTTGTATTTGTGTTACAGAAGAAATTACTGTGACTGAAGGCATTCAGTTTTTGAAAGGTAACTCAAACAATTGCTGAGACTTGCTGCCCTTAGTGCATAGTTAAATAAGTGACTACGAGAGCTGCCTCTACTTGTATTTCTTGCTCTTAGATTGCTAATATGGGACAGCCACTTGTACAAGCCCACTGTGCAGGACAACAATTGTACTTAAGGATATTTTGCTGCATTTGTTAGCTTTGTTTTTGGAGTGTGTGCTGCTCTCCCCCACCCCAGAGTGGAAGATCTTGCCTAGATATTTAATACCCGCATTCCATGTTTGAAACCCTTGGAAAGCTGCCAAACCAAAGCAAACACTTCTTGTACAATCTTTTCTGAGCATGTAGGGAAACCTCACTGATTCGTTAAAGCTGCAAAGCATCAGAGAAATTGGGGACATTCGTAATGTTTGTGCAGTGCCACCAATACAGTGAGATGTGACAAACTGAGATGAAGAAAGAGATCGGTGCTGTAAAGACACAGAACAACTACTGCCCAGTGAACAGGGTTACAGCTCAGATGCTATTTGCAATGCACAGAGAATATGAGGTTTGATCAAATGCCAAATTAATTTGCTGTGAGTTATCTTGTTTAAATTGACATCATCTGAGACCTTTTAGTGTGTTATCAAAAGGGTAATATCAGCCCTGTCTTACAGATGGGAAAGCTAAAGAATAAAAAGATTGTTACTTTCTTATGGTGTAAAAACAGGACACTGACAGAGCTAAGAAAAGAAGTGAAGCTTCTGGATTCCCATTTTTTCCTCTGTTGGCCCACGTTCTCTCAATTGCAGGGGTGAAAATAGAAAGAAAGCCATGTCTGGGGTGCTCTTTGACCTCACTGCATACTATTTCCCTAAGAAAACTACCTCAAGGATTGCAACAAGAGTATGCTTTTAAAAAGCATTTTGATGAAATCCTGAAACTAGCAGCAGCAAGCTACCCTTTCTCACTTTCCAGCTTGATAACAAGCCTCACCAGTTGACAGTTTATTTTCTTTCCAACAATCGAGTCTTGACTGAAAGAGCACTTGATTCTTGAGTAGGCAATAACAAGCGTAGGCATGGAGTTGTTACCACTTGTGCTTTTATTTCGACAGAGAAGTAGAAAACCAGATTTGCTGAAAATGAATTGAAATGTTTTCCTTAGCCTTCCTCTCCATGTACATCTATTTTCTGTTCAGGTTTCTTAAATGGCATTCACAGAACTTGACAAAGATTCCACTTAGTTTTTATGTCTCTTTCTTTTGGCTTTTCCCTTAAAGCTTATATAACAAAGTAGAAGACATCTATCTTTCCATCTTTTATAATGAGGTAAAAGTCTTGACTTTCTGTCCAGCTGTGGAGAGAGTGAACAGAGGAGAAGAATCTGGAATAAAAATGTTAGATCTAACAGTGAAGTTCACATAACCTTACCTACCATATGTGGTGAACTTGAGGGAGGTCAGTGAGCATCACATAAACCCATGCCCTTGGAAAACCTTGTTAAACCAGGAAATGCAGTGCCTTGCTTATGTTTGTATTATCTAGATAGCAGAAAGCACATGAATTATAGACTGCACCAAGATATCAGATTTGAAGGTAAAGTAAGATTTCTGTGCAGCATTTGTCTATTCCTATTTCATGCAGTCTTTGCTCATGCACATAGCTGAACTGGAAATGGGACTAAGAAGCACATATGCTTGCAAGTTTGAAGTTCTTGACAAAAGAAATTGTCATTGTTTGTACAGAGCCTGGGGCATTGAAGTATCAGCCTTGATTTGGATCCTGAAAGGTTTTTGTAGGAGGTATTGTGTGCAAAAAAGAATAGGATCAAGGAACTACTACTAGATGTTCTCAGGGAGTGTCGTGCCCAGAGACACGTCTGGTATATTCCCATTCACTGGAGTAAGATACTGTTCTTGGCAGCTTCTTCACAAAGCTGCCTTTCTTAAAACTACCTGTCGTGTTTTATAGGTTAGTCAGTTTCAACACATTTTAAGAAAACTTCATTCAGGATTAATTTACATCATGATGGCTCCATTAACTTCTTAAGAAGTTCATTTGCAACAGATGATGCTACTGTTCTAGATCCCAGGATTTCCATATGGTTTGAACAGAGAAAGAACTTTAAATCTCATCCTTCATTAGAATAAAGCTCTTTGCTACTTTTTCATCCTGTATAACTGGTGTTAATATCAGAAAGTGCTCTGCCACCCCCAGAAATTCTTTGAATTCTGCTTCTAAAACTCTTCTTTGAATTGTATTTTCTAGCATCTCTTCGATTTTGTGTGAAAAATCAGTCTCCTTCAGCATTATGTAGACATGGACTGGGAAATCTCTTTATCAGTGAAGCAAATATAATTTTTTTCCTAGAGTCCATTTTAGTCTCCCATACTGCTGGTTCCCAGTGTGAAAGAATCCATTTAACTGCCTGCTTTTTGGATGGCTTTTAATGTAGTTTTTAGATTTGTACAAGGAGTATTTTGCCAATGAGCCTCTTCGTCTTCACCACTAGAATGATTTTTAATGGACATCCAGTAGTTTCATACTAAGTACTTTCTTTCAGCTTTATTCTCCCATGGGGCAAATGCACTGAATGGCTGGAAATGTCAGCAGCTGCATTAGCCAAAGAGTTGCCACCTCCGAGATAAATCTTGCCCTTTTTTCATTTCTGTGTTTCTTACTGTTTTCCTCAAAGTAAGAGAGCCAAAGAAGCTTCCTGTCTGGCATAATAGTTTAGGAACTAAAGTAGCAGCTATATACATGGGCATTTTTCTATTGATTTCGGGGTGAAATCCATTGAAACTGGCAGAAACTTTGGCTGCATTTCCATAGAGGCAACAAAATAAAACAGAAATACGAAGCTGAGAAAAAGGAAGGAATGTGTGCAGCTGCATGGAGTGCACTCCAGCTCAGCCACTGGGAAGTGTAATGAGGACCCAGGCTGCCTGACAGGGACAGTACGTATGGTGTGGGCACTGCCACTCCTCTTGGCTATTCCTTGATATGCAAATGAGATTTCATGTGAATGTAAATTAGCCAGGATGCTTTTCTCCTGAGCATCTATCTGACTATGGGCCTAGTTGGAGACTGAAAATTAATTGGGTGAACCTTTGGTATTATTCAGCCAATATTATTCTTGCCCTCATAAGCCGATAAGTTTGGCAGTGCTGCTGCTGCTGACTTAGTCATGTATTTTGTCTGAAAATGCTTCAAGCCAAATCTTCTCCCGGGCATAAGCACTGCTGAGACTTCATTCATATGCATGTTGTGTTTATTAAAAATAACAGCTAGATGGTTGGATAAATACTTATGTAGTAAATCATCCCTGCCAGTATATTTGCTAGTTAGCGGACCTCTCAGGAAAAGTCCATGGCCTTAAACACGCTTGTGCTTTCCATGTGATGTGATCAGTGTATTCAGGATTATCTTTGTTAGATTCACTGTGTTACACAGAGGTAACTCATGTTGTTGTTTAGACTTATGTAACTCTGGAACTGTCCTTTGTCTGAGTTTCTCAAAGAAAGGAGAAGTTGTGCTTTAGAGAGATAGAAATATGTTAATTGTACGTGGCTGCCTGATTAGAACTGAGATCTTGTGCTCAAAGTTCTTGACGTCTAATGCCGGAGTCAGCATATCTCACAGCTGTGCAGTTATTTCCAGTGCCAAAATCAGGTTTTTAGGGAAGAGATTGTATATCCTGAGTCATCAGTATGGATTAATTCCTAGAAATGGTATGGAGTGTAATGGGTTATCAGACTTCATGGCTACTTTCAGAATGGGTGTTTTTACAGCTTCCTGGTAAAACTGAGTTCAAATTTTGTTTTTGAACAGCTAAAACCCAGTGACCACCTAATTACCCGACTGCACATGTCGTAATGACAATACTGGAAGACTTTGAAAAAAATGCTGTAACCGTTTTTGACTTTGTCAAAGGGTTCAGTCTCGCAAGATTTTTCCAGTAAGAAGGAGAATTTGATGTTGGAGACAAATGTCTTTCATGTAATCCTGTTTATTTAAAAACATGCGCCAAGTACCTTTTCCTGGAGCACAGGAGGATCAAACAACAGGAGATTGTTTTCAGCTGGTACTCAGACTCAAAAGCTCTGTCTAGGATTTTCGAAGTGCCACATCCCACATTTGCCCAGCCTGCATCTGGATTGTCTTTCAAAAATTCTGCCTGTCTGTGGCTTTTCTGTTGTCCTTTTGGTCACACCCACACACCAGGCAAAGAAACTCTTGCATGATTTAAATTCCTGATTGTTGTTCTATATTTCTGTTTTGGCCTGTGACAAGCTGGATATTCAGAGCAAGGCTTTTTGTTACCTTTAAATACACACACACACATATACACACGAGGTAGACTCGGGAAAAATAATGATTACATCTACAGCAGTCTATTCTGTATTGTTATTCTTTTTATTTAACAGTAATAAAAGCTGTTTGACATTATGTGGGTAAGCCCTAAGAAAATAGATCCCTTGTGCAGAACAGCTCTAGAAAAGTGGGACACCGCATACACATGGGTTTTGTGAGCGCAAGGAAGATTGCAATGGGATTTTTTTGTTTAACATCTGTATTCGTCTTTGTCGGAGAGTGAGTGGGTGTTTCTTAGGTCTGAGAAAACACTCTACCATTGATCCCATCAGAGTGTGAAATAATAAACACAAAGGGGGAGGTAATGGCTTTAGATCAAGCTCCAGAGATAGTAATAGCCAGAGAAACGTCTCTGACAGAAGTCATTCCCTCTTCAGCCTTTCTCATGGGAGCAATAGTTGATTGCTGACTGGTACCAGTAAGTGTGTCTGGGCTTTGAGGAGAGAGTGGAGCTGAGGCTGAGTCCATTCCTTCCTGCATCAGGGAGTTTCCAGGGGATGGGTGTGTTACTCCCAGCAAGAGGTGGCTTGGCCACAGATTCACTATAAACCCACCCTGATTACAAGAATGGCAGTAAATTAATCAGATATAACCTGTGCATACCATGTAGGTCAGTAGGTCTTTTGTTGGCAGTATTATTAAATTGTATTCATGTGGTTTGTATTACATGTGGGTACATCTTGCCAGTCTGCTGCTCAGGGGGTTAGAGCAGTTCAGTGTGGGAGAGAAAGGTATGCACGCCATAAAGCAAAACTAGCGTTATCTGCCAGGGCATTGTAGAGGGCCAGGAATTGTGTATAAATTGTCTTGAATGCTCATTTCTGAGATTAATTTCTTAAACATTCTCTTCTCAGCCCTCAGGTTACAAAATAAATGAGCCGGAGTTTTAGAAAGGGAGATGATAATAGTAACACTGTCTAGAAATGGACTGGTTCAGGTTGTGCTTCATTATTTACAAATCCCAAGCATATTTTAATATAACTTGTCAAAGCAGCATAGTGCTCCTTTATCATGTTCTTTACACAGACCAACTTTCCTTCTTATCTAAATGTCCCCAGATCCTTTCATCCTTCTATGGGAAACTGTCAGCTGTGTATGTAAATCCAGAAAGCAGGATGAGTTTTCCAGTGGAATTGGTGACTCTAAAGACAGGATCCCGTCTTGCTTAGAGCAACCCTTGGGCAAACTAACAGGCCACTCATTTGCAGCACCAGAACGGACATTTCAAACTGCTTTTCCTTGGCACTCTTAAGCAAAAATAAACAAGCATGGCACAGAGGTTTTCTGCTTCCATACATACTTATGGATAACTAAATTCTGGGGTATCAGATTTGCAATAACCTAAAGCCATTAGGAACGGTTCATGAACACTCAGGCATGCATGCTTAATTCATGTTAACAGAATACATTTATGTGCGTGCTCATAAAATGGGAACAGGTTGCAACTTACTAGTGGAATAAATGGAATTGCTTCTTTATAGCGTGTGTTTTACGCTTCACTCTAATTTAAAGGTAGATCATTAAAATATAAAATTGACTGATAGTTGCTCTAAATATTCATAGAATGATGCTACTTTCCAGCTTGTGCATAATCTCCATTTCTCTTTAAAAAAATTGTACTGTTTCCAATTTTGAAATGTATATGATGAGGATTTCAAATCTATGTGCTTGTGGCTAATGAAATTCTAAATGAAGGCTTGAGGTAAAATGTAAAGTTTTACTGAAATTAAATTATTTTTAGTGGAAATTCAATGAAAGGATTGAATCCTCTTCAAAATTGATGTTGTTTTTAGTTAAATGCCTCCTACATTATTAGCCAGCTTTACCAACGTTAGGTTAAGGGAGTGTAGAGAGAAAAAATAACAAAGCAACTCCTAACCATACTTTTTGATCTGGGTGAAATTAGGGAGGAGCAGACCATCCATAACATGTCATTATCACTGTCTATAACTACCTAAAAGGTGGTTATAGTCAGGCGGCGGACAGTCTTTTCTCCCTGGACACTGGAGACAGGACAAGGAGTCACAGTCTTAAGCTCCATTGGGGGAGGTTTAGACTTGACATTAGGAAAAAGGTTTTTCAGTAAAAGAGTGATCCAATTTTGGAACGGGCTGCCCATGGAGGTGTTCAAGGCTAGTCTGGATGAAGTGCTGAGTGGCATGATCTAGATGTTAGATGTTGGAGTTACTTGGTTAGTTTTAGGTTGGAGTAGATGATCTTTAAGGTCTTTTTCAGCCTCATCATTACTGTGATACTGTGAATAGACTCAAAAGTTCCTTTGGTTAGGGGAAATACAATAGATGACTTAGTATTAATAAGAAATGTGCCAAGGCTTAAGTAATACTGTGTTTTAACAGTATTCAAAAAAAAAAATAATCTTTGCATAATTATTTTCTGTACTCAATCATAATTTTCTCCATGCTCAGGAGTTCAATAATAATAACAATAAACAGGCATGCAAGTCTAAATTGTATCACAGTCAGCACAGGAAAAGGTGTAACTGTAAATCTGAATTTTCACAAAGGCCTTTGTGTCTGAGAGTCTTGTATGTCCACAATTTAAAATCTGAGCAGTTTTAAACCTTTCTTTAGCACTTCTTTACAAATGAATAATAGCCATTCTATAATTAAATTTGATTATATAGATTCATGTAATTATGATTTTTGTATTTTCAAAAAAAGTTGATTATTCTTCATATCAGCTATTACTTTATTTTTTGTGATTAAAAACAGCATGGGGAACTGCAGTTTCAAAGCCACAGCTTTTACACAGAGTTAACTAAAGTTATTAACTAAAGCAATTGAAGTGACTTCTATTGATTCTATGATGTAGGTTTTTATTGCTTTGTCTCAAAATGAAACAATTATAAACCTTAAATCTGTAAACACCGATACGGGATGTAATACTTTCTGTTGCTCTAATCATCAAGTAATCATGTTTACAGGATTTAATGCATGACGTTTCTTATATCTCCACCTCTTTTAGGTGAGTTGAATTACCAATGGAAAACAAACAGGCAAGGCAATTCTGTGGACTTTTGAGGACTTTCCATCCTGCAGTTGGATGGAACCTTCCCTTTTCTTTACGTCAAATACATCTTCAGGGTTTTAATATTTCCTGTTCTCCTTAGAGTGAAAATGTTAACAATTTCTCCATTACTCAGTCCAGCTTTATCAACTCTGACAACCTAAGCTCCATCCTGCATATCTTTTCTGTCTCAAAATGCTCTGTGGTGTCCAGCTGTGCTGTGGGTGTTCCAAGAGGGGGTGTGGGGGTTGTCTGGTTTTGGTTGTCTTTTATTTTTGTCTCACAGAAATCTGTTAGTTTACATAAGCTCAAGCCCAGATGCTACCCTGGGGAAGGTGGACAGAAGACCGCAACATTTACACAAGGTTGAACTTTACAGGTTGGCTCTGGCATAGAGAGTAATTACTAATCTTTGTAATAATCACCCTAGTTGTTGTTAGATTGGTTAATAACAGCCTGAGATTATATGGCCTTGAGTCTAATGTGTAGGTCAGACTACCCACAATGGCTTGAAGTTTAATTCATGCACATTAATCCTTTTGATGTATGTCATGAATGTATAGCCTATAGCTGTCAAATTACATACGTGCTGTGAATCTAGTCTGTTTAAGTTCAGGACTTAGCATCATGTATTCCAATTCAATTTATTTTTCTATCTCCTCATTCATACAGTGGGTCTGAAAATGCTCAACAGTGAGAGACAGAATAATGAGATAATGCTTTACAGAACTGTGTGAAGTGACTTGCATATAGAGAGTGAGCAAGGCAGAGGTTTGACTTGAGAGAGAGAAGACAGCTGTAAATAAAAAACAGTAGTAGACAGAGCAATTCTGATAGCGCCTTGAAAAGTCCATGGAAAAGGTTTGCGGTAATGTCAACTTCTAGTAAGAGTCAAGAGTGGAAGAATAAAGCTTCCTATATATGGTGATGAAACTTTGTGCTAAGTACTTTTTTGTATTACAGGAATGTGTATTATGGGGATTGAAGAGCCTGCTTCTAAATTTGCTACTTATGGGAGAAACAATATGAAGATGGAAAGATAAAAATCTTATGATAGCGTCTGCCTGATGACAGGGGCTTTGAGGGGAGAGCCTGAAGAACAGAAAAAAAACATCAAGAAAGGTTGATTGAAGGGTCATTATAGATAAAATTAATCCTGGCCTGAGCAAAAGTCATAGAGACAATGTGGAAATAGTGCTAAGCCTTCTGTCAGGGAAAAGGCACTGATAAAAACATAGGAATCTGGTGAGGTGGCAGATAGCTTGCACTGAGTGTTTACTCACAGATTGTTTCACATATCTTTTATCCAGAATGTGGGGCTTTTCCCATTTTTCCCAACCTACAGTATCCAGCACTAGAAAAGGAGTTTCTCATCATGGGATTTGATATGTTTTGTTTTGTAAAATTGTGGTATTTCCTGGTAAGATCTGAGTCTGGTGAAGTTCAGTGAAGCAGTAAAACAGACTCTTACTTGAATAGAGTAGCAGCAGGCTCAGGGAGAATATTCTACCTTTGAATTATCCTATAGCAAAAGACAATACAGCATAGCTTCAATTTCCCCGTATTCCTGAACTACCTTAGTTACATGTACACAATGTACGATGTAGATCAGATTCGAGTTGAAAACTAGAAATACATTTACAGTAATTGCATGGAATTGATGGCCCAGGCTGAAACATGCATTTAACTTTAGGGAAAAAATGTACTTGAAAGCACAGAGCCTTAAGCAGTAAAGAATGGACAAGATTTAAAGCTCATAAGTAGAAAAAAGCTTCAGATACAGAGTTTGCTCTTTGAGGACCACATCAAAGGCTGGTTCTTGGAAAGGTTTGGGAAGGACAGACTAAATCACTGCTGCCATGAAAATGGCTTAGGAGAAGACCAGTATCAAAATACAATGATTTTTGAAAGTAATTAAAAAAGTGGAGGTTAAGGGAAAGGATTGGGGAAGAGAATCACCTCCATTCAATGTTCAGAGGAATAGTCACTGAGAAATTAAAAGGTGATTATCTAGCCAAGAAGTGCATGTTGTGAGGAGAAAGAACAAGTAGATAAGGGAGAGAAACTGAGGATGAAGAAAATGGGATAAACAGGATGGTGTAATGGAAAGAAGTGTGCAATAGCAGATGGGGTATAAAAGAAATATGTTCAAAATTACTTCAGTTGTATCTCCACACTTTTTGGTCATAGCTGAGCTCTTTCTAGTAACAAAAACTACATTCTTCCCTCTTCAATCAACACTGTTTTTAGAAGTAGACCAAGACTCCTGACAAGCTGCAAGCCATCTACTGAGAGTAATCCTACTAGTTCAATACTTAAAACTCAGGAAGGATAATATCCTTTGTTTTCCAAAGTCAATGGCCAATGTTAGGATTCTGCCCTTTGTTTATTATTATTTGCAGTATGCTTCATCTTCAAAAATTAGTTTGAACAAGAGAATCAAAATACATTGTACAGATATGTTAAGGGAACATGTATTTTTGCTTTTATGGAAAAGCAAATTATCTCATTCTTATCTTCTCTTTCTCTGTCAGCTGTAACACCTCAGCTGAGGTGTTCATATTGCTTGTGTTTCATGAGACTGAGACAATAACTGATTTTAGATAAAAAAACAAGTGTTAAACAGTGTGGTACATTTTCTGAAGTACTTGGAGAAAAAAGGGCATGACAAAAAGATGAAGGTGTCATTAATGTCTATAAATATGTGAGAGGTGGGTGTCAGGAGGATGGAGCCAGGCTCTTCTCACAATCATCTGGTGACAGGACAAGGGGAAATGGTTGCCAGCTGGAACAGAGGAGGTTACATATAAATATCAGCAGGAACTTCTTCCCAGTGAGGGTAATGGAGCATTGGAATAGGCTGCCCAGGGGAGTTGTGGAGTCTCCTTCTCTGGAGATGTTCAAGACCTGCCTGGATGCATTCCTGTGTGACTTGGTCTAGGTGATCCTGCTGTGGCAGGGGGATTGGACTAGATGATCTTCTGAGGTCCCTTCCAATCCCTAATGATTCTATGATTCTATGATCACGGTAGGAAAATGTGTACTAAGAAAGGTACTGAGAAAGAGTAAATGGGGTCTCTTTGCTGAAGAAAAAGAGGTGCTCTGCCCCCAAAGTTGCCAACTGGTTGATTGAATTTTGTTGGCTTTTGCTCATCTTTTGACTTGTTTCAGGATGTAGCTTCACTCTGATTTGCTGAGACATGAGCATTTCTGCATGTTTTTGATATAGACCTTAATAAGCAGTGTCGCATGCTGTAAAATTCAATCACCTAAGAAGCTGTTTTATTCCCAAAGTACCTTTTGAATAAATGAGCTGGCTGGAAATCTCAGAGAACTGTGAGTTGAGTTTCTTTGCCAGTGATAAATTTATTGTACTACAGTATAACTAGTAATTAAATATTACTGATATATTATCTACTAATAAAAAAGTCAAACTGTTTAACATCATAATGCTAAGTAACCACAATGACCCTTAACATAAGTCCTGACATAAATTATTACTGTTTACGCAGACATCCCAGCAGTCCACTAAATGCAGTTTGCCACTCAAAGTTTTATAGCTTTGTTGCTTGAGACAGACCATCCTTTACATAGAGCACTGGTCTGAGGTGCAGATTATCAGTATAACAGTGCACAAATAAATCCTGTATCTCTTCATCATGTAATGTATGTTATAAAAGCACAAATAAGACTTGAAATAGTATGCTCTATGTTTACCTGGGCAATCTTTCATATTTCCTCTGTCCTTTTTATCAATAACTTTCCCATAGTGGGTACATAAATTGTAGCATGCTGAGGTAGGTTTTAGATCTAAAGAAATCACCCTTAAGTCGCATTACACAGTTGAGCTCAGCTGAACACATGCACTTTCTGCTCTGTGAGGTAGTTGATGTAATATAAACTTAGCACACAGTCTAATATTGATTTCTCTGGGAAAGACTAGATTGATATCGGGTAATGATGTTGCATATGGAGAGAAAATGACTTAAAAGACCTCCCCAGCTTTTTTGTATCCACACTGCACTTTCAGCACGTTCTGCAAATACATCTGAACATTTCCTATCTAAACAAAATGACTGCACCTGATACATGCCAGAAAGTTGGTCAGCTTTCTCTTGGTGTCAGTGAAGTGCCTTATGTCAATATTTGCAATGTAGGGCTTTGGTTAAAGAAAGTGGTGAATATATCCTCTGATATTCAAACAAGGAAGCCCTCTAATAAATCATTAACTTTGTTATCTGTTGGAAAGAGATATAGAATGCTTGGGACATCAATGGCAGAATGTAAAATTTTGAGTTTGTCTCCTTACATTGAATCTGAACAACTGTTCTTCTGCGTAAACACAAACATAGTCAGCCAAGAGGCAGGGAGTACCACAGCCTTGGTTAATATTGCAGTTGGCAAAGGGAGGCCAGAAGAGCTATGTCAACCACCAGAGTGTGGTGGGTCAGTCTTTCAGTGTCCATTGATATGGAAGTTATTTTAAGCTCTTTGTACGTTAAAGCACAGAGTGAGCCAAAGATTCAACTACAAACAATTTACCCTTGTTAATAATGCAGTCTCTTTACTGAGATTTCAAGCATGCTATATGGCATAACTGTTTGAGAAGAATTTCGTTTCTCCTATATTTGAAGCCTGGTAGTGTCGCAGTAAGACTCAGGGTAAAGTGATAAAAACGAAATGGTTTACCAGAGGATAATGAGAGCCTAGATGCAGTAACAGAACACAAATGTAAACAAGAGATTGCAAATTTATTCTGTGGGATATGGAGGGGTACAGTTAAGACTGGAATGGATGTTGATGTCAGCCGTAGCAATAGAATCATGTACATAGTACAGAGAATGCCTTCCCTGAATAGAGCTTGGGCCTCCTTATGAAGAATCTACTGTACCTCAAAGCTGAAGCAAATTGCTTTGACTGTATATTTATCACAGCTCTGCAATCTATTAAGTAACCTGGAGTTTCCTGGTCCAAACCTCACCTACAAGATGGAGAGGCATTTGCACCTTCAAGTTAGCTAGCACACAGAAACCTTTATTATATTTTCCTCCAAATTGAGGGCTTTTTTAGACTGGAAGCTTTAATGACTCTTGATTAAGCTTGCTGCTTTATACGTGAAGGCTGAGATTTTCTGAATGTGGTAAATCTATAGAAAAAAGCTGTCATATTACAACGGGGTTAAGGATTGGCAGAGACATGTAAGCGGTGACTTGGTCTGTAGTGTATAAATTCTTGAATGCCTAAGAGCACCTTGTACGTTAGGATGAACAACCGGGTGCATTGCCAACTGTGTGCTTCTATCCTATATATGGTGACACAAGTTTGAATCTTTCCACGTGTCTTTGTGATATTTTCTCACTACACCTTCAAAATAATCTGTGCTGCCTTTTCAGAGATTGGGAGAGGGGTCACAGTGTGTGTTTCAAAAATAGTTTCTTTTCCTTTAGTAATTAGAAATTGATAAAAGTCATGTCATAAGGGATAATTCAGGGATATATTCACTCATAGGAATAGTTGTGATAAAGTTTTCTTTTCACTACGGGTTTGATCTAGTAAACATTGAAGCCTTGGAAGTGGTTCCATACTCCAGGATGTATCTGCTAGTATTGTCCTGGTTTAAACAACCTCAACTGCGGTTGTCTTCTGCTCAGAAAACTCAACCCTTTTGTTATTTACATCGTACTGAAGTGTCAAGAGGAAATCTGAGGGGCTGAAACTAGTGAAGGAAAAGCTTGAGCCAGAACACTATGCTTGCCAATAATACTCTCTAAAAGGTACTTTGAGATCTTTGACCTGGTGTGATTAAAGGTATTTTCTTCATCATATAACATCTTTGGCTATTAATACCATGCTGGTGCTTTGGTTCAATACCAACTCCAGGGGAAGACTGCCACCTACTGAACTACCCAAATTGTTTTCCCACAACATCTGTGTTTGCCAAAACAGTTGCCAAATCCTCTCTTGCTTATCGTAAGAAATGTGCGAGGATTGAGGTCTTTTCATGATGTCGCCAAATACCGTGTTGTGAATCTGGGTGAGATTAGTGCAGCGTGGCACTTGCTAAGAGATTTATTTAATAATTTCTTTATTGCAGGCATTAGAAATTGTATTATAACATGGCAATGGTGAGCGACTGGAATAAAAGCAAAGTTAATAACAGCCCACCTAGCACTGCTATTATGTGACCCTGATTTGAACTCTTCACTGCTGTAAGTGTTAAAATATACTGCTAATGATTTCTTTGGAAATACGCTAATAATTGATGCAATATTTCAGTCTTAGTCTCATTAAAATTAGAAATGTCTTTAAAAATAATTAAACCAATAAGACTCCTCATGCTTCCCACTAGACACTCAAGTGCATTTCATCAAATTATCTCATGCAAAAAATGTAAATTATCCTTCCATAAATATGGATTAAAATATGCATTTATCCCATAAGCTTGTCTAGTCTTTCCGGCATGACTGAAACTGCAGATCTCTATGGTTTTTCCTTCTGAAATCTTTCTTTGGGCCAAGCGGAGGGAAAACAATTCCATGTCTGGACATGCGTATGTTCATTTCCGAAGGAAAACAGAACAACATTGTACAAAACTTGAATCTCTCACAATGAGTATTTTGCATGCCTTTCAGATTGAACATCAGCGTTTTGTTCAAAGTTGGTAATTTGGCTTCTCACGGACCATTTGGAGTAGAGGATGACCACGGTAACTTCATGGAACTAACCCAAGTATCTCCAGAATATCAAGCTTTATGGTTTACATGCCCCTGCCAGAAATGAGACACTGAAATAGAGATGAATATAGGAGCAATTGGGGTCTTTCTGAATGGAAAAAAAAAGTGTTGCAAGTCCTTTAGAAGTATTTGCTTGGATTTGCATCACAGTTTTTCGTGACCTTATATAAAGAAACACTTGCATCTGACAACTTGAAAACTTTACCTTAGGCAGCTGCTGGACCATTTGCAAAATTAAGATAATTCATAGTTCCTGTTACACTTCAGCAAAATCTTCTGCAGATGCGCCTTCACAACTTGACAGAAAATCACATAATGGGCATAAAAGGTGATGAGGGAAGAGCATGTAGGAAAAAACAATTGCAGAAGCAGCAAATTATTTTATTTTTCTACATTGGCAGGATTTAGCTGTCACTGTGCAGAGAAGGCAGAGCTGTTCTGTGCATCCAGCCTGACACAAAATCACCTTCCAAGCTAAACCAGCAAGACCTCCTGTCACAATTTAGTTACCTCTGTGGTCTACCTGTACCAGGAACACCTGGCCCAGAAAATCCTCACTACTTCAGTCATTATATATTCCTTTTCAAGGTGCAAGGCATCCTTTAAGAACCATCTCAGTTTGTAATTGGTCTACTTGATGTAGAGCAAGGTGGCAGGTGGTACTAGATATTCTGCACATCGGACAAGACAGGTTATGATTCAGCTGTACCAGAATCTACTCTCATTTTTTCACCTATTTTCCCTCTCATTTAAAGGAATTATCTCATGGATCCACACTTGTTCCTCTCAGGCAATTGGACCCACTGCTGTAGCTCTGTATTTTGAGGAGGTGCAGAGAACGCCATGAGGTAAAGTAGCCAAAATTCTCAACCTGAGCTTGGGGGTCTAGGATAAAGAAGGATTTGGGTTCTAATCAAACCCTGGTTTTAGCTTAACTGTGTCAGCACTGCTTCAGGGATCCTGAACTGATTATTTTGCTTTGGGAAAACAGCAGCTGACATAACCATTTTTTATTTTGTGATGAAGCAGAATATTCAGTAGAAACAAGCTGTTATAATGTGCTTTTTATGCCTTTCTCTTTGCCCTCCTCCATAGTTTCCACTTCTGAGTTCTCTTCAGGTGAGTTCTCCCACTCACAAAAGCTGATGCTCAGATAGATGCTTCTGATGCAACAGTTACCTTTTCCAGCAGACATGGGCTTGAAATGTACATCTTAGCTATCTTCCATAAGGATCAAGGGCTCAATTTGAGAAAACATTAGAGATCCAAACATTTGTGACAGCAGTAACGAACCATTGGAACAGGCTGCCAGTGAGAGTTGTGGAGCCTCCTTCTCTGGAGATGTTCAAGACCCACCTGGATGTGTTCCTGTGCGACTCGGTCTAGGTGATCCTGCTGTGGCAAGGGGATCGGACTAGATGATCTTTCAAGGTCCATTCCAATCCCTTATGATTCTATGATGTGCTCAGTACCTGGACTATTCATGCCTTAATAGGAGGGTCTTTGTGCTGTAGAGGAAATTAATAAAAGGCTTGACTATTGCTTGTTAGGTGAAGTTCACTAATGATGTTCTTATCCCCAAAAAGCCTGTATTTAGGAGTTGATTCTGTTTAGAGAAAATATTCAGTGAGCATTGGGGAAAATTTCTGCACATTCTTTTTGGCTTATTTCTTTGAATTATTTGGAGATTTATCTTTTCAAATTCCCATAAATATGTAGGTTGCTAGAAGTGCTTTTATATGTTGTGCTTCTTACTCCGTACGCAAACAAACTGATGTTTTATTCTTTTTGCTCCAAATTGTTGCTGAGTATAGATGGTGCAAAGCATAGATTTTCATGTGTTTTCTTTGTTTCTTTGCAGGAAAATGAAGTGACAGGTGCTTAGCCTCATTTTTCATGCTAGCTTTGCCATGCCATTTTCACCAATAATGAATGCAGCTGCCAGAGCTTGAGGAAATCAGGCGAAAAATTCAGCTGGCAGGTAGACCCAGTCACTTTAAGAAATGTAATCTTATGTTAGCAGATGGTAATTAAAAGGCAGAAGAAATAAAATTTTGTCTCAGTTTTCTGCACTGTTACATCAATTAAATCTGCAACAGAAATGCAAGCAGAAAATAGAATTTATTTTCATGTGGCTTCACAGTGTGATTGTATGCAAATCTAATGATTTGTTTTGCAAAGACAATTGCAATTTTTTAAACCTAAGTAGAATAACTGATCATTTCCAGAGAGTCTATGTATGCAGTAAATCTTCAGTCCTCAGTATGCCTAATGCAATGAAAAGCATCTCCTCCTTGTTTTCTATTCATTGTTAAACCTCAAATTGGATTCTGCTGTCTATGTGCTTCCAGCTTTCTGTAACATCGGTTTTAATCCTAACAGTTCAGTAAATCTTAGTGTGGAGAACTAATCTAGCTCAGGCCTCGACAGGGGTGCATCCCATTTAAAAGAGAATATCCAGAAAGTGCAAGATTGAAGCTGGTACCGGTTGTTGTGATCTTGTAGGAAAATTATGTTGACAATATCCCTGAGGATTTTTCTGTTGTTCCTCCTACTTGCAGACATTTAGCTTAGAGGACTTAGGCCTTACCATTCCTCATATGTTACTTCTTGTGGCTGCTAGGATCATGAACAACAAGTGCAAATCAGCTGAAGTGTGAAATAAGTACATAATTAACGCCCATTATGGTAGTGATGAAACTGAAATGCTGGTGTAGCTGTGTCACTGTTTCCGTAGCTAGCTTTGAATTGCAGGGAGTTTTATGAGTCATGCATAAATATTCAGGCAATTTTATAAAAACTTAGCCAATTCTGAATATTATGGTGTAGTCAAACTTGAATGGCAGTTTACTAAATCAGTTAGTAATTTTTAAAAGACATAGGGTTGTTTATTTTAAAATGAATTGAATGTCTAGAAGTCTGTTTTGTATTTCTGGAACTCTGAGCTAGGCTTGCATGTGATGCTGAAGCCACATGTCCTTTCTCACCTCTCTTGCACAAAGTCTACATTAAAGATGATGAGAAATAACTAAGATATGTTGCTTTAAAATGCAGTTCCCTGTTACTCTGTCCCGTTGACTGATTGCTGATGCCTCTAAGCATAATGGAAATTTTATCGCTGTAGCTCCCATTCTAGAGGGACCGGTATAGCAAGCAACATTTTTTTAAAATAGCTTTCCTTAAGAGTTCAGCTGAGCAGAAATTCAAACGTACTTCTTAAAGCCACAGTGATCAAAAACATCACTTCAGATCAACTGCTTAACTGTAGTTGAGCCTGATGACATGACTATTCATGTAAATATACATAAATGGATGATTACATGAAGGTGTGGGATATTTTTAATTCTTATAATTTTTAATCACATGTCCACAGAATA
This sequence comes from Upupa epops, assembly GCA_013397515.1. NCBI lineage: Eukaryota > Metazoa > Chordata > Aves > Bucerotiformes > Upupidae > Upupa > Upupa epops. The sequence goes on along the minus strand of VZRI01003996.1, from coordinate 774,607 downwards.
TCTACAAATTTTTGCATTTAGGAAATACTGTACTGTTTCAGAAGGCTCGAACATCTCTTCGATGAGGACAGGCTAAGAGAGTTGGGGGTGTTCAGCCTGGACAAGATCACAACTATTGCTATGTGGCACAGTGCTCTGAAATCTGGGTTTGTATCAGCAGGGACTGCAAATACATTTTCCCTAGAAGCCTGAGCTAGGACTGATTCTTGAGCTTCACTAAAAGGTTTTTAAGCTGTCCTCCCAAATACCAGCTTTTAACCTGCAATTTTTGGCATGTTTTCCTCATCATATTGAGTCTTAAATATTTTTGACTATCAAGGATTACAAAGGAACAAATAAATAAGCAATTATCAAGTTAAAAGTACAAGTATGAGAAACTTTCTCTGGCTGCTCATTGTTAAGTGGGAGGTGCACTCAATGTTGCTTAGTATTTCTCTTCTGTCAGTAGCCTTGTCATTGTACTTTATCACTGAATAAGGTAGTCCACCACGGTCAAACCTTTTACTTCTTTAGAGACCAACATTTGAGTTCTAAGCTCTTCAGCCACAGGTTTTAGATGTGGAAGCTGTGCCTGTATATGGCTTTGCCACATGCAGCAAGTCTGTAGCAGTCTAAGAATTCCTGGGGTAGCTGGGCATGTTCCTTATTGTCTGAGAAGCCAATGCTGCTGCTTTTGAAATTTTATCCATGTCCTCTGAGAAACAATCTTTTTTATATTCCCAAAAGGATAGAAACCTTTCAGCTAAGGCCTTCCAAAAAAAGGAATTCAGTATTCCTCCTGCTGGGACTTCGTGGTGAAAGAAGGAAACAGATGCCTCTCTTAGTTTCTCCTCTCACGCAGAAATCAATGAAGAAGGTAACAGAAAGCCAAGACCTTGAAAATGTGCAGAGCAAGCTCAGAGCACTTACACTGGGTGTTTATTTCAATCCTTTAATGCCATTGGAAACTTTATGGCCTCTACTCTTAACTTCGAGGGACCCAGTGCTCTTAAAATGTTGAACAGTCTTTCTAACAAACCAGGATGTCATGTCCTTCACACAGTGACTTCATCACAGCGAATATAATAATAAAGAGGTATTTTCTTCAGTGTTTATACCCTGTCCTTTATGAATCTTCGAAGCGGTTTCCTTTTCCATTTCATAATGAAGACAGAAATGTTGGGAATGCTTTGTAAAATAGCAGAGTGTTTGGGCTAGCAAATGCTGTGGTCTGCAAATAAAACCAGAGGGGTTGAGTGAGCCCTTAAAAAAAAAGGAGGTGAAGGGGGAGAATAAGAAAAATAATTTGGCTTTAAGTTGACATTTTCTTTTGTAATACTTGCCCTCAGTCAGCTCATGCAGCTATAGTAATTTCTCAGCACAGTGCCAGGTACATAAAGAAATGTGACAGCCTGCCCTGCTAACTCAGGCTGCCTGCTAGAAATTATCATTCGTTATTATCATTCATTATTATTATTACATTATCTAACCAACTCCAAGTCTGGTCCCACTCAAATGGCACAAGTCCCTGTGACATCACCGATACAGGCTCAAGGCTGAAACTCTTATTTAAAGAAATCCAGTGGTGATTCATGACAGTTGTTCTGTGACTGTACCTTGGGTTTCTGTTACGGTTTGCAATGGGCTGTGTTAAATGAGGAGTAGCAGCGGCTACTATGAGAAGAATGGTTTAATGTGATTTTAGGGTTTTGATACGTTACCAGATGTAGTCGCTCAAACAGTAAAACAGCTTGTCTTGGACAGTATCCTGCTCCAGTGGATAAACTGCCATAATTACCCTGCCACCACAATTAAAAATATCTGTACTCCTTCCTTCTAGTTTATGCAAGCCGATGAGAAACTGATAAGATGGCGTTTCAGTGCCTGTGACATGTTGTTATCACTTGGCACTGTTCAAATGTGGAATATTTCAAAATCAAATCTGAAAGTCTGCACATTACTTTGAGGAAATGTGTCAACAAAATGCTGTCAGCTCCTTGCCTTTTGACAAGCTGCACAGATTTCAGACTACTCTGATCCGTAGCTTGTCCATCAGAGCAGCAGATGTCCTTTCTGGCACTATTGGCAGTGCAGTTAGGTTGATTGGTGGCTTTCTAAAAAAGGCAGGAAAGGAATTCTGATTGTAATTAAGGCCGAAGATCTGGTTGTAATGGTGTAGGGATGAGCAAGTGAAGCTTCTGTCTGATGTACGTGGCAATGAGATGAAGGAAGCCCTGAAGACTTTCATGCTTTGCTCATTTGATTTCAGATGGGGATGAGGTGTCCTCCATGACAAGAATGGCTAATTGGAAGCCACTTCTCTGAGCCCTAGAAAAGGAAACAAAAGCTCAGAGCTCTAGTTCAAACTGCAAAGTGTCACACGTCTCAATGATTCTTACTGCTGTCACTGTAGCATGTAATTTTCTACTGTTTCAAGAGGGACAGCACTAAAAAGAGCACCCATTTCCCAGTCTGAGAAAACCCTCTGCTTGCGAGGTACTTCTGGTTGCTATTATCTGCACTTGTGAATCGGCTTGGCTGGAGAGGTTCAGCTGTTTCTAGTTTTCACTGAAGGAGCCTATAATACACAGATTCAGCAAGTTTAATGTTGTACATGCCAGTTCAGTAGATTGCTAGACTGCAGCCACTCATAACGAGTCAAGAGATGGTAGAATGCCTTTTGCAGTTAACTCTGCAGGTTTACATGTATCTGGCATGCATCCCCCGTGCCCGCTTTCTTCTACTTTACCTTGCATATGCTTCTTGAATAATACAAAACTAAAGGCTATTTGCAGCCAGTTTTGCAGAAAAGTTAGTCTTTTCCATCGTATGAATCCTCACATTCTGTGGAAATTTCAACTTGTGAAAGACCCTTGATCAATTCCTTTCAAGTCAGCTTATTTAAAACGTATGCACTTTGACTCTAGCTTTTATTTATAAATTAAATCTGGTTTGCCTTGTATTCTGTAACAGCTTGTGGTTTTATTTTTCTAGGCATAAAAGCTTTCTCTGCCCATCTTTCAGTTAGTCAAAGGTAAAAGTCTCTCCGTGCGAAAGAGACTAGTGTTTCTCGCTGGAATATCATACTGCAGGATGACAGTCCTCTCTGGCACACACAATAAGCTCACCACCATCCACAGTATACATGAAATCATAATCAAAGACAGATGCCTGTGCCTGTTATAAATAATCAGTGCTGCTTGCATAGACCAGGAAAAATCATTGTTTAGACTGCTCTTACTTTCTTTCTTGGACCTCTCCATTTCCCTTGGCCTTCCCTTTTTTCATCTTTTCTGTCTCTAATTCTAGATATTTGCCTAAGGAAATAAAAGGGATGGGGAAAGTAGATCTTGGCACTCTCTGAATTCTCAGTGGATTACCCTATGGAGTGAAATTAAATACACATGACATATAAAAGGGAATGGCCTTTTAATTTATAGCAAAAATCCCAGTTCACAATAAATCCGTTCTTTCCTGTTTGTTCATGTGCATGATGAGAACATGTCATATGCTTCTGTGAAGCTGATATAAAAGCTCTTTGTTCCGTGCAGGATTAATTTCTTTGAATTGGTGAAAGGGTCTATGTAAATATCAAATAGCACTTGTGGATACACTTCTAAGTTGGTAGACAAATTTACTTGCTTTTCAGAAAAACCCAGTACAGTAGAGTCTATTTTAATAGAATCTTGTAAAGCCATGGTCCTTCCAACTACAAATGGTCCTTGGGTAGCAATGAGATTTCTGAGATGCCAGGAGTAAGAAGAGAGCTTCCTTCGGGATAGTGCTTTCAGATCTCTGTGGAAAAATTCTCTAGAGGTAGATGCCATTATTAGTTTTTAGCCTTGGGCTAAAAGTCTTATTTGAATTTCCTGCACTGTTCCTGACGGAGTAGTGTGTGTGTTTTGCTGTAGTGTTTTGTAGTCTTGGCTGAATTCTTGTGCTGCTGGTTTGTTTTTTTTTTCAGGAATGTACAGTGTGAAGAGGCATGGATTATAAAAAGAGCATCGTGTGAAGAGCTGTTTGCTGCTGCACAATCAACATGGACTTCTAATTTTGAAAAATCTAAGCACTGCTTGTTTCAAGTTCTGGCCATGTCCTGTGTGCCTACGGGAGTTCTGCAAAGGCTGCCATTAAGAAGGGAACATCATTTTGCTTTGTAAGGAGGGTCAAACAATGTGCTTGGAGTATCATCTTTACTTCATTAGATTGTTTTACTGCAGAAATATATTTCTAAACTGCACTGTGGTCTGATCCAAATAAGACTGGGTTTGGTAGCACAGCAAATTATGATCATTCTTGTGCCATTCATCTTCACTGTGAGTGTGGCAGAGCACTGGAACAGGCTGCCCAGAGAGGTTGAGGTTGTGGAGTCTCATTCTCCGGAGACATTTCAAAACCCCCCTGGACATGTTCCTGTGCAGTATCCTAAAGACGAAGTGCAGAGATCCCTTCCAACCCTCGCCAGTCTCTGTGATTCAAGCAATCAATTCACTCATTCTGGCACTAAGGTGACTTATTTGATACCTGTTGCCACAAAAATCACGCCAGATAGATCAGGTTGAGCTGTTGAGCTGGCTCTTAGATTTCTCTGTTTCAGGCTTTGCTGTCATAATTTTGCCTGGGAATCCTTTAAGATTATAATAATGCATCTGTACTGAACTGAAGTCCCCCAGCTTCAGTAGCCTTGCTGGGTTTTTTTTCTCTTCTGCAGTGAGAAGCATCCGAGTACTTTCTGCTTGTTTTCCTCTCACTGAACATACAGGCAGGTCACATGCAAGGAAAAGCACAAATCAGTTTGTTTTCAGACTTGCTCTGCTTTTCATAGCATGTTCAACTTTGACACCACTTTTTGATGGTGTGGTTCTAGGGAATGAAAACCCTACTTGCTCAAACTATCACTGGAATCTCTGCTCTAGCAGAAATGCCATAGAGTCTTTTTGAAGCCTTTGTATTAGAAAGTGGCATGTTTTCTGAGAGCTGATACTCTGTGTTTTGGGTAAGTCATGGCAGAATTGTCACACTGAAGCATTACCCGGTGCTTGTTTACCACCGTTTGATCAATCATGGGAGAAGTGAGGCAGCCTTTGACTTTGCAGCCTTACTTGGATGTAGCTTAATTTTATGTCTAGATTAATCAAACCAAAAAAATGAATATTGTTCCTTTCTCTGGAAAAGATTTTCTTCTTTTCCCCCCTCTGTCATTTTTTTTCTTTCTTTCTACCTTTTTTGCTTGATTTCTCTCCCTCTGATAAAATGACAAATTAGAATGGAAGTCAGCTAGATCACTGTATTAGGGAATGCTGAAACACTGCTTTTGGGTTACATTTGCAAACAGAAACATGAATTTTCTTGTCCAGAAACATGAATTTCATTGACTTTTTGCATAAAATCTCTTAAGTTACATCACATGTGTTGTTTAAATGTTTGTTCCTGCAGATGCAGTAAACCCATCTGATAAATACTTCAGAAAAAATCATGCTGTTAGAAGATTAAGGCAATTTGGTAAAGGTCTTTTACTATAGTGTGTGTGTGGTTTTGTGTTCAGCCAACACAAGCCGCATCATTTTAGCTATTTGTTAGCACAGTCTGCACCCCTGGCCTTTTGTGAGCCTCCTTTCCATCCAAACCGTGCAACATAACAGTATCCTTTGTGGTGCACTCTGTGCATAAATAGGACTGTTGCTGCTGCAGAAACCCATTAGACTGATTTTGTGAGCACACGAAAGGTATAAGCATTTACTTTCTACTTAGTAATTGTATATCTGACCTAACGGATTACGTTTGCAATCCTTTCAATTAATGTCACTTGAAACTACGTCTAATTCCTCCTTCTCCTCACCCATCGCAGGGTAATTGTAAACCAAAACCCATGCAACTGTGATTTCATCTTAGTACATGTTACACCACTGAGAAGCCTGGCTCAGTGTTGATAATCGGTAGCCAGCATGTCTGCACAGAAACAGTATGCGAAGAAAAATAATCTGCTGTTTGTCCACAGAAGTGCAACACTGAGGATTTCAGTAGGGATATCATAAATAAATAGCTTACTACAAAAATAACCATTTGTGAGCTATCTAGGGATATTTCATTTCAAACATGATTGAAGTTAGCCTCTATTAATTCCTTAAAGCTAGGATGTCTCGGACTATGTAAGCGTGGTTTGCTTTCTGTGATGTGCACATGTCCACATCACAAAAAGAGAGTGCTTTTGGATCAAACATAAGTCAATAGATCAGAGCAAGGTGGGTGGTTGGCAGTGCAGACAAGCACTTCAGCTCTCTTTTCAGAGGGGTGGTGTGTGACTGTCTGTATATGTGCTGTAGAAGCAGGTGTGGCTAAGTAGGAATGACCAAGAGCAGGGACAGAGACAATGCTAGATTGGTGAGGAACAAAGATGGAAGGCAACATGGGATCAATCAAAAGCAAAAAGACTCAATGCTGAATCTGGACCAGCCTTCTTTTGTAGTTTACTGGGGGAATTAACTCTGTCGAGCACATTTCATTTTCCATCATTTCCATCTTTCTTTTTGGAAGTCTGTCTCTGTCATCCACTTTAGATATTAAAATGGCAATTCTTAGATGTTCCTCATCTTGGCGGTTTTCAGTGGGGGGCTGCCAGAAAAGCTAAAATGCTTTTCCTCAGTCTTCAAAAGCATCATCGGGGAGCTAAGAGGCCAGGATTAGTTTTGCTAATAACTGTGTACAAGAGAACTCCTTTGGGGGTTTCTGGTTTTCTGTTTGCTTTAAAGGATTATGAGTTTCTACCCTTCCCCAGTGAGACAGTTGAAGTTTGTCTCTTCCCTCCAGTGTGTGTTGTGGAGGGGAAGAGAAATTACCCAGTCAGTCTGCTCTTTGGCTTTCTGAAAGACCTTTATTACACTGCTTTGGCAGTTGCAATTTTTTGCTTTCCAAGGGCACTGCTGAGACACCCACCATCCCCTGAGCAGCTGTGTCAGTGTTATCTAGTTGCCCCGTGGAACAGCAGCAGGAATAGTAGCTCTGTCAAAATGATGTGGGCTAGCTGGCTGGCTTATCTTGGAGAAAGACAGGGAGGTTCTCTAGGTGAGCAAAAATCCCCGTGTGATAGTGAGCTGACATCTGCAGATATTCTGAATCCTTATTTCAAGTTGCTTTAGGCTGTGTGAGAACATGTCCCAACAAATCTTTGTCTGCTCTCAGCTAGCACACTGGAAAATGAGCAGACACTTGAGCAGGTTTGGAATTTCCACCTGGGGAGGGAGAAGCTGCACACCAGCCCATTGTGCAGCATGTTAGCCTCTGTCAGAACCAGACTAATGGATTGTGGCTGATGAATGACTTCATTTGGCTTCAGTCCCTGATTAGTCTGCAACCATTCATAAATTATACTTTAAACAGTACCATGTTCCAAAAGCTTGAAACAATTAGGTGCATAGATTCAAATAAGGCACTGCCTAGCTTTACTTTGCATGTCTTCAGTATATGATACTTAGTCTTTGCTGGTGGAAACCTCCATCTGCGCAAACATATCTGATATCATTCTGGAAGAAATTTGATGAGTGGCAGAAGACAAATATGTTAGTTAATTAATAATCTGATTGCACATATGGACATGTAATTCCTGGCCAGATGCAGTCAGACATATTTTTATGTATATAAGCAGCATGATAGGTTTTTAGATATTCAGTTACAAGCCTCTGCAATACAGTTAAGATTGCCAAGGCCCTATTTTGAAAGTCTTTTTTTTTTTGGGGGGGGGGGTGGGGTTTTTGAGGTTTTTGTGTGCGTGCGTGTTCAGCATCCTGCTCCTCCTCTTGTGTCTCCGTTTTTGCCTTTTTAGTTCGGTAACAATCATTTCAGTGGAGACCCTTTGGATTGCTTTGATAAAAGCATTCAAAAAGATCAAAGAAAGTAAGACTCAGCTGGTGGCCTTTCCCTTTAAAGCAGTGGCTTTTAGGCCATGTCTATGCTACAGATGTTTGCTGGCAGGGCTATGTCAAGCCAGGCTTGATAAGGAGCTTGATCCCTGTCAGGCAAATTTGTGTAAGGAGAAGCCCTCGGAGCAGATGCAATTTTTTCTGGCTGTGCTATGTGTACTTGCTTGGCAGGAGTGAGCAATAAATGGACCTGAATATGCTCAGTGGTGCAAGTGAAGTTTTGTCAGTTTAAAAGGCACTTTGTACATAGGAAGCTTTGACCTCCCTATTGCAGCAGCACTGTCCTGACCACAGAGCATTGCTGGCACAACCTCAGCCCATGCTTAAAAGGTTCCACTATGGAGCTTTGCTGCATGGGAAGCAAAGCAACTCAAGGCAAAACTGAAAGACAGTTCAGTGGCAAAATCATTTTCTGGTGCTGAGCTGTCTTCTGTCTTAATTGGGTTCACAGAATCACAGAATGGCCAGGGTTGGAAGGGACCTAAAAGATCATCTTTAAAAGTTCTAATCCCCCTGCATAGGCAGAGACACCTTCACCAGATCAAATTAGTCGGGGCCCCATCCAGCCTGGCCTTGAACACTTCCAGGGATGGGGCAACCACAACTTCCTTGGCAACCTGTTCCAGCATCTCACTGCCCTCACAGGAAAGAGTTTATTCCTAATGTTTACTCTAAATCTCCCCTCTTCAAGTCTGCAACCCTTTCCCCTTGTCCTCTCGCCATGCACCCGTGTATAAAGCCCTACCCCAGCTTTCTTGTAGACCTCCTTCAGATATTGGAAAGCTGCTATAAGGTCACCTCAGAGCCTCCTCTTCTTCAGGATGAAATACCCCAACTAATCCCCTATAGGATTAGCCTATATTGGCACAGAAAGTCTTCTTGATGGTTGTGGGGTTGGTTTTCTTTCAGCTGCAATAGGTTTGCTCTCTATAGTTTAATTCTACCTCATTTGCTTGAAAACATTTATATAAAAGCAAGATGTTAGTTTCTGCCCCATAATTGTGTTTATATTAGTAGAAATCCTGCTGTGAAGATCAAGAGAGAGAAGATGGACCTCTAATTTGTGACTTTCCATTTTTAGTGGAAATGCAACGCTTTAACATTTGCCAGAATGGATCATAATTCCACTGTTGTAAGGAACATCTTCTCTTGGTAATGATCGTAGCTCATTACTAATTTAGGCACTTAAGAAGAGGAGAATTCCTTTCATTTTTCTGGATATTGTGTTTGTAGTGCCAAGGAGATGCATTTTGGGGAAAGAGGTTTTGCTGCTCTAGCCTTGCTTATTTTAAATAACATTTGTTTTAAATAACGACTAATGTTGTCCTCTTCTGCCACAGTCTCAATTAAACTAATTTGCCTTTAAATTCATTTCTTACTGTGTTTGGGTTTTTCTTGTATGTGGTCTAAAGGTGGTCCAGAACATTGATTAATTGCAAACTTTAATGCATTTTACTGAACACCCTTATCACAAAATAAGGTAAATGCTCTACAAGCACAGAGTTGTTTGTTTGTTTGGGATTTTTAAAAAGAGAACTGACCTTTACTGTATTTGTGCATGCTATTGCCTAATGCCTGTATCTATCTGAGTGAAACTGGAGTTTACATCTTTCCCAGATTTTTTTTGCTTCTATTTTACCTGATTTTACTGGACTTGCAGTAAAGACTTTTATAGATACATATATATATATATATAAAATGATGTGCAAGTATGCAGTGGTTTGGGTTTTATCATGTTATAGTTTTAGTTGTTTTTTGGGTTTAGTTGTTGGTTTTATTTTTTAAAGTGTGATCTTCAAGCCTGCTTTGGTAACAACCTACTCAGTTGAGAGACTGATCCAAAGCTCTCTGAAGCTCTCAAATCAATGGAAAACCTCCAGTAGGTTTCATGAGCTTTGGCTAAGACCTTTTTTTGAGAGTGTGAGAATGAAAGCTTTCTTGGACTTCACTGTTGCATTCTTATATCTGAGTAAGTAGAAAATTGGATTTATTACTCATAGAAGTGGATCTGCAATAACAAAGGACCTGTAGTTCTCTACTGTAAAAGATATTGCTTGGCAAGATGTACAGCAGGTAACTCTTACAATGTGAAAAGTGCAGACAACCAGAATTAACTGCAACCAAATGTACCCTACAACCAAGGGTGTAATTTATAATACAGTCAAGAATGCACTGCAGACTCCTCAATCGATAAACTGAGAAAAAGGTCTGTAATTAATTACAAATCAACTGAGTCAATATCCTGTAAATGAAAGATAAGAAATTGCTAACATTTGGATGAAACTTCTTTGCCAAGTTTATTTATAAACCTCCTATAAAATATATTTGTAAAAAGAATAAAAGCTTCTTTCATTGTTCAAAGGCAGCACCATGAATGCTTGATTTCCTTTTGCTCTGAAAACTCAACTGAACTGTCTTTATTTCAACAAGTCTGCTTCTGTGTATAAAAGAACTGAAGAAATCTTTTGCCTTTAATTTGAGACCTTACAACGAAGTGTAATAGCTATAAATATGACTCCCAGGGTGATGTTACCCATGACTTAATCGTCAAAACATCTGACATGATGAAAGTTTGTGGCCAAATGATTCTCCTAGTAGATGGCAGGACCTAAAGTGTTCTAATCAGTGATCTTGGCAATCTCACATCTTGCCACATGTAAAGAAGTAGCAGCAGAAAGGGCAGCTGGGAAGTGGAAAGAAGAGCCTAGTGCTGGAGCTTGAAAGCAGCTCATCATCTGCACAGGTCTCTAACTTCAAAGAACTCAATGCCTTTACAACTTGAAAAGTTGGGAGTGCTGTTTGCCCAGAATTCTTTTCATCTGCCAGTGATGATTTTTTTCATATTTATTTTATAAGACGACTTCTTTTTATTAAAAAGGCAGAGAACAGTTATTTCCAAGGAAGAAATAATAGTGTTCACCTGGTGAATCTCTGCTGTTTTGGTAGCATCAGTTTGTTTTATTACCTGGCTGCATACATCTTATTGTCCTTTTTATGAGCCCAGTGGAAATTAGAATATTGTATTGTAATTATATGTAACTTTAATGAGACTTTAACACAACAATAACTACTCTTGAACAGTCAGATGGACAACTTGCCCTAAACCACACTGACAGTAAAGAAAGAGGTTAGGGTTTCTATTACTCACTGTGTCCACAATGTAGAAGCTGTGGATTTAATTATTGTCGTCATAGGATTTCACTGTCATGGTACTAGTCCATCCAGGTTGTGTGAGGTTCCTAGGTTGCTTGTTCACGTTAAAGATAGGCCAGTCCTGTTGGTTGTTGAAGAGGAGAGCAATTTTTTATTAATATACACCCAAGGAAATCAGTCTGCACACACAGTGTTGCTAGTTTCACCCTGGTACTCCAAACCACAGTAGCCATGTGAGCTGCTGAGGCATGACGTGTTTTCTTCTGCTTTCAGGGTAGACTGAAGCTTGACTTCTCAAATTAGGGGAAAAAACCCCTTGAAAATGTGGAAATAGAGAGAATGTGGAAAAGCATGAAGTCATTGAGTCACTGGAAAGAAGATCTTTTCTCTACAAGGTGTCAAGAAACCCTTGGAGGCAAGTACTAAATAAGGGAGTTTTCTAACCTTTCTACAGTTTCTGAGTTCAGAAGGGCATTGATGCTCGATTGGTCTTTGCCGCTGCTTGTTTGTTTGTTTGTTTGTATTTAGGATACATAGTAAAAAATACAGCTAAGGTATACAGCATTCATAGTTTTAGAGAAAAATGTGTCTGACAGCTCACTTCATAGGAAATGACACGTGTAGTATTTGACTACTATCACCGCAATTTCACCTGCAGGTCTAGCTTAGTTAGCAATGCAACTATCATTGCACGTGGAGTCAAGAATTTTGTGCTCATGTTTGAGGAACACTGAGTTGTTGCTTTTTCACCTCGTTAATCTTGATGCTTAGAATCTCTTTATTTCTCCCTTCCTTCCCAGATTGTAATGGTTAAGATGCAGCAGCCCTATCTACCAAAGCCTTCAAATCTAGATTAGTCCCAGTAGGACAGTAGTGTAGGAAGCCTTTTTGGACGTTGGCTTCTCTGTGTGTTTCATGAGAGTCCCATGAAGCTTCTTTAATCTGGATTGTGGTTTTCTTTTCAAATAGTTAGGCTAGCTCTGTTAAGGCTTGAAGTATTAAATCACCACTGACATTGCAAGTTTTTAGGTGACAGAAGCATGGTCTGTCTAAACATGAGTGATGTCCTTGGCTCACAAAATCCTCTTCCTTGGAATAAGAGTGGGATCTGTTTCCTGTCCTCTTTGTTCTTTCTTGTGCCACAACTTTTCTCAGCATCTTCCAAGAAAATTTTGGTTTTCTATAGCATATAAAATAATGCAGACATGTTAGTGTTATTGTCCATTTGTCTAAAGGTAGGAAGTATGAAAACCATAATGACCGTAATGATTCCATCAAAGAACCTTTTTGGAGTGGAAAAAATATATGCAATGGTGGTTGTGATTAACATTTTCTATAAAACTTAATTTATTCAGAGTATTTTATATGCAGCAGAGAAGTTGTTCTGACACTTATTTTTCACCTCCAGTCTTTTAGTACTTCTGTGTCAGTGTTGTTTCTCACCCGCATTGCCAGTGAGGAGTATTAGTCAGCCTCACCTAGAAGAGGCTGGTTCTTTAAAAAAAACCAAACAGAATATTTTTAACAAATCCCAAACGAACAATGAATAAGGTGAATGAATTAGTCCATTTTAACAAAAGATAATATTAACACTGGCAATTATATTACAGTTTTATTCAAAATGTTAGTGTCATCACTGGTGGTGATACCTGTAAATTACCAGAGGAAGTGACTACATAGCACATTTATAGTTAGCACTATCTAAAATTAGCAAGCAAACAAGCAAAACTAGCACTGCTGCCATTTCGAACTCATTGTACGTGCTCAGGTTGTTGCAGGTAGATTAAGAAATGTCTATGAAATTTGTCCAGCTAAAAATTCTCTCACGGTAACATTACCTGATTTCTATTCACCCTAGAGAAGTACAATCAGTTTTTGTCTGCATTTTCCTCATCAGATATTCAAATGACGTTTAAACATGTGAAATCTTCATTTACTATGAATGTATTATTTAATTTAGCTATGGAAACTAACTGGCTCTACAATTAGATTTCACTTACAATTCATGAATTTGAAAAATCAAACTCATAAACAAGAAAAAATCCAATCAAACAAAACCTATTATTACTTTAACATAGCAATATCTACATTTTAGACAAAGAATGCTGCCTCCACAATTCCACTGCAGGCCACAGTTACTTTTGATTTATTTTTTCAGTTAATTATTTTATTTCCTAAATATAATGTGACCATAATTAGGTTTTAATATAAAGGCATTCATTCCTTTGTGTACCGAGTCAAGCAGTCTTCCTTCTGATGTGGCATTGTTGGGGAAGCTGAGGAAAACTTCACTGAATTGTTTTCTGTCTTTGTCACTGTTTGTTCATTCATTCTATTAGGGACAAAGAGAGCCTTTCTTAGTCATTAGCATAATACACCTATTGGCATTCATTGCTCTCAAGATGTAAGTGGCTGAAGAAAAGGTTCTCAGCATCACCTTTATAAGGGACACAGGACAGATGAGTTGAGAGAGCAAGGCATGTTGAAATACAAAGCTAGAGGTAATTCCTTGTCTTATGTTATATACTGCTATTTCAAGAGTTAGCAGTGTTCAGTTATTGAAAAGAAGACCCAGAATCTTATTCCAGTATTACAGGTGTCTTGTACTTGTTTTGACAACTAAAATTCTGAGACATTGTGCATTATGGTCATCTGATATCTGAACAGACTACAATACAAAAGCAGTCACATCAGCCTCTTTAAAGGGATTGTCTTTCACCACACAAGCATGTCTTTCCATCTAAACTTTAAAGACTACGTAACTTCATCTTTTTTGGGAGGAAATTTTGGTAGCATATATTGCCCCTCTTCTGTTGAACTTTCATTATTTCCAGCAAAAGAGGTGATGTTAGTGTTAGCAGTTGACAGCAACCGGCCTTTCTCTAAGTAACATCAGCTGCACAGAGAAGGCATGAAGTAGAGAGTGTGTCACGTGTGCTGCTCATATCGGTGGGCTTAGTTAAAATACATAGTGCGATGATATTTCTTGCCTTGATTACCAAGTCTGGTGTTCCATCACCTTAGTCAATTCACTGTAGTTTACCTAGTTATAAAATGTGTTCCATAATTTTTACTTGGTTTACTGTGATTAAATCTTCTGTTATTAGTTTAGGTCTCCTTTGTTCTAGTTATTGTATACATATATATAGAAATCAAAGTCTCCAATTCAGGGAAGGTATTACCTTCATAAATAATGTAGACGAGTAGCAAGAAATTCTAGGATGAAAGTGGGAAGCTGGGAACACAGTTAAATAGGATGGCCAGTTTTGCAAAGGAAGTGTTGAGTAATGAACCAATCTCTAGAAATTATTGTTATTGGCTCTTTCTTCTGAAGGGGCTAACTTGAATTTTTCTGTCTATTTGATAAAGGATTTTCTGAAATCCTTGAAAGCTTCCAAAAATAATTCTATAAACCATATGTGTTTTTATGTGATCTGTACAAAGCAAGCCGTATAGAAAACAATAGGAGCAAGCTTTTTTAAACATGTATTTTATCAAACTGACAGTTGGAGAACTTTGTATATTTTAAATTAAAACAGCCAATTTGTCATGAATTTTAATATAAACTGACTTTTGCACTTCTTGCCTGTCCTCACGTAATTTCTGGGATTGGTTTTAGAGGCTATGTAGATTTATTTAAACGCAGTATCTGAAGTCAAATACTCATTCTGACTTGGCTTTTAAGCTAAAATTACACATGTTCATGACTCATACCCAGCTTTGTTGCTCAGTTCTTGTGAGACAGCAGTATAACAATGTTATACATGGGATGCTTGAAGCTAACTACAAAAAGGTATGCTGTAGAGAGCACCCTTCTAGATTTTTAAAAGCTACTTCAGCGTCCTGACACAGTGTCTCTTGGTATAAACTGCTGCCAACTCTACATACAAATGAAGTGTGTCCCCAGCCTGCTTTCTGAAATTATGGCACAATGTTTTGACATTATGCCAGTTTAAGATACAAGCAAAAGTGCTGCTGGTTCTGGCTTACTACTGTAAATGTAAAACATTAAAATGAGGATTAATGAATAGTGGATGGAATTCAATCCTGCCCAGAAAATTCAAAGATGTAACTGGGAAAGGAGGCAGAAATATGAATCATGGTTCTGGGCCTGATTTGTTTTCTTGAAACCTGATTCTGCTCTGCTTGAAATCTGCTAGAAGTTAGGGGAGATCAATAGGATTTGATTACATGCCCTGGGAAAGAAGGGACTGCTCTAGGTGGTGCTAACGAGTGGTAATTTCATTTTGGTGCTGTTTTTCCTCTGCTCTGTTTTCCTATCTGCCAAATTCACTTTACTTTGGCACTGTCTGGTCTATGATTTATTTTTAATCTAACTTGCTTCCGGGGTGTTTTAGTTATTTTCCTCCATTACCCTCATCATCTAACCAAAGTGCTTGCCACTGCTTATACGTCCTTCTTGAAAGCTATGGATCGTCATCATCATCCAAATCCAGGAGAAAACTCATGGCTAGCATCAAGAACTAAACATTAGCTAGTTGGTTAAAAGTAAGTAGACTGAAAAATTGTTCATCATCATTTTTTTCAATTCTTTACTTTTGCTGGAGAGTCCTCATGTCACACAGGGGACATGAGAGTAAGGAAGGAAGAGAAGCATGTTGAAAGCTTCACTTTATTGTCTGAAAAACGTGTTCTTTCTTTGTATCAATTTTGTTCTTTTTCTGAATGCTGCTGCTGCCTTTTACCTTCCTCGGATGAAAATAGAGATAGCATGTTTCCCTACCTTGCGCTCAGATGAGCAAATCATATTTTCAAATTCCATTCAACACACAGAGTACAAGGTAACCTCTCATGACTTATCTGTTACTATTCTAGCAAATTCTACCATGGAATTTACTTTAATTGCTTAATGATTTTATTCTTTTTAAATCGTCTCTTGCTTATAGTTTGGAAATTCAGATGGATCCGAATGGAGAACAAGTAAAATTGGAGTTTGGATATACTAATGCTGATAGAAGATAGAGTGTTGTGGTCCTCTAATGCTACATTTACATGGCAGGTGTAGTTAAATTGTTCACTTATACAGAAGATCCTACAAACCAAAGTCTTCACCAACATTGCTAGAAATATCCTCAATTTCATTCTGGTCACATCTAGGTAATTTAATACTTCCGTAGCTGGAACTTTTTGTTTTCTGATTGTGTTATTACTGTGCAAACAAATTGAGAAGAAATAAGTAACGTCTTTGGGATGAAATTAATGTCATTATGTCAATGTGTATAATTTCCTTAGAAAAGTTAATATGGCAGAGTTATGTGTGTTATTTATAAAATGTCTGTTAATTAATAGATACAAATGACTGTAATCACATCAAGATAGAAATTACTGTAATCATGTCTGCTTAAATCTCTCAGTGATTATAATGCTATCGTTTCAGTGTCATGTTTCTAACAAGATACTAATTTCTTGAGTAGTTTTTGAATTGGTATATCCATGTATCTTAAAGCCTATGGCTCCTCTAGGAGACAAATAGGCTTTCAGTGGCAAAAACCAAACAAAAACCTGCAAAGGCAAAAGCATTTGCTGTAGGTGGACTGTGCAAATCAGATCACTGTGAGTCCGTATTGTCCTGAATGACTACCTCAGTGTCATTTCAGCACTACCCATTTTGAAAACAGTTGTGGTGGTTGAGCAGGAAAACTACAATCTAAGATGACACTCAGATTGACTTCTCACAGCTTCAGTGCAAAGGAGTGAAGTGAAAAATGTTCAGAAGAGGAGTTCTGAGGTCTCTAGCACATACAAAACCCTGAGACAGTGTCATTACAGGGGTTGTAAATCATTGTTTTCTCTGCTGCTGTTGGAGAGTCCTGGAATTTACCAGGGCACTGCACACACACAACTCAGAGGTCCTCTGTAAGCAAACATATGCCCACACTACTGAAGATATTTAAAATCACTTGAGAAAATTGTTATGATACTGAAAAGGGCTGCTATTCTCTAAAAATATAAGGGCAAACTGCTATAATATTTAGCTCTTGCTTTCATTAAGATTAATGTGTAAGGCTTCTGTAAGCCAACTCAAAGGAGCAGAGTCTGTTGTGCAATATTCTCTGAGCATCACTTTTCCTAGTGTGGGTAAGGGAGAATAAGGAATTGCTTTGCACTGGGAGCTTCTGCAGTGCATTCAAAGGAGAGTGTTCACAATTTACTGATGTTTGGTTATTTTCAGGGATTCTTCTCCCTTTTTGGGGCAATTGTTTTCAATGTTTACCGTTCATAAGTCTAACTTGAAGTACAGAATTCTGACTTAATTTTAATCACCTCCATGCTTGATAGCATCTTCGACCATCTCTGATTTAAATACTTGTACTTTTGAGAAATGTATTGTCCAGCGAAATTTTTTTACTTATTTTTAATGACTGATCCTGTTCATTGAGAAAAAATATGTAAATAATCTTATTAATAGGGAGGAGAGTTAATAGCCTTTAATGGCCTAATTTCTGTGAACAATCATGCCCATGAGGAACTCCTTACATGTATAATCCTGGTAAAAGCAACAGGACTCTTCATATGGTTAAACTACTCATATAAGTGTTGGAGAGCAAGATGTCAGTGCTCCTCTCCCACATTCTTCCTGTTTCTCCACCAAAACAAGCCAGCACATCAACATCAGAAGGCATTTTTAGTCTAATATGTCCCAAATAAGGATTTAATCTAGACTAAACAACTGTTTTGAATATTTGCTGTAACTATTAATTATTGAAAATGTTTTGAATTTTTCTATTCATTTCCTAGCTTTTAGTTCTTTATTTAAATCATCTGTGATGTTGCTCCTTCACATGTTTGCTTGGTGCTTAATGTTTATCGTATCTGTTTCTTACAGTGTATAGCTAGCTGCACTTTACTTGAAGTGAATTTATTACTCTGGAATGGTTCTAGAATGAGTGATTTATTGAAGAAGCAAAAATAGCTCCAACTTGTGCGCTGTTAACAAGGCAATGTGTGTTCTTGGTACAGCTGTCTCGTGGATACATGTTTTAATTAATTAATAAAACAGGCATTTTACTAAACCAGTTAGTAAAATTGAGCACAATAGAATCAGGAGCTTTTGAAAGCAATTAAGCAAAGCTTCTCAGTGGGTTGGTGTTTTTGGGGGAAGGGGGTTTGTTATGTTTTCATTTTTTATTTTTGGGGTATGAGATGTTTCTTTGGTCTGCTGTATTATCCTTGACCTTAATGGTAAACTAGAAACAATTTCCTTTAGACTGACTCTGAGTCAACTCTGTGTCTGATCTACAGGTGTCAAGGAAGCTAACGGATTCACCCCTCTGCATGCAACACCTTCCACCTACTCAAACAGACACATGGATTCCTGGTTGTTTTCCTGTGGTCACCAATGCAACCATGGGACCCATGTGAGTGACAGGTACTTACAGTCATTTTGGAATTTTTAATCATAGCTTAGCACTTGTCAGCTTCAAAGTAAGCACTGTTGGGGAATTAGTGTCCCATCACGTGGCGCAGCGGCTGTAAATCTGCAAAGACAACAGATTGTTTGATTATTTCTTTTCTTCCACCGCTAAGGTTAACTGCCTGGACAGCTGTGAGTCAACCCTTCACGACACATTGCTTTGTGTCACTCTTGATCTGGCACATGAAATAAATGTGAGGAAGTTTCAAGCAGAGATCATTTTGCAAGGCCAAAGGTGAGGATAAGGTCAAGTTCACTTGCATTTTCACAGTATCTCACTACAAGCATAAAGCCAAGTGCCAGGCAGGCAATATGAACTTTAGTGCAGCAATGGGTTTCACCTTCATCTTTATTTTTTGTGTTCTGTTTACCAGCATGAAAGTAAAAGAGCGCAGTAAAGAAAGAGCAGTAATTTTTTAAAGGTGACTCTTCCTTCTAGGAAACAAGCATGTGCTGACTTTATGTTTTGAAGTTTAGCTTGCACAGGTGTTGCTGACATCTCATGGGGCCGCAGGGTAATGTTAGCATCTAGTTAAGGGGTAATTTGTCATTATTCACATTACATAAATTTAGCTCATAATGGTACTGTCACTGCTTAGCTCCTGCAGAAAACTATCACTTGTTCCATGCACTCAGAACCAGGGAGGTTACTGCATGAATCTATGGGGCGGGGTAATGCAGATGCTTTTTTTCTTTCTCTTTTCTTTTATCTTTGTCTTTCTGGGTTTGTTGTTGTTGTTTGCTTGTTTATCTTTTGTTTAACCAGTGTCCTTTATGGTTATTATGAGCTGTGTTGGAAACTTAAGAATTGTAGCCTGCAGGGTGGAAGGCTCTCTCTCTCTGTCCCCTGAGGCTCACCAAAAGCATGTCCCAAGCTAGGGATGAGCATTGCTTTACAAAGCGAATGCTACCCTATTGCCTTCCCTCTGGAGAAACTCTGTCCCAGTCTCAGGGCTGGCTCCTCAGTGTGTAAAATCTGTCTTCATTCCACCAAGGTCATGGTGAGATTTCCTACTCATTGTTCCCAAAATTTTAAGTGTGCACATTGCTGTGCTGCAGTGCTTCATGTGATCATTTTTTCTTGTGGGAAAATTGTTGGTTAGCTGTACATTTCAGTAAAACCACAATTTAAAGTTTTGTTAGCAACTGTAACTTGCAATAAATTCTGTGGTTAAGGGAAGAAGTCTATTGAGCAAGACTCCGAGCTCCAGTCGAATCATGTATAAGGCTATTTTGTGTGCGTCGTGCATGAGGAATAGATCTGCCACTTGTGACTGTTGCCATGTAAATGTTGTATTTCTCAAAATCTACCACAGAGTAGCAAAAGTTATGAGGTCTTTTCTTTGCAAAAATGCAAATACAGAAGAGGTAAGAACAGATGATGTCACTGGTTACATCCCAGCAACTCCCCTGGGGTCACCGGGTATCAGGATTTTTGCACTTTGCACATTTAGCTCTGCTCACACAGGGAAAGCCCTTTGTTTTCTTAAGCAGTCTCACTTGTCAGGCTTTTCTGTACATTTCCAATAAATGATTGAGTACAGATAAAGATGAATTTTTTTTTTAGGTCTTCATATGTTTTCTTCTGAGATTTTTAGAAGTAATAGCATCATCACCCAAATGAAAAGTCTGTGCAATGAAATCAGCCTTCTTTCAGGAATGCATATGTTTTAAATGCCAGCCAAACATAAGGTTATAAATTTGCTTTAGAATATCTTAATATCTGGCCTGCAAATTATTCTATGACTCTAACCACATAAATAAACACAATCTACATGTTATGTAAATGGCCACAATAATGGGCACCTTTCTGAATCTCTTTGGCTGTCTGTTCAGAGGGACAATTACAGTGGTGCAAACTATATTGCAAGAATTAAATTGAAGTTATTCATGTGGTGATACAAAAAACTTGCAAAGCTAAAGCACCGATCTGTTAGAAATTAGCTATGGTTCTATTTTATTGTAAGTTTTTTAATTCTCTAGGGTGTTAGTCTGGTTTGGATTTGGGAGCGAGGGGTGGTGCTTCTTTTGTCTTCAGAAAAGCATCTTTTATAATCAAAAGGGCACAGTGCTGGGATGCTCTGGTCACTTGGATGGTTATTAGGGAGAACTGTGTACAAGCTGGAACCGAACCAACTCCTCAGTGCAAATCCCCAGTGAGGACTGAGAGAAGGATAATACAAAAAGGAGCATTACATGCTGTTTGCTTGCCTTAGTAAGAGCTGGAGGTTTTCACATGGAATAACACTACATGAATGTTCAGCTCTCCCACAGCAATCCATAGTAAAGTGCACTGTCCTTAGATGGCAGGGAATGTTCATAAAGCTCAGTGTTAGGTGCTAGGGCAGTTCCGTCCTGCAGGATTTGTATTGCTTCCTTTAAAAGATCCTTCATTTCCAAATTCTGAATGTTTTAAAGCATTTCTCTACTGTTCTGTGATGTTTCATATAATCCCATGAAGCCATGTTTAACTTCATGTAGCGCCTTCTTCCAGGGAGAGCTGATCTCTGTACAAAATTATCTTGATCAGTCTGCATCCAATCTGTTATTGGCTTCATCAGATAGAAATGGATGATATCAATAAAGCTAGCATATTGCTCCTAACCCTTCCTGATGGTATATTTCATACTTGGAAATACCAAAGGTCTAAATTTAAAGGAAGATCTGTAAAATCACTGTCCCCTTTCCAAGGGGCAATTACAACATTATGTCTTATCGCTGAAAGTCTTAGTTGGAAAAAACTTTTTGCTGCTGTTTGGTCTTTATTCCCATTTAACTTCTGGGGTGTGCTATGTTCCCCCAAAATATACACCTAGCTTTCAAGTCTTCCTCATTATTTTGCGTGTTTTTATTAATAGAAGTAGTGATCATTTGCCTTTAAGCTGACTTGTTTTTCGAGGTGGTGTCTTTCATTATTAACTTTCAAAGAGCAAATCAATCACCCTAAGCTGCCATACTTTTTATCCTAATTATTTTTCCATTTGCTATGAGTTGGGTTTTTTATTCCACATCTGCATTAATATAACTTTGATCTTCTCCCTTTAGAAAATAATATTAATACTCATTTATGTCCCTTTACTCTCCAGCTTTATTATGGAATTATTGACACTCACCTTTGTGAATGTTTCCTCTCAAAATTTTTAACATTTGTGCTAAGCATGCAGTTTTGCTGTTACCATTCACTGGAAGTGGCCATAAATTAACTACTTCAGCCCAGTTCTCCCAAGGTACCATCGAGAATCCTTCTGTCCTAGCCTGCCTTACACCAAAAGAGCAGAGATAGCAATTTCAACAGTTTAAGAGCTAACCCTCAGTATAAGCATTTTTATCATACAAAATATCCTATCCAGTGTTATCTTACCCCTAGTTTTATGCTCCCTTCACTGTGTTTACAATATCCAGACATAAAAGGACAATGGTGGCATGATCCAGAATCATAACTGTTGTAAATTTACGCGGGTATTACAGGCTTTGGATTTCTTTGTGGCAAATCATCTCTCTAATCTATGCAGTCAGGCTCTCTTCTATTGTCATGTTAGTGACTGTGTCTGAAAAGAAAAGCTGCCCAGTAACATCATGTGTCTCAGTGTTGGATGCATGTGACTTTGCTAATTTAGAGGTGTGATTACTCACTAAAGGAAGGATCTGGCAAAGTACAGGTTTGTATTTTGGTCCTTAGACAAAAAAGTCATGCCTTTTGTGAGCATGTGATGGACTGTACAACAGACAGTACTGTTTGTGTTTATCTGATAAAGCTGCATTTTTTAGCTTATACATTTGACTGCTAGAGTTTGAAAAGCGAAGACAGGCTCAAAAGGAGATAGTTTTAGGGAGAAGTGGTAGGCCATCTGTGCTATTAGGCAAGAAAACTTCAGTGGTGTCATCAGTCAATTGTAAGAGGTTTGAAAAAAATATATTTGACAAGGTCTTCCATGTAAAGCAAGTTTATGTTTACAATATTCTGTTGATTCTGTTGATTTGTAGTTGATATTGTACTGCTGGAGGGTGTCCAGTATAGAGCAACAAAGATGATGAAGGAAGTAGAACACCTCCCTTATGAGGAAAGGCTGAGGGACCTGGGTCTCTTGAGCTTGGAGAAGAGGAGGCTGAGGGGTGATCTCATTCATGTCTATAAATATGTGAGGGGTGGGTGTCAGGAGGATGGAGCCAGGCTCTTCTCAAGGTCATCTGGTGATAGGACAAAGGGCAATGGGTGCAAGCTAGAACATATAAATATCAGAAGGAACTTCTCCACAGTGAAGGTGCCGCAGCATTGGAACAGGCTGCCCAGGGGGGTTGTGGAGTCTCCTTCTCTGGAAACGTTCAAGACCGGCCTGTTTGCATTCCTATGTGACTTGGTCTAGGTGATCCTGCTGTGGCAGGGGGATTGGACTAGATGATCTTTCGAGGTCCCTTCTGATCCTTAATGATTCTATGATTCTATAAACAGATTTTTTACCAGGTGAATAATGCAAGTTGCTTAGGTCTCCTGGCAAAGCCCATTTGTACAACAGCTTTATCTCACTGTAGTATAGCCTTTCCATTCCTTAAGTTCATGTGTGTTCCTTTTGTGCTGACATCTGTTAGTGCTGTGTATCTTTCTCTAAGGTTTTAGAAGATTAGTAGTAGCAACTCTTCCTGGAACTGAAATGATATCTGTCTGTGTAACAACAGGTTGGGAAGATGATCTAAAAACTGCTGAATAAGATATTAAAGCCTTGGTGCAAGGGCAAGGCTAGAGCCTTCCAGATTTGACTTCTGATATAGAAAGACATGCTAGACTCAAATACATTGCAAAACTGCATATTAATAGGGTTTTACAGGGTTAATCTGTGGGAAGGTACTGTACTAGTAGTAGGCTAGTAGAGTCTTTCTCTGAATACAGCCAGCTTCAGAACACTGAATGTTTTGGTTCCCAGCTTTTTAAATTTTCTCATTTTCGTTCTACCCAGTTTATAAGTTCCTTTGCTAAAGTTACTCCCTAATTTACAAATGAATGTGCCAATCCCCTTCTGTTCTTGTCTGTCTTAGAGGCTGCATGAGAAATTCAGCTTCTCCTCACTTATTCTTCAGTAGAACACAATAATCATTAATTTTTGAAGTAAAAAGGCACTCGTGGTAGGGATCTTGCATTTTGAAAGGCAACTCTAAAAAACTGAAGACTGATGGCCTCTTGTACCCAAAATTCCTTGTTATAAAAGCTAATTTGAATTACTCTCTGTTTAGAATAATTTTTTTGTAGGCATAAGTCAAATATTTTTCATCTCTATCTTACAGAGAATATAAACTAGATGGCATAATACTTGATGAATGATCTTTTGCTCACTGAGATGTCTCTTAAAAAGACACAATGTACATATATTGCAGGCTAACAGTAAGGAATCCTAATATAACCTACACTAGTTCATGTAGATGATTCAAGTATTTTAATGTATGAAATCAAACAACTCTTTTACTATTAAAAGTTGACAGAAAAAGCTTTTAGGTTCCAACTTGCCTAGCAAATGCATCCTTCAATACTTCAGTCTATGTTCCAGCTAATGCCATTTGAAAGGGCACAGTGTAGTGATTCTGCACTGAATGTAGGTTAGCTGCTGTCTGTCATGTGAAGGCTGCGCAGACATATCAGTCCGGCTGGGTTTACAAGTAGTGTTTCACCACATGGATGCTGTATCTGACTTTTCCATTTTAATAGGATATAAAAGTATTTTTTAATAGTGATTGCTTTTGAGGTGCTTCATGAAAGGGTATTCCTTTCTCTTAAAGGCCATTCTGGCATCTAATTTCTCCAAGTCTGGAAACTTAAGGCTGAATGCTTTCAATAGGCTGGTTCAGGTGAATGTGGACTTTCAGGAGCGACAGTCACTTGTGTTTCATATTCAGAAGTGACGAATGGGCATGAGTAGTAGGAAGGTGTTAAGGGCAAAATTACTAGCTGATGCCTCTAAGCCAGGTGTAGCCAAAGAGCACTTCTTTAGCAGCCTTGAACAGGACTGGCTTTTAAGGTGTAAGGATGAATATTGGAGATGATCGTCAGTGACAGCATAGTGTCAGGAAAATTAATTCACTATATTGTCTTTTAGGTCTTTGTTTCATCTCTGGAGAAAGGTAGAGGAAATCCATGCAGGAAAAATCCACCAAGGGATATTTAACAAAAAGACAACATCTGTCTTGAAGTCCCTCAGCCAGAAATTGCTGGAAGCTGAGAGAAGACACCTGGGAAAGTATTGCTTAGTCTCCTGTTACAGTCTTCTGCATTTACTTTCTACCCCATGGGATAATTTGAGTTAACCTAATGCAGCTGTTCTAATGTCTTGCACTTAGATTTATAGGGGTTTATTGATACATGGTGGACATTTACATGGCCATTTTAGCTAGCATGAGATATAGTTCTTAAATCCCCCCACAGAGCCAATGTGGAGCAAAATATTACAGCAGAAAGGGTTTCAAAAGGGAAAATCTAGCTTGGGTTGCTTTCTCCGACTGATCTTCTATAAACTGACCACACTGAGAGATAAAACAGCTGAGCAGGCTGATACGAGCCGCATAGTGTGGCACAGTTTCTCCAGACCTCAGCCCGTCTATCAGCACTGCGGGCATCCGTGTAACACAGAATCTGTGCAAGTGCTGTGTAAAGAAAATGTGTGTTATGCTGTAGCAAAGTACCACACCAGATTTACCAGAGAATAACCATCATAATGCAATTAGTCTAGTTCATAGCTAGAAGGGGAAGATGACACAATGGGACTTTTTGTTTGGTGCATGTGGCTTTTCACTACACTACTGTTAGGCTGCAGGGTAGAATTCACTGCATCTCTCAAGCATCCCAGGGATATTTCCTGACCCTCTCACATCTCAGCTGGGTGTCCCTGGGCATAGTTGTTGTTCTGGTGGCAGACCTATTCTCTGCCAGCACCACCACAAGCAGAGAGCACAACAGAGCAACAACCGTGCAAAGGTTTGCCCATGCAGGGTGGGACACAGGGAAAGACTGGGGTAGGTAGGGTGAGGCTGCTGCAGTTGGGAGGCACTGGTGGAAATGCTGCTGCCTGAATGTGCCCCAGCTCTGTTGGAGGTCCCATGGGCCTCCAGCCTTGCCTGTGTTTTCTCACTTTACAGGAGCAAACCAGCAGAATAACAAAAGACTATTTTATACACATTTCACTGTTTGCTTTTTTCCACCCTCTTTGTCTGGGATCACTCTGAACATAGCTTAAACCCTAGTGCCCTCTTCTGATCTTGGAATAGGTGTCAGCTCTCGGCACACCTGCCCCTGCAAGCTCTGGTTCAGCAGACAGTGGCAGCCAATTGTTTGATGCGAGGCAAGCATTTGGGGACACCGGTATTTTAATTTGTAATCAGCTTTAAAGCCTTCAACGTTTACTCAGAAACAGGAGCTTAGGCAGAAATTAGTCTTTCGTATTTATAAAAAATTTCTTTTTCCTCCCCATGAGTTGCTGGGGCTTGATCTGAAGTCCACAGGAGAGATGGGATAAACCTTATCAGCTCTGGCCCAGCCCTTCTTTGTTCTGTAGAGTCACAGGCTGAAAGAGGTTGTACTATTACAAGATCTTCAAGGGACAAATACTAATTAAGGATTATCTTGTAGAAAAATGTTACTTTTGGGGCATATTTAATGTGGGAAGAACTGGTAAGTGAATAATTCTACAATTGCTCACTATTGAAGGCTTTTCAATGCTATTAAATCCAATTTAGTTTATGTGCATGTGTATCTAGACAGATGTATGTAATGCACGTTAGGTTCTATCTCTTGCACTCAAATAGCTGCAGACTATACAAATAAGTTCATTCATCATTTATAGGCTGACACCTCTGGGATAGAAGGCAGCAGCTGTCAAGAAACACAGCAGTTTCAAGGCATATTCAGAAACTCAGCATCTATTTTGCATTGTAGGGTCATTCCATGCAAGGGGAAGTAGAACTCACCCCCACACACCCGCACACACACACCCCCCCCACTCCCCTTTATAAAAAGGTATATTTGCTTTCTAAATAAATCTTAAAATAGTATTATTTTACTGATCACCATTTTAAGAAAAATCTAATAAAATATGTGCCCTTAAAACACTCGATATGTCCAAAGTATCCTAAATGCTGTCAAATCTTGTAACATTAAATTTGCTTCAAAATAAGGTTACAAATGGATTTTCACAGTACTGGCTGTTTGCTTACATTTTAAGCAGCTAATATTCCACAAACTCAGACTTGTGCAACTGCAAACAAACATTCTCTACTGACAAAAGTATTTGTGTTGATAATTTTAGATGGGAATTGTTGAGAGACTGATGGGCAGATTAACACTAGAGGCCTCTCCAGCAAGAGGTTTATCAACACATTAAGCCACAAAAGGGATATTTATAGCACTTTTCTGGAAAATGCTTTTTCCAGCTCTCTATTGCCATCTTGAGTCTCTTCCTGTCTTCAACAGAAAATCCAAGTTGGGGTGTAACAGATGCAGAGACAAAGGGAAAACAGACTTCCAGTCCTGATGACTAGAGACCTCTCTAGGTATCAGGTGTAAGAGAAACAGCATTCTTTATTTCATTGACGTTATGCATGTCATTGCAAACTGTATCAAGAGTTGAAGCAGAATGCCAGGGTGCTGTGATGTTAGTGGAAATTTGTAGTATGGCACAATAAGGTTCTTGGACAGCAAATGAGCTCAAGCTCACAGAGGAATTCTCAGATACATGCGCCTAATAAGAGTTTAGGGTACATTCACAGGGGACAGAGAAATCCTGAGAGTGCAGGTGTACCTATTATGCAGATGGTTTGATACCATTCTCTTGGTTCTATAACTGCCCTTCAGATTTTTCACCTTCCTCTGAGTGCTTGACATATAGTAACAATAACTGGATAAAATTTTATTCTACTGCAATCTACTGTCCATAAACCATTTTAGAATCTTGCATATATATTGATGTGGTGTATGGGGGCCGGGTACCCACCAAAGCTGCTCTATCACTCTGTACTTCTTAGATGGGCAGGGGAGAGAAAAATATAATGAGTGGTGGGTACGTCAAGACAACAACAGTTGAATAACGCAGAAGCAAAAGCTGTGCATGGAAGCAAAGGCAAATAATAAAGATTACTTTCTACTTCCCATCAGCAGAAGGTGTTTAGCTGCTTCTCAAGACATTAAGTCTCTGCATATGCATAATGATTGCTCCCAAGGACCAAAATGCCATCAACTAATGCCCCTCTACTTCCTTCTTTGCCCTTGCTTTCATACCTGGGTTGCCATCATATGGTCTGGAATATCCCTTTGGTTATATTGGGTTAGCTGGCCTGGCCTACCACTCAGCCTGTTGTAGGGGAGAACATGAGGAAATTAAAAACCTTTACAGACTTGGTGCTGTGTGAGCTCTGTTCAGCAGTAGCCAAAACACTGGTGGTTATCAACACCCCTCTAGACCACCACAAACACAGCACTGTGAGAGATGTCATAGGGAGGATCAACTCCATTCCAGCTAAACCCAACACAACGGGCAATCTCAAGCACTTTCCTCTTCCAGAGTATGCTGCTTGAAGATGCCATTTACACTCCTTGCTGATAAACCTCACAATCATTACTCTAGAGAGTAACTCACTCAAAGGAAAAGTCTATGCTTTGTGCCTGCTGCACCTGAACAAAAAGGTATCCCATTCCTCTGAAACATAAATCCACTACATTTTCATGGTTGCACAGTTGTTTTAGTATTTATGTTGCCACCTTAGTGTTTGTGTAGTTTTTCAGATACTGGTAATGTATCAAACTTAGAGTTTCTTCAGAAGAATGTATTGGGTTCTGCCTTCTGCAGTCCAATGACTGGCAGTGATATTCCCAAGAGGTGCTTAGGCACACCCATCCTAAGCTCTTAAAATTCATGAAGCTGATTATTTTTAATAACATTCTTGGGAATAATTTTTGGAAGGTGTATATTTACATTTATATTGATGTCACCACAATGCTATAATGCTGCTTTCAATGCTCCTTTTTATATATTTCCTGCAAGTGCCACATTAAATGATCATAGGATTCTTGGAAAAGCAACAGGAAATGATATAATGGTGCCCACAAGCTCTGTGTATTGACTTTTCCACAGACTTGCTAGTCTCTGAGCTAAAAATTGTTGTTAAAACAAAGATATTTGATCTTATTCTCTGTTCTTGATTCTTGTCTGCATTCTACAAGTCCTGACCTTTTGCTGTTTTATTATGGGGAAAAAGAACTAATTATAGAGATTATTGTGGGTTAGAGTCCAGGGATAGTTGTTTAATTTGGTTTCATTTCACTTCAAATAATTTGGCAGGAATTCATATGGATATACTCTGTTATCTGTAAGTTACAGCTTACACTGAGATGCAGCAGAAACGTCTGCATAACAGTCATAACTCTGGTAGACGTTTGACAGACATGGAATAAGTAATTGTCTTTTAAGTTTACCTCAGTAGCTTCAAGCCATAAAGGATAGCCTATAAAAATTGAAGAAAACTACGAGGAAAACTGTTGTCTGTTGCATTGTTCTTCAGTAGCCAGGGGTCATGAGTTGTGGAGGACAAGACAAAGATTTCGTTGGAAAAATTGTAGAAAAACCCAACAACATCATGGAAACAGGAATAGTAGGATGATCTTTTTTTTGGCCACATCTCAGAGGATCTCAAGCGCTTCTTGGACGATTTGTAAGATTTAAAGCTGAGACTTTAAAATTCTTATCTCTTTGTTGGCCTGAAAATATCTTTTCTTACGATGATATGATGACTCTGATTTATTGTTCTGAACTTACCCAATAATTTTCCCCTCTTATGGGTTTAGTTTTCATCTTTGGGATAATTTATCCCCTAGATGCTAGTAATAAATGAGACCTATTACACTGTTTTAGAGCCTTCCAGCTTCATTAGGATAATTCCTTCAGTGAATTCCCTCCTCATCTGAGATGATTCCTCAATAAACTCCCCAGGCTAAGTTGAGGAATTTATTATTAGAATCGAATCCTCACATTCCTTTAAAGTCTCGCCACTGGATGAGTCCCAATAGATGTCTTAGTCTAGCAAAGCATTGGGGTGATGAAACTGTGCATCCTTGCTTGCCAAGCAAAGAGCTGTCTCCTCACTTGTGCTGTGCTGTTGATCGTGGCATGCTGGGAGCCTCCACTGATGCTCCTTCCTCATGCATTCCCCGTATATGTTTCTGTAGAAGCTATGAACACAGTTATAAACTGATAGTCAGAAACTCAAGGAAATGAAAAGCACAGTCTGCCTTCTCTGAGACCTGCAATGAAGGCCTTCACTGTGTTAAAATAACTCTGGTTCCAGGAACAGTCTAATCTTACCAGGAGGAGGTCAGAAAGTGCTATTTTACCCTAAAGCAGGATATTTTACTCAAGCAGTAGATGAAATTAATCTCCCTTGATCTCTCCATTGCAACTGCTGGATGGCTTCCAAGATTCAAGCAGGCCTGTGTAGCATTAGCTCAAGTACTTCAGGATTCCTATGGCCTGAAAAAGACATAGCCTATAAATGCTGCTTTAGTTCTTCATTTATGATGCTGGCAGCTCTGTAATGAGGCAGAACACAGTGGCAGACCTTGGCAGTTGCATTTATTGAGCCTTCCAGAAGGACTCAAACCAAGTGCAATTGCTCTGGTTATAGCTCACCAGTTCTACACTTCACCCTCGCTAGAACAGAGATACTGACAGCTGTCGTAAATCATTAAATACTTTCATTTCAAAAACTGAAACAAAAAAACTCAACAATAAGAAATGACCCATAAAAATCAATGCAAAAAACCCTTGGGGTGTGATTAATATATGTATTTTAACTCCATGGGTACAAGATTCTTAGACTCCCTGTGATTTCCGAAATTCCTACTTCACAATTAAAATGGGATATGGATTTGTATTTTCTGAATGGGAACAGCCTCTCTTCAGCAACAACATGCAACGTAAAGTCCGAGTAAAACCAACATCAGCTCAATGCACTAATACACTCAACAGAAAGCTTATTGAAAAATCTTTAACTTTTTCCCCTCCAGCATAAAAACCACCATAGTACTGAGCTACATTAGCAATTTGCCTTCTGCCACTAGAGAATTTAGACAGTTAGGAGAGACTGTAAGAGAAAACAAAAATTATTGGAAACTTCTACTGTGATTCTTGAAAAAATACTGTCCTTTATTTGTTTGCTTCAATCTTTTCCCTCAGCAGATTTTTGTGACCATCTTGTACCACTATGGAAAAGATTTGATTCAGCTGAGGAGGTATATGAAACCAGTATGTTTTGTCACAAGTAAGGATGAAGAAAACTCATACTTGTTTTAATTGTAAGTACTTATTTGTCAGATAGTTAAAAAATTTCTCTGGAATAGGAGCTTCCAGTGCAAACATTGACTGTTCTGTAGGTGACCATAATGTTCTAAATGTTGTTGCTAAAACTTAGTTGTTTTTCTGAAGTACTGTACGTCAGGTAATAGACTTTCAGAGCACGAACCATCATCCAACTTCATTGGCTTTAATCAGTGTGAAAGGAATGATTTAATTCACTATCCAATTACATTTCTGAGTACGCTCATTTTAATAGGCTAAGTGTTTTCCTAATTTATCTGCTAATCATTAGAATCACATTTGGCCTCAGTTCAGAGACTGTTGTGTTCTCAGATTCAAGCTTGGATTAACACCGTACTAAGACATCCAAACCAAGTCTGTGTAATGCAATTAGAGTATTTTGCACCCACTCAGGTGAGAACAAGTAGGGCTGACTGTATGCATAGGGCCGTGTGCGCTTATCTCCACCTGCACCCGAAAAGGTCAGGAGTTTTCACTGGTTAATGCACCCTCCTTATTAGGATTTAATTACCAGAAATAAAAATGTAGGTAATGTCAGAAAAGTCAGTTATTCATGCAAATGAATTGGTCTTGCACTGCTGTAAGGAGTTGTTTTTTAGCTGTGTGAGAAATTGTATGTTCTTTCATTTTGGTGATTGTACTGTAAATGCCTTCACCTATCTTCCCTGGACTGAAACATGGATTTCTGAAAATTCTCCTCCTGGCGGGAGCCAGGAAATGTGAGATTAATTTCTAGCACTGTCACAAATTTGTTCTGCACATATCAGCAGATTTTATCTATGTGTCGAAGATTACTTTTGTTAGGACTCTTTCTCACACCAAATTGAATGTCTGAAAAACATTGCTCATGTTTCTTATGTAACAGAAAACAATATTTACTATTTATTTTTAGAATTATGAGTACTATTGATTTGTACAGCATCATCTGTGTCACTAAATGTTTATTCAAAATAAGCCTGACAAGTGAACTAAAAGGGATATTTTTCAGGTGTCTAAAATTTGATCATTTGGACCTGCCATGAAGAAAGATCCAAGAAACAAGTTTTTAATAAGCCTCAGAGATTATTAGAGAACTAATAAATGAGAGCTTGTCTGAAAACCTGTTTTAAAATATTATTAGGTAATTTCATAAAACCTTGAGTTTTAATTTCACTACAAATATATGATAAAATGTTCTATTTCCTGTTGGGCTATTATTAGACCAAGTCCCAGCTTCTCAGACCTCCCTGGAAAAACAGGCTTATTCCCAAAAAGTAAAGCTGATAACAAAAAATTATTAATGTCCTCAAAAGCTAACTCCTACTCTGCAAGACAAATAGACATAGTCCAACCATCTGCAGTAGTGTCTGTGGAGTTATATTACTTATATAACATCTGTAGGCAGAAGAAAAGATGAGGAAATAATGAAAAATTGGCCTGTAAGAAATATAATACTTTGTGACAGCTACAGTATCTGGGAAAGCGCACATAGTCTAAACATAGTTTTGATATCACTCCAGGAACTTATGTGAGAAATTATATAATTTTAACTGAACTCCGTTCACTCTGATGAAATGCCTGCTTTGATCCCTTCTTGGAGAGGCTTGTCTTGGTATTCCAGGTTGATGTACTTATTGCTTTTGTTATGTTTCTAGTTATGTAATAAGAATTGACCGACAAACAGCAAATGCCCCCTCACCACCTTGTAACCATAAGTTGGGGTTACAATAAGGTGGGGTTACAAGTAGGAGGGAAGAATGAGAGAGGAATGAATAAGACTGCTAAAAATTTGTGCAGCATCAGAAATCTCTATATACAATGAAGTGCTGAGTGATGCTTTAAGGCAAAGCATCTTAACTATATATTATGTGTTGTAAATCACAAGATAGAAGTATTTTATAAGCTAAATCCATCGCATATTGATATCTTGCATTATCCTGGAATGACCCTGTGCAGCCAAGTGTTCTTGCAGTCTGGCCTTGGCTCTTTTTGCATTGTACAGGTTCCTATGCCAAATTTGTTAAATTAAACATCTGAGCTGTAAATAAAGATCCCCAAAGCCTACTGTGCTTTCCTTGTTCTAAGAGTCCCTTCACAGTATGGCCTCAATTCAACTAAGTACTTAATATATATTTAAATCCCACTTAAATCAATGGGATTTAAGCATTTGCTTAAATGCTTTGCTAAATCGTGGCCTATTAAACTGTCTGTGTTGGAGATCAGATTGTAATTTATATTGCTGTGATTTTTTTTTCTGGTGTTATACATGAGACCCCAAACTACATTTACTGCAGCCTTGCTTGAACTGAAGCTGGAACTGTTTAGAGGGAACGCATGCAAGACCTGCATTCATCACGTGCAAGAAACAGGATTTAATTACTTAGGGCATTAGCTCTTGTAAACTTGTGCTCAAACAAGCTCAGTTAAAGAAACTGAAGAAACACCATCTTGACGCTTAGTAACATGATGTTTTCTTTATTCACTAATGATTGCAATCCCTCATAAGTGTGGAAACATGTACAGAATGTAGAAACAAGAAAATATATGAAAAAAATATAAAAAGTTTGAGAATTGTTTTCTTCTTTCACTGATTTGTTGGCAATCTTGTCCTGGCCATTTTCTTAATTTTTCTCCCAAATGCAAGTAGGCTTGACAAGGAAAACAGACGATGGTAGAGAAAGCAGCAAGAAAAGGAGTTGCCGTCAAGAATCCCCAAGTAATTTGGTGGGTAGAGACAATATGCCAACTGATTGCAACTGTAGATACTAGAATTTTTATAGAAGAGAGTCACATGTCCTGCTATGCCTGGAATATTTAGAGAGGTTAGTCTGGCCTCATCACTGCTTTTTGGAAGAGTGAGGACGGGTGGTGGGAAAGTGAGGACTCTTCTTGGCTTTTATAATATAAGCTCTCTGCTTGTAGTGGAAACCAGCCAAAAGACAGCTCATATGCCAAGAAAGTCCAAGTTAAGACACGGGTGGAAAATACCGGATGCTTAAATTTGTCTTGGAGTTTCTCAAAGCTGCTAATACTGATTTTCTGCTTAATTAGATAAATAAGGAATGCACTGAGCTGCTTTTTCATGTACAGATAGATAGTAGAAGAAAAGGGAGCCTCCTCTAGGGCGCTGCTGTCCACATAAGAGGAAGAGCTAGAGGTTGTTTTCTCAACATCATCAGGGAGGTGTCTGTCACGGAATACATCCCATATTCCTAACCAGAGCTACCCTGCCAGAACTGCCCCAACATTGGAATTCCTGATACAGCTCGGTTTTTGGAAGTTAGTCTAAAATAAGGTAGCAATTTCTATCCTTTGAAGAAATAGCTGTTGGGGTACATTTTCCTGATGCAACCAGATTTAATTCCAGTCCAATTGTTGTGTCTTTTGTTCACTGCTTAGTTTTCTTTTAAGCATCTAGGCTCTTCTCAAGAGATCTTGAGTTTGTATTAATCGACGTATGTCATAAAAGTGTTTCTTACTCGTTGGGTTTTTTTAGCCTCTCCAGTGAGACCTTACAGGACTTCTGTGAAAGGGGAAAAATAATAATTTGTTGAGCAGGGAAAGTAACTTTCTTCTCATACTTATCACATTATTATTTCTTCTTTGGTGTATTTTATTGAGGAATTTTCCTTTTGAACTTTCTTTGTTCCTAAGCCTGCTTTTAAAAACAGTCTTAGAATATTGCCGTGTGTTTTGTTTCACCTCAAAGATTGAGTTGTGAGTGGTACATGAATGCATCCCATACTTTCTCTTTGGTGGCTGAACATTTAAAGTTTCTGTAAGTATTTACAACTAACCATTCTTTTCTCACAACTGTGAAGCATAGATTTAAAAAGCATTTGTCCTCCCACTTCACATTCTTTATCTCACATTTAATTACATTTGAAGGAAAAATTAAAAATCAAATGAAAAATATATTCAATTGCAATTATATTGCTTACTTGGAATTATCATAATATGATCTAATTTCTAATAAAATACTAATAAAGAATTTTTCTTGGTAGGAAATTCCACTAATGGAACCATTTCCCAGGGACTGGGACAGGCTTGAGAGATGGGCACTTGCCCCCAACACAAGAAAGATATTGAACTGTTGGAACATGTCCAGAGGAGGGCCACGGGAATGACTGGAGGGCTGGAACACCTCTCCCACAGGGACAGGCTGAGAGAGTTGGGGCTGTTCAGCCTGGGGAGGAGACTCCAGGGAGATCTTATAGTGGCCTTCCAGTACCTGAAGGTGCTACAGGAAAGCTGGGGAGGGGCTGTTTACAAGGGCTTGGAGTGGGGTAGGACTAAGGGTAATCGTTTCAAGCTGGAAGAGGGTAATTTTCGACTGGAAGTCAAGAGGAAGTTTTTCATGATGAAGGTGCTGAGACACTGGAACAGGTTGCCCAGGAAGGTTGTGGATGCCCCCAGCCTGGAAGTGTTCAAGGCCAGATTGGATGGGGCCTTGAGCATGCTGGTCCAGTGGAGGGTGTTCCTGCTCATGGCAGGGTGGTTGGAACTAGATGATCTTTAAGGTCCCTTCCAACGTGAACCGTTCTATGAATCCAGGAAAATGATTAATTACCCTTTCTGCTTTAGTATTGAGATATTGCTAAAATAAATAGTGTTGCACGGTTTAGCATTTATCTCTGTTTATGCACAGGTTTAGGACCTCAACCTATACATGGTATGTTCTGGGCCATGTTTTGGATTGTCTTAACTCTGACTTAACTGTCTCGCATGTTAGAGACTGTAAATTACTTGCAGGCTACAAGAGAATATCCTTCAGAATGTATAATAAGAAACAGGGATAAAGTTTAAGCATCTAATTTCAGTGACACAACGACTGAAAGTATTTTTAGAAAACAAATGAGAAATATTTCCACATGCAAATCCTCATGAAAAAGCTTCAAAGTTTCAAAATTTGATAATTTTAATGTACTCTTATGGTTGTTTTTCAGTTAGAAAATTAAACCCCAGAAATGTCCCTCTAGCTAAATGAGGTTTCTGCAATGTTGAAATTAATCAATCAGCCCTTCAATAAGAGCCAAGCCTCAAATCCACAAGCATGAAACAACAGCTAGTAATGACGATATAAATTGATTTCAGAAGGTTAAATGTGCATATTCAGGGCTTAGAGAACAAAGTCTTTATGGCCTTATCCAAATGAATATCTGTGTGAGTCACATTACGTACACTGTAATCATGAAAATTAAGGACTGCATTTAGATGAGGCCATGGAGTTTGATTCATGTTGGAAAGTTGGATTGGAGATTATTTTTCTGATGAACAAGGTCTGTGGAAGTCTGACATTGAACCATTTTGTTCACTGCTGGGGCAGGAAGAGTGATGTAAAAAACCCAGAGGTACTAAGCATATGTGTGAAGGCAGGCTGTTGGGGTTTTTGTGTATTAATTTTGGCTGATGGTTTGGTACATTTAAAGGATAACAGTAAGGTTTCTCTTCAGACCTAGTTAAAAATCAAAGTTGGCAATGGTAGCTGACTTCAGTGCTAAGGTTGGCATCAAGCCAACTAAGCTTTAAGAAGTATCAGTCTGAAAAATGGGTGCCTCGTAAGAAGGAGATGTTTATCTGTGTGTAGTTGTGCCTAAAACCTTACCAGAAACAGATTGGCTTTGGGTTACTACTTAACCAAATTTTTGCAGCAATATAGGCAGATCAAATACATTTGAGCAAGAGGAAGAATCCTGAATGACAAGGAAACCTGACAAGACCTACATTAAAACAAAGAGGTTAATTCTGGAGAAGCCTGGGCAACTTTTCTCTGTGGGACTTTACAAACTAAGTCAAGG
Source organism: Upupa epops (assembly GCA_013397515.1). Lineage (NCBI taxonomy): Eukaryota > Metazoa > Chordata > Aves > Bucerotiformes > Upupidae > Upupa > Upupa epops. The sequence continues at coordinate 738,003 of VZRI01003996.1, read as the reverse complement.
CTATAACAGTAATCCTGGGCTTTGTTGACCTTTAATATCTGATAGAGGTTCCCAGGCTAAAATCAATGTTATGTCCTCAGAAAATTTCTATTATGGGAAAGGCATGCTAGATTTCCCTGGACTAAGGTATTTGCATTCCTTATGCTAAAACAGCTTCAGGTAGGATGAGGCAGAATTTGGATTGCAGCTGTACCTGGTGAGACTGAGTAGGAGTCATTGGCTTATATATTTATTTTTTTTTTGCTTATATTTAGGAGGTATTGATCTTCCTTGTCAGGGCACAGTTTCCAGGACTAGATGACTAGCCAAACTTTTCACACTCAGGTTTATGATTGGATTTATGCATAAGTTCCCTGGCTGAATCAGAGCTCAGGACCCATAGCCAGTATTGACCTAGGGTGTTGAGTGGCAAATTATCAAACAAACACAAAGTTATGACCAAACAGGGGAAAGATGAACGATTTGACTGTCAATGTAATCAACAGAGAAAGCCCAGTTGCAAAGGACAGAAATGTAGTGGTTTCAAAAGATCTCTTAAAAAGCATTTGTTTCAAAAAATCTGAAAGAAAAATACTCTGATGCTGATGACTTCATGTGCAGCCTATAACCAAAAACTGAACCAAAAAAAGTGAAAAGAAGAAACAAACCTCCAAGAAAGGATTTTAATTTTATTTTATTTTATTCATACTTTTGAATGAGAGGTTCTGCATTTTTTTTAAAGCAGCAACTTTTTGCGGTGTTCATGTGCACTTGAAATACTTTGAACCCTTTGACTGCAGCTGCATGTCCAGCTGCCAATGCTGCAGTCTCTGCAGCCATCTTGCGGAAACTGTGTGCATGTTCACTGAGGCAGAGCCAGAGAGGGGCTGCTGGTACAGTCTAAACTCTAAGCTTTACTTCCTCGTCACAATTAACTATGTGAATGAGCTCTGTCCTACAGCACAGTGAATAGTGGTAGTGAAGTTATCCTTTACATTTAAATCCCCCCACTCCACCTCCCACCATAGGCACTTACTGTAAGAGTCAATACACAGAGTTTGGGACACAGGCTGCAGAGCAGCTGGAGGTTTTTTTCATGCTGAAGCTACATCTATTGCTATTACGGCACAGAAGTCATCAGAATTGCTTTTGACTTTCCTAAAGGGCCTTGTAGAAGTTAGCTGTGTTTGACAGCATTACCAATAGGCTGAAAGGCTGCACAGTCCAATTCTGTGTCCTATTTCAATCAAGTTCGATGCCTTCTGTTTTCCCACTCTCTCTGATTATACCCTTACTGTTCCCTTACTGCCAACTCCACCAGCTAACTATGATTTGGAGATGTTATTTCCTTTCTTTTCATAATTGCTTTACTGTCTTCCCTCTGTGTCGTCTTGGCAGTTCTCTGCAAATCAGTGAAACAAAGGATGTTCACTTCACTAGAAATAGCAGTCATTTTCCTCAGGGTTTTGTGGATTCAGCTCATAGGAAAGCAGAGAACAAACTTTCCTCAGAAACAACTTTGTCCTGGCAGGACCAAGTTATAGACATACTAGCCTTTCTGTTCATGGATTCTTCTTTAAGGACTTCTACTGCCTTTTGGTGATGCTTATCCCTGTGCCCTGCTGCTGTACTGCTGCCAATAGTCAGCCTTTTTGTTACATATTCCAGCTGAAACTTCCCTTTCTGCTTCTAATGCTGCATCACCGGTTCAGGTCAGAAAGGTAGTCAGGGGCTGTTAACCAAACCAGGTAGAAATATATTCGTAGCACTGAATATTACTTTTCATTGCTTAAGGGAACTTCCTGAAGATCTCTAGCAAACTGGCCTATTATCACCACCCTCTTCCCATGTGAATTGGCCATGATTAAGCATCCACTTGCCAAAAGGAGAATTGCAGTTGTCTGGGTTTTTTTCTAAGTGACTTTTTAGCTTGATATGATGGGCAGTGTGGAAATGATTTCTTGGTGGTGGCTTACACCTTTGTTTAAACATATACCTGGTTTATCATGAGTAAATTTCTGAACTGGGAATCAAGATGATCTGTGCACCGTTTTGGGAGGCCATGGCAAAAGTCTGCCGCGAAAAGCTGATGTGCAAAGCTTTGTGAAGCACTGTGTAGTCAGAGGCTGTGCTCTCCTCTTCCTCCTAAGTTTCCTCTGGTTTTGGTGCACCATTCAGGGTAGCTCTGTCAGCTGTGCTTCAGACATCATACACAAAGAATAATTTTTAAAAGCAAGATTTTATTTTACTGTTTGATCAGGGAGCTAGTTTATGATGGCACTCATTTAAACATTCAGGGATTATTACTCCTAACAGATAATCTTGCAATGAAAAGGAAGAAATAGCCAAACCACCTACATTTGAGTAAAAAATCAACATAAAATGATTAAGCAGCTGTCAAACAGATCTGAAATGTGAGATGGCATGTGAGAGCTAAATCAAAATCTAATTATCAAGAGCATAATAATTATTGGCATGGCTATCTGGATTTTCAAAGATGTTTGTTACTAAAATAAAATCCTCCGATATCTCAACATTTCCCCTGAAACTTCTGTTCCAAGGAATCTCTCAGGGATTTGCCCTAACCTGATAAATCATCTTCCTGTGTCACTCATCATTTCCTGAAACATGGATGGTTCATGAACTATCACTGAAGCTCAGTACTAATTGATCTTTTAGATATTCTGAGATCTGGTCTTTGTGGCATTTAGAGATGGCAGTTTCCTGTTTACCACAGCATTCTCACAGAGGAATTCCTTTCAGATTGGTCCAGATATATTATGAGACACTATTTCCTAAGTAACTGAACTCCAGCGTTAGCTCTGATGCAGACTGTTCCTCTCAAGTTCATCCTGTTGTTGTCTGGGAGCTGATACATTGCTAAATTTCCCACTTATGTAAAACTATGCCTACCAGACATTTTAGACATTGGTTCTATGTCTTTTCTCTCCATTACAGAATTTCATGGCAGGTGCTGCACTGGTTAGAGAGACACTATTGCCATCATGGATGGATGCATGAGAATTTATATCTTCTAAATGGGAGGCTTGTGATCCACTGGGACAAACTCTACCTTTTCAGGTATTTTTGATTCCTAATTGATCTATAGCAAAGCACATCAGTGTTAAATGTTCCAGGAAATTCATGCATGTCATCTCAAATGACAGAATCTTGTTTAGCTACATTCATCTCAGATTGCAGTTGTTTTGTCTGTGTATGTATTCTGTTGGCTTTTTTCCTCAAAAAAGTGCAGGTTCCTAATCTTATTGACTACTCTCTCTGGTTATTTCATGCTAGGTTATGTTACGCATTCCAAATCAGGTTACAACAAAATGAGATTAGTAACTTTCTTGTTTTTGAACAGATCAACTGAAATGTCTGGATCTGATGCTTAAATATTTGTATTTTACAGAATTTGTCTACTATGGGCATGTGGGAAGAGCAGAGCACTCAGTATTGGATGCATCATCCCCTTAAATTTATTTCTCAGGCAACTTGCCGTACCAAATAAACAATGGATTAAACTAACAGCCTGAAAAAGTGGGTTCAACTGCTCTGGTAGTTGAAATGTTGCTGTTCTTCCCACTGTGTTATTTACCTTCTTCAAAAACTCTTATGAACATGCTATGCCATAAGGTTGTCTTCAAAAAGTCTTACGAATATGACATACCACATGGACTACACTCCAAGCTTATTTTCTGACCTGTCACTTAAAGCATATCGATTTTATTTTTCATTTTTACTAGAATAATAAAATTTGTTCTAAGATAGTTAGACAATGGAGTCACATTTCTAGGAAACACTCATTTGCATCAGAGTGTCTCTTTTGTATCAAAAGCATCCACTTAGGAATGCTTCACCTTTCAGCAGATGAAGTTATAGAATCATAGAATCATCAGGGATCAGAAGGGACCACAAAAGATCATCCAGTCCAATCTCTCTGCCACAGCAGGACAATGCAACCAGGTCCAGGTGGGTTTCAAACATCTCCAGAAAAGGAGACTCCACAAACCCCCCAAGGCAGCCCCCTGCAGTGCCCCATCACCTTCCCTGGGGAAAAGTGATAGGTTAATCGGTCAGAGTTGGAAGGGACCATGGGCCATGGGCAGAGACAACCCACCCTAGAGCAGGCTAGCCAGAGCCTCATCCAGCCTGGCCTTAAACATCTCCATGGATGGGGTCCCAACCACCTCCCTGGGCAACCCATTCCAGGCTCTCACTACTCTCATAATGAACTTCCTCCTCACATCAAGTCTAAATCTCCCCATCTCCAGCTTTGCTCCATTCCCCCTAGTCCTGTTGCTACCTGAGATCCTATAAAGCCCCTCCTCAGATTTTCTGTAGCCCCCTTCAGGTCCTGGAAGGCCATGATAAGGTCATCTCAGAGCCTCCTCTTCTCCAGACTGAACAGCCCCAACTGTCTCAGTCTGGCCTCATAGGAGAGGTACTCCAGCCCTCTGATCATCCTCATGGCCCTTCTCTGGACACACTCCAGTATGCCCACATCCTTCTTGCAATAAGGGCTCCAGAACTGGATACAGTACTCCAGGTGGGCTCTCATCAGAGCAGAGTAAGAAATTCACAGTAATGATGAGGCTGGAAAAGACCTTCAATATCATCCAGTCCAACCTAAAACCAACCAAGTAAACCTAACATCTGACATCTAGATCATAGAGTGGGAGAATCACATCCCTTGACCTGCTGGTCACACTTCTGATGCAGCCCAGGATCGGGTTTGCCTTCTGGGCCGCAAGTGCACACTGCTGGCTCATGCTGAGCTTTTGGTCCACAAGCCCTCTCCTCAGGGCTACTCTCCAGCCAGTCACTGCTCAGCCTGTATCTGTGCTTAGTATTGCCTTGTCCCGGATGCGGGACCTTACACTTAGTTGTTTTTGTAATAGTATGTATTTACTCTAGGTGTTATCTGGAAACATCTTTACAACATTTTTTGTTCTTCCCAGGAGCTAGTCTAAACTTTATTGAAGATAAGACACGTTTCCTGGAGGAATCCGCGATCTGCCGCAGCAGGCAGTACACAGGGAGGCAGCTTGGCCACATGGTGGAGCTTTCTGCTCTCTGCAGGAGAAACGGTCGGAAGAGCTGCTGAATCCTTCAGTAACTGGAAGATACTGAGCTCTGCCAGTTGTCCCAGAAATAAGGTGGTCCAGTCTGCATAAAGAGAGATGTGCACGGCTGTCACCACCACCAAGCCTGGAAAACTGCATCTAATGGCAAAATTATTACCAATGCGTTTAATTCAGACCAGCAAACTCCAGTTTACTTTCAGCTTTGTAGCAACACTCTTAGCCTACTGTCACAAGCTGACAAAGGGGACCTCAGCCTACCCATCATACCTAGATGCATCTAATAGATCATATATATACGTTTATTTTATCAATAAAAGTAATTTACTATCCTCACTGGAATTCTGACTACAAGAAGCTTATCATATGCTTTACCTTCCTCCAGGAGTGTCTTGACTTGGATCACACTGAAAGGAAAGACTAAGGACCAGCATCAGCTGCAGGAACATCACTTAATAAATTGCTAATCCATCCTCATTAACAAAGAAATCCTTTCAGAGTGGATATTAAAACAAACAACGATTGACATTTTTGCAGACTTAAGGGAACATCTGCGTTTGTGATGGCAGAAGATTAATTGTGTGGTAATAGAAATGAAGTCTCAAAGGAAAATCCTTTCATGGATAAAAGTAAGACTTTTTATAAAAGCTTTCACTGGTTTGGGGATGTGGGGTTTCTTTCAGATTCTTCTATTTTCATCATCTTAACTATTAGTAGATACGTTATCATTTTAGAAAAGAGTGCCTGTCTGGAAAGAAATAATTACACCATAAATCAACACTTCAAGTGATTCTCTTCTCTCACTTTTCTGTATTTTGAATTAGTATGTAAAGGTCTGTCTATACGTACAAATTGCCCGGGCTGAATTAAATAAATTCCTAACTTGGAGTTGGTTCAGTTCCATTCTTTAGGCACTTAAACCAGTTACCCTATTACACAAATCCGTATTAGTTACACCTAAGATGATTTAAGAGTACAAGAAAGAGATTGCATATATTTAATTAATCTATCAAAACCTGATTTAATTCCACTGGTATAATTTCTGTGTTTAGGTTTCACCTTTAGAGACATCTTTAAGCTGTGAAAAGAACTTGAATAGCTTAAAACCTTGAGAAGAAGATACTTTTTAAAAATGAGTAAAAATTAGATTTTGTGATCAGAAGCTAACTCTGTGGTTGCACCATAAGCAGGAAAAGGCAAGAAAGGGGAGAAAACAAAGCTGATCAGACTTATTTTATTGTGAGATATTAGGAAAAAAATGAATATTAATGAATAAATGAATAAAATTAATACTATCAAGATTAAACTGCTTTACATTAGCTGAGCTTTAGAGGCCATCTATGCATCACTTCATAGCACACCTCAAATCTTAGGGCTAATTGCTCTAAGCCTGTGTTGTTGATTTTAGGGCTTTCTCAAAATATGTAAGCATACAAACAAACACCCTGAGAGCGGTGAAAGCAATAGGTGACCTTACAAAACCAGTGTATGTTTCATATGTGCTGGTAGGAAGTAGATTATTACCACAGTATCTAAGAAAGCCTCTACATTGCTTACAGAATTTGAGGTTCTGTGCAGCCTTCTGAAGACTAGTCTGTGAATGTTTAATGCAAAGGGTACAAGTGTGCCTTACTATTCACTGATGCCAGGGGCAAAAATGTGATTTTATTTACCATTGTAGCATTAGTTCTGTTCAACTGAAATACATCAGTTCAAAAGCTCTACAGCAGTGGCTTTTTCTTCTGAGACTAGAAAGCTATTATGAGAAAATTTGTTATGCTGAAAAAGTGAGGGTGCTAATGGATTATTAAATGTCTGTGTTAACCTTACTAGAGATGTTTTCATTGGAATAACTCAATTTAATACAGTATAATAGAATTTTCTAGCATATGTTCAAGTCCAAATGGAGATGTATAAAACCACAGAATGAAAGTCCCTTTGAGAAATCTGCGCAAAAGCTGATTATTTGAAATTGCCATGACCTTATAACTCCTTGTTCCAGTGATGAGATAACGATACAATTTAGAAGCGGTTGGCTTAGTGATAGATGTTTCATTTATACCCTTCCTAATAGGTGACACTTATTGAAAGCTGACTCTTGAACTATGTTCCAAGCCATGTGCTATCTATCTGCCTAGGAGCTGTTGGACACTGTAATTACATTTTGCTTCATTTCCTGTATAATTTATGTGAAAATCCTTCCATGGAAGGAAAGTACAAAGTCCAGATAATGAGAACGTGACAATATCTGAGATTTAAGATGGTTGTTTAGATGGTGGCTTGAAGTGCACATGACTCAGGCAGTTTCAAGGTCATCCAATATGTAGTGAGCTCAGGCAGCACAGTGCTTTTCAGACTGTACAAAATACAAATTTTTTACTGCTTTTAAAAAGTACCAACCTTAACACCATTATTCCTAGAAATAGGGGTGTGTCTTATGGATAAAATAAGAAGAAATGCCAAATCTTATTGTGTTGAGTTACTGGGACTTTTAGCCATGAGCACACTGTCTTTGTGTGAAGAATATTTAGAACAGTTTTGTAACAGGGCATAATGTTATGAGGTCTCTAAATAACAAAGTTATTCTGGTTTGTTATGCTTTCTGTTTCCCTCGTTGTAGTTTCTCAACGGTTCTAGATGTGTTTTTCCTTTGGAAAAATTGTAGCTAAAGCTTTTTGCTGCCATTTCATCTCATCACCAGCCTGATCTACATTACATCTAGACATAATCATCTGGATGTTTTTTTCAGGCTAGCATCATTGTGTATCTTCATTATGCACTGCTGACTGAGGGTTTGTGCATGAAATCCACAGACCCAACTCTGAGGGGACCAGCCAGAGCAGTCCCCTCCTTTTACAATGGTTCCCTCCTTTCATAGGAAGCATCCTATAAAATGTACAGGATGAGCATGAACTACTGCAGGGTCATCCTATGGTATTTAAAGACTCTCGGGCAGTTATGGCATAAATACATGCAACTGTTGAAAGGGATAAGCCCAACCAACTCCCTGCAATCTCCTAGTTCATTTCCACTGCTATTGTCGTGATTGCAGTAAGGATTATGTGCTGAATAGCAGCTGAATCAAAGAACTGATCTGCTGAAAACCAACCTGGGAAGTGTGGCAAAGCAAGGGATTGTCAGAAGTTTACACAAAGGTGCTGAATTCAAGGGATCATGTAACCACAGCCTGGTACACTTGTTTTTCTAAGTACTATATCAATAAAACATCCTGGAGACCAAGTGGAATGAGGGTATCGCTTTGCAGACAATAATTTGAATAGCTGTGTTTAGGTTTTTTCCTTGGATGATGTCTACAGTTTGCTAATGAGTTAACTGTTGTTACCTAAACAACCTCCTAAGTGATGCAGTTATAGAAATAGTAGCAATGATTATGCGATGAATTAAGCTGATATGGATTTCTTCTATTTTTTGTGAATATCTGATTTGTGAGAAGGTTAGGAATAAATACAGGCAAACTAATATTATTTCAATGTCAAAGGCCTTCTAAAAATCAGAGTATGATTTTACATAGTAAAAAAAAAATTAAGCTGTTGTTACAAAAACCAAGGAAATTAGTACATAGTGCCGCCTCTTCCCGGCTTTTGACTTGTAAGACTTTCCCAAGTTTCATTATTCCAGAAATTCTTAGTCAAAGAGAAAAGTTTCTTGTATTTTAAAAACACTTTGTGGTAAGTGGTAACATTCCTTTTCATCACCTTTAGCCTAAGATTTCTTCTTCTTCTTTCTAGGGTTTTCTGGAGACCTCCAGTTTGAGGCACAGGCAACAATTCAGGTGTTGTTGCTTCTGCCGTGTGTATTTTCAGCATTAGGCTAGTCGACAAAATTATCATAATCAAATGGATGTGGTTGCTCTAACTGTGTGGAGCTCAATCTGTTTGCTCAGTGCTAGGCACGTGGGATGAAACTTGCCACACTTCAACTCTCCCAGATGGTATAAGATCTGGGGTAGAACAAGGGCTGCCTGAAGAACTCTACCAATGCAAAACAAGCTCCCAGAGATCAGGAGAAGGTTTAAAGGCTATCGGTGCTCAGAAGCCCTGGCCTTGGCTGAAAAAATTACTGACTGTTCTTTAGCTGAAGAACTTGATCACATGCATTTCAAAGTGCTCTCTGACTGAAGGTAAGTCTTTGGTTAAGTACAGAAATGGTGAAATTCAACCTTATATTGTTGGGAGGATAATGATAACCAAATTGTCAGTTCTTTGCTTTCTCATGTGGCAGAAGAATATATTCCTAGAAGACCCTTAAAAGCAGTTGTGCAAATTGAAGGTTGCATTTCAGGTGAATATGCAAAACCAACTGCAAGCCCTGACTATTCAGTTACTTTCTGCCATTGTCAATTCCTTGATCTCTTTCTCTTCTCTTCTAAAATGTTAAATTTCTTTTTTTAATATTATCTTCTTAATTTTCGCTGACTTCTAGATCTGGCTTTTAACGTCTTGTGTAAGTCTGGAAAATAATTTGGTTACAGTGCTTTCAAAAAGGTCTCTGGTGACATTAGTATGTCTGTGGGATGTACAACATACTGCTGGATAGACAAAGCTGCACAAAATACTGATTTCCTTGTAGCATGAGGCAGCTACAGCCTCATGGCACTTGTAAAATAGTTTTTCTTATCGTGCCTATTCACTTTCTTGCCACCTGAAAAAGCAGAGAGCAAACAGGGTAGTGCTGCAAACCATGTGCATCAGTTGACCTTTCAGTAAAAGGAACAGGTTCTGTCCTACCATGAGTGCTTGACTCAGCATATCCCTGCTTCTGTTTGTCCTCAGGCCCTGTGCTCCCCTTCCCTTTGTCTTTAGACAGCCTTAGCATTAGGCTTTAAAACACTCTTGACAACTTTCTGAGTTTGATATATTCTGTTGTGGCTTGTACTGTCACAGAAATGCGTATTTTAACAGTCATGATAATCACCTATGACTAAAAATAGTCATCCTGTGATGATGGAAGATCAGCTAACTGCACAGGAGGATGTTTTTAAATGGAGTACTTTTTATATGTGATGTAAATTTACAAAGAAAATTGAACCATGGTGGGAGTATTCCCCTCGATCCAAGTCTGACAAATGTCAACAAGAGTTATGAACATGCTGAAATTGAAGAGCAAAACCTACTGTGTGAAATTAAACTGTCCAAACAATCTTATGGGGGGGAAATGATTTAGCAGAGTTCCGTATATCAACTTTACTCTCAGTAAACGAAGGTGATGCCTTTGGCATTGTTACACTGGAAATCCCATAACTGCCTTTATAGTATCTGGGGGGAAGAACCAGGTGAACTGAGGTGGTAATTTGAGTATGGAATGTCTGTCTTTGAAGTCTAACTGGATTGTCTTTTGCTCTTAGTTCTTTCAGTTCTAAAAGTAAAGATCTTCAAAGTATGAGAACCTTCAGTGTTCACACAGATTTGTGATACTGCCCAGCATCATTATCACTGGTTTCTATGAGATTGAATGTTTTTACTTCTAGTGATGAGCCTCCTTTTTCAGTGTTTTCAAATATGTTTTTCCCACCTGTTTTATGCACTTAAGGGTATGTATGTGGAGGGATAATACCCTCTTTTTACAGAGATGACTAGGAAACTTAGTCCTTTCTGAATTTTTACATTGGAATTGGGATAAGCAGTGTTGTGAACTTCTCAAGCAGGGTGATTATTGGAAGGTTCACTGAATTTAACTGCAGTGCTGAGAAGACAGATAAAATTTAAGTTGCAACTCCATGGGAATGGACACACACAGAGAATATAGCCTGCTGTTTGTCTGAATTTTCAGTAAGCAGAGTTCACCGACTCAGCTTTTTCCTGCATAAGTGTTCAAAAATGCAAAATGATCCTATGGATCAAATGTGAGGCTTCCTATTACGCACAGAGAGCTGCTGCTGTAAGTTTTGCAGTAAAAGGTTACTATCCTGTTTTACATTCAGTTAATGACAATTGAAATCAAATCTACAACCCCTGTAGTATTCATTCAGAGTAAAAAAAAAACAAACCAGTAGGTTTCTGGATTCAATAGAGCATATTGAAAGGGGCAGCTGGGTGTTCTGGCTGCTAAACTGCTTGCTGAGTTGAAAAGCAAAACCAGAACCCTCTATGTGATTCAAGTGAACTCTTGAGATTTTTTTTTAAAGAGGCCATTGCAGGGGTCACGGGTGACAGAGGACGCCACCAATTTCAAGGCTAAGCTCTTGAAGCCTGTTTTCTATTTGCTCTTATAAAACACTCAGCATCTTTTGTCAGATGGGCTCTGACTGCATGAATCTCTTGCTGCTCATTGTGCTTTTAGTGCTTGGCAATAACTTCAGAATCTGTATGTGACTCTAGTACTGGCAGCATTTGAGCTATATTGTCCAGCTTAAATTGTTCCTCTGCTTTTGTAGACAATTTCTAACAAATGAAAACAAAATTTATCTTCCTTAATGACATGTTAAGATGCATTGGCTAACTGAATCTATTTAGCATGGTAATGTTTGGTAGCACTAATCCACCCTTGTATTCAAGGCTACTTCATTATCTCTAAAATATAGGACCCCCTTGCAACTACCAGTGATGTCTTCAATGCAGTTCCTTCATCTGAAAACACAGAGCATCTGAAAGCCTGGGGAAAAGTGGGAAGTCAGAAGACCAATACAGAGGGAGAAATAGCTGAGTTTGACCCCTGTGTTTTTTAGAGATCTGGATGTAGAATAATTCTCCTTTTCTAGATGTATACCTGCAGCATTAATCTAATGTTTCTGCACCCAACTGGAGTCAGTAAGCATTAAAAGGAGTTTAGTAGATTGCCATGACTTATACTCATGAGCTAAGGCAGCAGAATATGGTCCACAATGCCAGGTCACTGGCCAAGATGCAGTAACTATAACCAAGGAAATACATTTGAGCTGACTTACTGTTGCTTTTAAACTATAAAATGAAAACCATATCTTGCAGCAGGTCAAACAAAGTGTTGATGTGGGTGTGTTTGCAGTATAGTCTGAGCTTCAAAGCTTTAAGGGGTGTTTCTGGCATTCAGATTAGTTCCTCTGTTTTTCCAGCTGGAAAGGAGTGATAAGCCTTTTAGTCCAGATGTGTTTCTGGGCTGACACCCATTCCTTTTGGCTGTTTGCTTTCACTTGATGAATGGCCTGACAGGCAGACAGGATAGTAGGATGCTTCTTCTCTCATGTGATCTAGAAGACAAACAGGATAGCCTTTCCAAGGCTCGTGGACTTAAGTATGATACAGACAGTCTGAGACGTCAAAGCACTCACAGTCTCTACTCTACAGACTTCACAATATAAAATAATGAAATGCAGCACAGAAAAATTGAAATTATTATTGTCTGTTTCTCTTGGGAAGTTGAAATTTGGCACTCAGATCCTTTAGACTCTATGGTGACTAAAGGAGGGGTGTAGAAGAGAAGCTCATAATGGGGTAGGGACTGGTAAATTCAATTCATGGAAAAATCCAAGTAGTAGCACTTGACTAAGTTGTGTTTCCACCAGTAGTTACTACTAGACTCAAAAGTCATGCATATGTGGCAAATGGAGTGAAAATACAACTGCCTGATTTTACTGAACATTAGGGGCATTTCTCTACCATTTTTATGTTGTTCTGCCTTGTGGTAATGGAAATCCCAGATTCTGGGGAAGCTTCATGCAAAATACACCTGGGTCTCTGGCCTTTACTGTTGCCTACATTTTGGAAACACAGAGTTGCTGTTATATGGTCCTTCCTTCTCATATAAACAGTGTGGTGCGATTTACACCAAATGGATTTACACTTTGGAAACTGTAAAACTATGAAGTAATGCTCAAATGATAAATAAAGATGCTTGTGACTACTTAGCCCTGTAGTTACTTAAATAACTAACGTACAATGGATAGAACCATGATCATGGAAAAGTAAAATTGTTGAGCCAGTGGCAATGCTTTAGATTAACTCAGGGCAGAGCCAGGGAGAGGAGGAGGAAATGCAGCCTCTGCTATTCTCTACAGAAAATTCAGCAGAGAGAACTTAATGTTCTTTCTTGTCAGAGGCTGCAAATAAAAGTTAACTTTAACAGATCACTGATTTATGTAAATGAAACCCTTGCTGCTGCATTGTACACAGAGCTATGCAGCAAAGAAAATACCAAGTTAGGAACAAATGAAAATGCGCTGCAAACCCTTCCTTTCTCTCCCATGTTCTAAGAGTCAAATCATGCTCGTAGAATCTATTTGTACTAAGGTTCCTTGGTCTGTTTTGCTCTGTTTTAATAATGCAACTAGAATAATTGTATCTTCTACAGTGGAAAAAAGCACTGAAAATTCAGCAGATTACCTGTTAAGCACCCAAAAATATGGAGCATTCTATTCTGTCCCAACAATATCACAGAGGTGCTGACAGAGACATAGTTTTGGAGCTGACTGTAGGAAACACACGAGGCGACTCTCCTCCATGAAAACACAACAGCTAGAAAATATAGTATGTCAGCTGCTCAGAAGTTAATCCTAAATTAGATGGATGAAGTTGGGTTTTTTTAAACTAATACTATAATGATATTATAGTATCATTATATATGGAAACTATATACTGGAAACTAGTATTTTGCTACCAATTTTATCATGCACATATGAATGCTTTGAGTGAATTAGGAACGTCATGCCCCTGTGATGATAATTAATGGCATTGTAGTACATAAGTTTTGTCCTGCAGGCAATGAGTGCGGCATTTCTGTAAAATGCAGACAATGCCTTCCTTCTGTCAGGGTGGGAAATGAGGACTGAATGTACAAGAATTTGGTGAGAAGACTATTTGTTTAATAAAGAGTTCTCAAGCTCACAGCATCAGTCCATTTTTTGTCTTCTAAAGTGATTGTCTCTCTTAAATACATGTCAGTATCTATTTAATTAGTTTTGTAATATATTTAGTTTAGTAGAGCTGATGAAATGGGAAGTGAACACCAGGTGACAATGTTTTCTAGTGGTTTAACTCTAGGAATACCCATTATTATGATTGATAACCTAGGAAATGCTTATTGTAAACATTAAAGATGTTACTGTAATTGATGGCATTGAGCATAATTAAAATATGAAAACTGTCAAGAAAAAGCTCATTGTTTTGGTGATCTGTACTCATCTGAATTGCAGGTATTTTGATACCTGCAAGAGAAAACCTGCAAATTTAGGTGTAATGAGTGGAGCCCATAAGGAGAGTTTGAGGCCAAGGAAAGCAGCAGCTGCATGTTCTGTCATGGTTGTTCTCCAGGAGAGGGTCTGGAAGCCCCATGGGAGAATGACATCTTGTGTTTCCTCTGTTACTAAAGGCCACAACTCAAGAATGTTCTCTCAGGCACATGAAGGAATGGTATCAACAGCAGATCCAGTGCATTCATTGGAAGCATCGCCCAGAATAGGTCAGTGTGGTGTACCGGGATGGCATTTTGATGGGATACCTCAGAGGAGACTTGGTTTTGAATTAAGGTCCATGACTGGCCCACCTGTGGACTCTGCTCCCTGGCACTTGGGGTGTCTCCCAAATGTGTTCTGGCCAGGCTGCTGTGCACTGCCGCTTTAAGGCATGCAGGCACTGCCAGGCAGAGGTCCTCTCCAGACTGGAGCACCAGGCTCAGACAGCAATCCTCTGCTCCACAGGGCTCTCAGTTGCTCTCTGCTCTCTACTTAATAACATTTGGCTGCTTATGAGACATCTGACCGGCGAGCTGAAGGCTTTCTTCTAGCGTGGCAGAGTTTCACCTGGTGCAGGCAGCAACTGCCACCATGGCAGCAGCAACGGGCTCTGCTGCTGTAAAAACTGCCAAGTCCTGCAAAAAGTCTCGGATGGTGAAGCGGCACGCTGGAATCTACACCTACCAGGAGCCTCCCCACAGGTAAGAGACCCTCCTCGATCCTGCACTGCCAATCTGCCTTATCTAGCAGAGAAGCAGGATCTTGTCTTTTCATTTTTGTTTAGGCAGAGTATCATAATGTGTAAAGGAGGGAGAAAAATCACTCCTCTCTATATTCAGATCTACTTCAAGCCTCTTTGGGTTTTATTTTCATAAAAGTCATGTTTCATGCTGCAGCATCAATGCTGTACATAAAATAGTGTAACACCAGCGAGCTGAGGGGATAGCAGGAAGAAACATTGCTGGACTTTTCATGTGTAATTATGCATTTCCCTTGAATTTCCTCAAGACAGAAAGGACAGGACTGTGGACTGCTGGATCAGTGCTCTGATAAAGCATGTCCTTAGAATGCTCTTACAAGGCATGGTTTCGGTTATGATTTATTTCCAAGTGACTAAAAAGTGTTGCTTTTTCAGCAAAACTACAGTGAACTTTCCCTACATGTGCATACCTAAGCAACTAGAAAACTTCTGAGCTGGTGGCTATTGCAGTGCTTCAGATCTCTTGGTTTCATTCAGAAGAAAGCAAACACATGTTTTTACATTGATCAGACCCAAGCTTCTGCAAGACTGAATGTTGCTGCTGTTTCCTATATAATGCACTGTTTTAAAGAGTGAATTGCAAGAGCTGTAGCGTAGCAAACGTGGTGACAGCATCAGAAAAGATGATTTAATAATCATCCACAGAAACCTACATCAAAGCACATGAATCTTTTTACAGACAAGTAATTCTTGGTGTATGGGGTCCCACTCAGCACAGAGTGGGAACAAAGGGCAATCTAAGCATCTGCTCCCTTCATTCTAACGTGAAAATATTGTATCATTAATACAATCAAAATAAAAAGCCAGCACCACATGGTGAATAAATGAATGATAAGTGCTCTTGCTGGAAATGTTTAGACAGCACTTTGCTCAAGAAAAATACAGTGTCTTGCTCACATGATGTACAAGCTGGATGGCTGGAAGTGCTCGGAGAGAAAAGACTGGGATTCATGGTGGGGAGCAGGGATGAATTATGACTGAGCAGCAGGCACTGGAGAGGAAAAGCAGCACATCCTGGAGATAGGGAAATCAGCCAAATCATTAATCAACTTTAAAACAATAAGGCTATGCAAGTTTCTCAGCCTACTTGTTATAATCACTCTTAATAAATCGGACCTTCTGCACACCAACGGTTTGCTGGGGATCTGAATGGGAATAATTTCTCTTGTTTTTCTTCTCATGGGACGTGTGCTGGGCTGCCAGCAACTCAGACGATGACACTGGTGAAGAAAAGGCTGAGACTCATGACCCAGAACAGATCTTTCAGAACATCCAGTACCAGAAAGAGATTATGTCCAACATCCGCTGCCGGCCATGGCCAATGAGGCAGAAGCTGAGGGCACTCAGGTAAAGGTGCTTACACAGAAGTTTTCGTACTTGCTGGCTGTGACGTTACTTCCAGACTCAGAAGTTTTCCAGTGTATACTGGAAGGGGTTACACACAGAAATGATTAGGAGCTGCTAGGGAAGCATGCCATGAGGATGCTCTGACAAGGGCTCAGAGCTGTCTGAAGGCAGCAGCCTCAGGGTGGGAAATCTGCAGATAGAGTTGCCTCCTGTATGTGCTGGTGATTCCTGTTAGATGGTCACTCTACAGAAGAGAGAGCAAGAAATCACTCTGTGGCTGTGTGCTACTAAGCAACGTGGGAGCTTAAGAACACCTGTTTAACCTGAACTGTTTCATGCTGTCTCAAAAAGAACAAACACTGTGATTTTCAAGGTGTGGGAGCAGAAGTTGGTCATAATCTTCAGGTAATACGTTGTAAGTGGCAGTAAATACTGGCCGTTGGTAGGTTTAAGAGGTATACTCAGTGTAGCTTGTTTCATGTTTTAAGATTGCAGGTTTTACATTAATTATTAAAAATTTTCAATGAAAGAGTGGGTGCCCAAGCCTTTGAACCACTTGTTTAAATTGTGTCAGATCTTTCACACTGTATTCTGTATGATTATTTTTCCATTTCACATAGTATCTTTCTCTTAAAACCCATGTGATGCTAGGAGGGCATTTTAGTCATGAGGAATCACTCCCAGCAGTAGAGCTCTTGCATAATCTTGGAAGCAAAGAGGTTTTTTTCTCTCTTAGAGTCTGTGCCTTGCTGCCTTCTTCCTGTGATTGATGAGATTTTGGTACTCCCTATACACCTTCTGCTGCGGACAAAGACTCAGTATGATCAGATGAACATGCTCTTCTTTGTATCTTACAAGAGCACTGCACTATATTTGCAAAAGATGTGTTAGTATCCACATGAGATTAACCAGACTTAATGGCGATCTTTTTTTTTTACTCATTAAGGTTGTGACCTTTTAAAAGACAGACGGAATCAAAAGGACAGAGAATTAGAGGAAAACTGCAGTCAGAGTTTTGAACGTAGAGTTTTCTCAGACAAAATTCTCAGTTGTTTGAAGTGTAAAAGCCTCATAGAAAAAGAAAAACACACCTTGCCTGGATAAGGATTTTATGTGATACAGTCCGCAGTTGTATTTTGGAGCACCTGACAACTTTAGTAGGTGCTGTTTATGCCAAATAAAGGGCTCTGAGTAATGGGATCAATGTAGAATGAACTTCCACCTTCTTGTGCAGGCAGGCGAAGGAGATCGTGCTGAAGTACGAAGGGAGGCTCACTAGAACAAGGGGTTATCAAGCTGCTGGTGCAGAGGTATGGGTGCTTTTCCTTAAATTACAGCTCTTTACACCAATAGTTATGCTTCTGTGAATGAAAATTGCAGATGAGTTTGCTTGTCAGTCCTGAGATCTGACTCGGGAACTCTGTAGCAGAGGGATGCAAAAGCAGTTAAAAGCTGCTTTTTTTTCTGCTGCAAATTTAGTAATTACATTTTTGCAAACTAATTCAATGTGTTGAGGGATGAATGTCCTTTTTTTAATGCAGTGTAAGCTTCCTTCTGAAGTAATCTACAAATATTAATGCCTGTTAGAGGGGGCTGATGGAAACGGAATACCAATAGCGTGATACTAGTATTCTCTGAAGAGCCATTTCACCAGACTCTTGGGCCATGGTTCAATAGTTTAGTATGAAAAATGTGTCTAGCTTTTAGATTGGAAGACATTCCTACAATAGCTTATGGTAAATACATTGTTAAGGAAGGGTTCTGCTTGCATAAAAATCAAAGAATTTGAATCTAATCATAGCAAATCTACTTACACTACTGAAAATAGACCATGGCTCTAATTTTTGAAAAATTAATAGCATGTAGGAAGTTGTGCCTAATATGTAACCAACAAAGAGATCGTTAGATATTTAAGTGTTCAAGAATATTTTTGAATAATAATGACTAGACTCTTAATGAGTAGCCTATTTCAATTTAGAAAGGCAGGAGTGTAACAGTAAAACAGAACACCATGCTTTTTTTTTCATGTGAACAAGTGAAAAGCTACTTGTATATCTGTTGTTCTCTTATGTTGCCCCACAGAAAATGCTGAAAGTACTGTTTCCAGGGCAGGAAAGTCATTTTCTCTTGTTCTGCCTTTGTATGTGTGGCAAATGCTGTTAAAATAAATACCAGGTTTTGCCTTTCATTTGAGCAAAACTAGGATGCTATGTAGAAAGCAAAATGGTTTACAATACACTTTAGTAAATCATAAATCGGAGATAGGGCTCATTACCTCTTCACATTCCCCTACCTATAAAAAAAACACGGGCTTACATCTGAATTCACAATGGATGAAAGTTTACATCTAATCTAATTGCCTCTATTGTGTGTGTTGCTTGTGGTATTCATCCGTTAATTAGCACCAGTCATTACGAGTAAGGGAACAGCATTCTTTTTTCCTAGCACAGATTAGGGAATATAACTGTTACATCAGGGCTACATTCAGCAAACACAACAGAAAGAGCCAGGGGGTTTTTTGAGTGGAAGAGCTTGATTTTCTTGTATTTTCTTAAAGAACAGCATGGTGACTGTGAAGATGAAAATTGTAGTAGAACAAGCTACATCATGAAAATTAAGATCTCATTGATCAGACACATGCTACGAACAAAATGCAGCTTGAAGTGTATGTGCTTTTAAATAACTTTTTTAAATTGGCAAAAAGCCCACTGTTCATAATTGGACCATCCATTTGTGCAATGATTTATGAAAACTGAAGGTAAAATACCTTTCCCTGGTTTGACACCGAAAGCATTTATTTCCTTTTCAGTTCAAATGTTTTATATTTGCATTGTTGGGTTGGGGTTCTTTGACATTTGCGATTAATACTAGATGTCCATACAAGTGTGAGTTATGCCACAAGTATAAATTATCTGTTCAGCCATGCGCTAAGAAGGAACAGAGGTGATAGCTAGCTAATTACAATTTGAACAAATATTGTTTGCACATTGACAGCTCTGCATGCTCTACAAAGCTGCGGTAAAACTGGCACAAGCAGTTTGTTTCCCTTCTCAGCTTTGTAAACCCTCTTTTAAAATGTAAGCAGCAGTCCCGGCAATTTCTGCACAATTCACAGCATTTACAATGTCTGTAATTACTTCTTGCTCATGCAATAAAATATGCATTCCACCAGAAAAAATAATGAATTTCAACAAAAGAGGTTGAAGAATATATTCAATGATTAAAGCAGTATTCACTCCTCTTTGGTTTCAGGAGATTTAATTATATGATATAATATTGACACTGAGGGTTTCTGTGGTACCTAGCTATACTGAAAATACTTTGCAGTGCATGATATTCTATTTACCTGTTAATCTTGAAAAACTACAGCTCTAATTCAACACATCAAATAGTGCACTCATTTTTCCCCCCCTACATACATATGCCTACCTCACAATGTGCAGGAAGAAGTTTTCCCCTGACTATGCAAAAAACATAAATGTAGGATGCATAGAGCCTCTACGAGATTATAACCACAGGTTTTCTGCAGGTGTCAGATCTTAAACATAGAACTGAGAATTTGGTAGTTGAATTTGCTGTTGTTGAATAAAAAAAGCTTGTTTTTCTTCTACGAAAATTTCATCTAGGGCATTATGCTTTTCTTAAAGTTCCTTTGTATGCCCTGGACATCAAATTTAGTATGTTTAATGCCGTGCGAGTCCCTCATAAATCTCACAGGGGATAGGAGTCCTAGCAATACACAACTTGGATTATTGCTGCTGCCCAAAGCCACTACCTGTTTCTTCCCTGCAGTTCCTCCCCGTTGCAGACTACAACCATAGAGAATAGGATGGCTAATGACACTCATTGGCTTCCTTCTGGTTCCTCCTGTGTAAGAGACATAGCTTGGTGAATCCTGTCTGTACCCTCAAGGATGCATAAAGGGCACTTTGTCACATCTTTGTTGGCATTTGTCTGGTGAACAGAAATCAAGAGCTACTGTGCTCCCCTGATGTTTTGTGTGTTTCTGAAACCCACCATGGTTTGCTTTACCCACCTTACCCCAGATGTCCTCTAGGATCTTACTACTAATGTTTGTATATTTCTTGTGATACAAGATGAAACATGAACAAAATACTCTGCACTTATATGCAGATTCTTATTTCTCTGATTTTCTTCTCAGCTCTGGAGGAAGTTTCTTCGACTTGCATATAACTTTGTGGTAATCTTTATTCCTTGGGAAATGAGAATAAAGAAAATTGAGAGTAAGTATAAAGACTTAATGGTATTGAATGCTAAAGCACTTGCTAAAATGTTGACTCAAGGTTATCAGTAAAGCATTTGACACAGTCTCACATAGTATCCTTGCAGCCAAACTGAGGCAGTGTGAACTGGATGATTGGGTAGTGAGGTGGATCGTGAACTGGCTGCAGGATAGAAGCCAGAGAGTAGTGGTTAATGGGACAGAGTCTAGTTGGAGGCCTGTATCTAGTGGGGTCCCCAAGGATCAGCACTGGCACCAGTCCTCTTCAATCTATTCATTAATGACTTGGATAAGGGGTTAGGGTGCACTGTCAGCAAGTTTGCTGATGACAC